>OZ038394.1:28979314-29429314 GCA_964036045.1 Eutreptiella sp. 'Long Island Sound 2002' | reverse complement strand
ACGGGGCATGCAGGCGTGCTTGCACAAGTCAATAAATGTGCCGACGGGCTGGCCAAGAGTGCACAGGAACATCGCCGTGGTGCACACTGGGTGTTTCCGCGAGCATGGAGTGACGGATACACCTTCCATTGGACCAGACGTGGAATTATGGTCCATGCAGTAAAAAGGGCAGTCAAAGAAACACTGCAAGTGCCAGCTAGTTGTCCACCCTCATCACAACACGCACAGCCCCTGCCACACATCACCCACACACAGGAAGACCAGCAGTCCCGTGCTGCATGGGCCAGTGCAGTATTTTTGCATCCACAGGATCAAGCACAGGCACTGCTGGCTGCCTTTTATGAAAATACAGTGGATTTCTACCTGATGTCAGAGGGGGAGGGGCAGTGTGCCAGTTGTGGCATGCACTATTGGTGCAGGGTCAGGCACCACTGCATTGAGTGTCCTTATATATGGCACAACGTGCCAGAGGGGTTGGGTAACATATTGACTCTAGCCCGCGCCTCCCTTCGTCATGGAGTCATCTGCCACAGAGTGTGGGGGGGGCTGCAGTTCTCGATGAATGGAGAGCATATTGTTTTGCAATGGCTTCTTGCTCGCCATGCTCACACACACATTCAGCTACTGAAAAAACGAAATTTCTGCCTATGGCCACTGCATCATGCCAGTGTGCCATCACAGGAAGTGGTGCAAGGGCTGCACAGAATGTGCAAGCGCCACGCACGCCACTTTGTCATGGGGGTCATGCACATAGTGGGAAGAGATATGTGGTACACCAAACACCCCCAGTTACATAGCGCACCGGCCACAGCCTATTGGGCACTGTCCCAATCGGCGCAAGAAGCCCTGTTTCTGGCACAGGACCATCGCCAAGGCGTGGCAGCTGGGGGAGCCAGCCATACACCCCTCCACCCCTCGTGGCTGTGGCACGTCCTCAGCTCTCACCCTCTCCTTCGCGCACAAGCCTCGGTGCAGGGTCAGTACAGGCTTGCCAACGTGGGACACGTGTCATGGAGTGCCGCGTGCCGCGTAGGGAGTACAACAGGGTGCAACGGGAAGGATCTCACGGTGCTGCGCGACATGAAGGAAATTCACCCACATGGCGCACTGATAGTGGTTAAAACACCACAGCACCGGCAGCCACAGAGCGTGGAATTCCAGCGCCACAGGCTACGGTTGGGTCACACGGTGGAGCATGCAGCGTGGGGCCATCAGGCGGAATGGCAACGTCGTTCTCTGACCCGAGTCATTGAATGGCTCAACGCCCCCTGACCCTTGTTCTGTCTCTCTCAGGATCCGGAAAGAGGCAGCGCCTGAGCTGGCCCAACCAGTGGCAACAACCAGCGTGGGGAAATGAGTGGTACCAGCAGGGTAAAGGGAAAGGCAAAGGAAAAGGTCGGGGTAAAGGATGGATGTAAGGATCGGTCAAAGACATCAGGGACAGACTTCAGCACGCAGCATATACGAGTTTCGTCAAGCAAGAGTCCAGTGCAGCGTGCTTCTGTTGAGGGCCTGGGTTTGGGTTGATGGCGTGGTGCGCAGCGGCACATTCGGAAAGAAAAAGGAAAGGAAAAAAAAAAAAAAAAAAACAGCGAACGACCGCACAGAAAATAAACAGGTACCGCGGTCCATTACACCAGTATGAAAGCCTCACACACGGAACCTGAGCAGGCGGCATAGCCGACCGTGACAGGCACGCACCAAACCCAAACCCAACCTCCCTCTCCCTCCCTCCCTCTCCCTCTCTCTCTCTCTCTCTCTCTCTCTCTCTCTCTCTCCCTCCCTCTCCCTCCCTCCCTCTCCCTCTCTCTCTCTGTCTCTCTCTCTCTCTCTCTCTCTCTCTCTCTCTCTCTCCCTCCCTCTCCCTCCCTCTCCCTCTCTCTCCCTCTCTCTCTCTCTCTCTCTCTCATCTCTGGCACACTGATCTCACAGACTCATGACGAGAGGATGCTGTTGCACGCATTCCTGTTCCTCATGCACCTGTTCCTCCGCTGTGCCAGTGCCACAGCTGCCGGCATTCAAGTTGGATGCCACGACATGCACCACGACGCCCACCTCGTGGTCGCCCTCAGCAACGCCCACCACTGGGTCCCGCTGAAGTGCTCGGAGGAAGGGCGGCCCTGTCCCGTCCCCTTCCTGCGGTCCCAGATCAACGCGCTTGTTGGGGCGCTGGGCAACTACAACCTCGACCACGTCCGCCATGTCGTGTACAGCGCCTCGAACAGTGATCTCAAGGACCTTGTGTACCTTCTGCCCCACTTCATGAACTTGACGGACGGCGGCATGATGCTCGTGATGGACCACCACCGGCTGCACGCGGTGTACGGGTTCCTTGCCAGCCCCTTCGCTTCGGCCCTCGTCCTCGCGGTCGACGGCGGTGGCGGGGACGGGGAGTCGTTCGTGACGTACCACGGCACCGCCGCGGGCCAAGTGGTGCCCCTCAGGCGGTGCAGCACGTGCCGCATCGGCATCTGGTACGACGCGCTGCGGGGGGTCCTGGGCGACGCGCGGTTCAACGAGCTGCCGCTGCTGGCCCGGGCGCACGCGGCGGACCCCGAGTACCTCGAGCTGTGCCTGCAGCGCATCCGTCGGATCCACAAGTACGACTGGGTGTCGCCCGTGCGCTTTGTCAAAGGCTTCCTCGAAGCGCACCCGCCCAACACCACCGCAAAGCTCAGCGCCCTGCAGGCCGCGCCGGAGGCGGTGCTGGTCGCCGAGGCGCAGGAGGCCCTGCGGCGCGACTCCATGTCGGGCGTCGCGGGGATCGTGTTCGTCGGCGGCGTCGCGCACAACCCCGGCCTGTGCGCCGCCCTGACGCGGCTGCGCCTGCCGGTGTGGGTCGCGGCGGCGCCCGGGGACGCGACCCTCGCCTTCGGGGCGGTGTGGGCGTTCAGCCCGCCCCCCGCCCGCCCGGCCGTCCACTTCGCGTACCGCCGTCCCATGCCGGCCCTGCCGCAAGGGGCCGCCTGCCAGCCCCGGAACGCGTCTCGATTGGGGCCGTTGCTGACGCGCGACGCGAAGGTGGGGGTGGTGGCGCCGGGGGCCGCGCTGCAGGACCATTACGGGAACAGCAACATCCCCGGCCACCAGACGATCGTCAGCTGCGGGCCGCAGTGGCCGGGCCACGCGGACGTCATCATGGAGCACGGCCGCGTGCCGCATTACTTCCACACGCCGGTCACGGTGACGTCGCCCGCGCACGCCTTCCTGCTCGAGGCAAGGCACCCGCAGCGGATGCCGGCGGCCGCGCGGTGGCTCCGGGTCGCGGCGGTGGAGCGGGGCCAGGACAGCACGATGGACTGGCTGCTGCACGGGGCCCAGGCGTGCCCCGTGCCGATGCTCTTCGCGGCCCCACTGCCTGCCACACTGGCTGGCGTGCACCACGTGATGTGGGATGACAAGTACTGTCGACTGCCAGTGGACTGACGGCCCGCCAAGAAAAGGTGGCAGGAAACTGAAGTCCGAGTGCACGTCCCACCGCTAATGGCGGCATGCGGGCACTGCTCCGCACGGGACAACGCATGTTGTACTTCGTCTGTCATGATTGAACCGGTCCGTCTGACCGAGCACTTACGAGGCACACGTAGGTCTGAGAACAAAAAAGAATATTTTTCAGTTCTTTCCCTAGGCTCTCAACTTCTTCATGATCCTTTTCACCTCCGTATTTTTCCAAAAGCGAGTTCTTCCTTTTATCTATTGTACACTTTTTCTGTACCTTTTCCATTATTGGTTTTATAATTTCTGTTTTCAGTTTTTCTTTCCGGTTTTCAACCAAGATTATCACTATTGGAGAGTTATAAGGATTTCTGAGCTTTTGCACCTCATCTTAGGTCGACGCGCTTTTGGAGGTCGGTGGTCTGCACGATCCCACACATAGAAATGTGGCCTCAGGAGGGGAAAAGGAACTGAGGAGGTTGCCCACCGGTGCGTGCGCCCCAGCCTTTTCCATGGGAAGTGCTTATTCTGCAGCGTGCCCTGCGCCGCGCCCTGCGGCACGCAGTTTGCGTAATTCGCCCAGAGTACATAAGTACACCAGAATACATGCATCCCCAGAGTACAGGCACTTTGTTGGTAGGTTTTACCCCGATGTAACCCCCCTTTCCGGTGTGCAAGAACCGGCTTGCGCAAGGACCTGACCCCAGTTCCGCGGCACGTTTCCTGACACTTTTTTTGGGCACAGAACTGGGGTTGCATGGTTGTGGTGGACGAAGGGCACCACTGCAGGCATGCAGGACTGTATTTAATGTGCATGGAATGCCCCATTCTGCCCCTTGCTTCCCTTTCAGTTCGTTTGGCCACCTGTTTGAACGGGGAAAGAGACCTGATAAATTCCCCAGCGCAATGCGCCAAGAAAAAATTTTCAGTGCGGAAAAGGGCTGCTAATGGCCGAGTCCAAGAACCACCCCCTTTTTTGGTACTGCGACCTTTTTTAGCACGAAAATAGTGGCTGTGAACCACACGCTCGTTCCGCCGCCAAGCATTGCTGGTTCTGGCACACTGGGAGGGGGAGGGGGGGGGGCACGTTTTTCCATATCGGTTTAGCACAACCCCAATTTCCGGGCCTCTTCTTTTCACGAATGGTGCATTTGTTCCTCATCCCCAATACTGGGGGAACACCTCATGCGGCACGCGCGCGGCGCAGAGATTTTGGCCGTCCAGCCCAACCAAAGCACCCGTGCTTACAGCCGAGGGGTTTTCCTCTCCGTAGGGGGCCATTTCAGGAGGGGGTAAAGCTGTTCCGTGTAAACCCGCCGTAACAGTAGCGCGCCGCCCGGATACTCCTCCATGGAACACAATATTGCCCTTACCCTGTGGTGCCCTGCAGTCAGTGCTCGCATAGCGCAAGGTGTGACAGCATGCTGGGGGCTGAGGGCAGGGCCGTGCCTCATGGGGGGTGATGCGTGCCCCCCTCGTTTTGAGAGTGAGTCCGGCCCAACTGCTTCTTCTGCCCCTAATCGGTCCCAGTTTGCCCCCAGCCACTTTTCCAATACCCAGTCACCGCTTTTACCGCCGCGTGTGTGGCTCCCTCTAGTCTCTCTCTCCCCTTCAAGTGCAGGGCTGGGGGTGGGGCACCCGCACCGGACCCGGAGCAGGAGGAGGCTCCGCCTTTGGTCAGGGCAGGTAAACATGTCAATCAGCCGCTACCCTAATCGTGTCCAAACTGGAGCAGATGCAGGTGACAGCTGCACAAGAAATTGGCACTGGTAGGGCCCTTGTTGGCATTCCCTCCTTTACTATGCACTTGATTTGGCTCAGTGAATGCCTGCTCCAGCACCTGACGCAGCGCACGCAATGCGGAGATTCGGGACCGTAGCCCAACCAAAGCGTTTGTGCTCAGCGCCAAATGGGTTTCCTCTTTGTGGGGGCGATTTCAAGAGGGCGTGAAGCCTAGACCGTTCCGGGTCAACGCAGCGCCGTAAAAGTAGCGCGTGGGGCACAGATACCCCCCGAGAACAAGTGGAGCAGCAGCGCGGCACGGGCGTGCAGGGACGGAAGTCACAGAAGTCACAGAGCCAGCTGACCAGGGAGGTTCTCATCAAGGCTTGGGGCCAGCTCAGCAGATCAGAGTCGACAGAACTGCCGTTTTCACTGCCGATCTATAGCCCTGCGCAAACCTGGCTGACCCATGCTGGTGTCCCATCTTAATGTTGTATTGCCGGCGTTTGACTTGGCACACACACATATCTGACCGCCCTTGAAAACCATCAGGCCGCTCGCGGCAGTGCTGTCTTTTTTTTTTCGTCAAAATGCCACACCACTTGAACAGGGCTCCCAGGGGCATGACTAGGCCCCACTGCATCCAATTGGGATTCTGTCTCTTCAACACAGGCCATGCGACACGGGGAGTGTTGTTGCAGCAGTGCACACGCAGTGCAAAGGTTTTGCAACTACTCTGACTCTAGTTTTGGCCCTTTCCCATGTGTCCCCCTGTTAGTTTTCGTGGGCGGAAATGAGTTCAGTTTTCGTGATGACATGTAATTCATTGGAATTTATTTGAAAGGGGTGTAGAATGGGTGTTTGGTCACTTTTGAGCGGTTCGTCTCACACAAGGTATACATTACTTCTCTCTGCTTCTTTCACCCATGGTGCTCCTTTGTGGGTGTTTGATCGTGGGGAATCACCCGATGACTCATACATGCTTTTCTCTCTGTGGCATTTTCATTTCTTGTCGGACGGCAGGGGTCATATAGCCATTTCTGTTTCCCCCAGGACGACAACGCAGCCATTTTCCCCAATATGACAAATGCAGCGCACTGTGCAACCGCTAATTTTTCGCCAAAATATTCAATTCTCAGCATGAGAGGGTCCAAAATGTAAAGAGAAAAATTCAACGAACAGATAAATTTTCCCGGCATGCACCCCTTCACAAATCGCCAAACCAAATGCAGAGAACCTCAATCTCTGCATGCTTTGGCACTCTTGGGATGCTGGGTTCTGCCATTTCGACGATTTCTTCGATCTCTGAGGGCTTCGCGACCACACATAATCAAGTCATCACAGACCTCCTCAAAGGCCGTACTCCCCAACGAGCTCTAGCAGGCCCTTGCTAAGTCTCAACAAGCCCTGACCCCCTGCGTGAGTCGATGCATCCAGCATGGTCCCTGAGGTGGATCTTGAACGACGGCCATGTCCTCCTCTGCGGTGTCAACCACAGAGCAGGGGCTGAGGGATGTGGATAATTTACCCCCCCCCCCCCCACTGTATAAGCCACGCCCCTATCCAAGCTACAGCAGGCGTAGGGACGGTATTAATTTGGGACCTAATTTTAATTCAGTACCAAACGTAGTGCAGCCACATGAGACATGGGTTTGGTGACGAGTTTGCGAGTCACATAGATTCATGGACACATTTGTTGTGAGTGTTTGCCCACTTGAACCCACATAGCTCTGAATTTGGGGTATATTTGTGCATTATTTTCCCCTTTCTGGCACCAGCTCACCACGCAATCCTCTTTTTTTGAACCCGGGCGCCCGGTGTTGGTAGTTGTCCGTGTCGCGCGCAAGCTACGCCCGTGTCCAAGCTACAGTAGGCGTAGGGACCGTATTAATTTGGGACTTTGGCGTAGCTTATACAAAGGGGGGGTGGGTAGGTTGGACAACGACAGGGATGGCCCTTTGAATATCTTTACCCCTCCTCACAACCCTCCGGCTCATGCCAACGACCCTCCCCCTTGCATCCATGAATGCGTCTTTTGGTGCATTCAAGTATGATGCAGATGCACAAAGCATTTCGACGAACGATCTGTATCCGGCTTTCATTTGCAGGGGCCATGGCCTGAGTGATGGGTGCAGATTGAAGACCCATTTCAAGGCACTGTCTGCTAAAGGCACAATACCCCCCCCCCCCCCTTGTCCTTCCCCAGGGGAGGGTGGGGGACCGTCACTTGGTGAACCCCAAAAGGGCCAAGCCATGGCCCAAGGGTGCTGTCCAAAGCATTCCTGTGGGAAGTGGTGAGCACCTTCAGGAGTTCAAGGTCAAATGGAGCAGGACGAAGGAAAGGAGTAAATTTCATTACATTGGCAGCCCATTGAGCACGCGCATGACCCCAAGGCATGATATTGGATGTCCAACCCCTTGTAAAATCATTATTTTGCCCAGTAAGACCATCCCCCAATGGATTTTTTGATTTTGAGGCCTCTACCCCCTAAAACTGGATATCACTTTTTTGGGGGGTGGGGGGGGGTGGGGGGGGGTGTTGGGGGGGGGGGGGGGTCCAAAATTTTTTACTTAATAGGCTACAAGCAGTGGGGACGCACAGTGCTCGTAACACGGCCAGCGGTCCAGTGGTAAGGCACCCGAGTCGTGATTAGTAGGCGTCAGTTCGAATCCTGCCCGCAGAATTTTAGCGCCGCCGCCGGCGGCGGCACCAAAATAGCCAACCTGGGGTCCGAACCGCCGACCTGCTGGTACCGGTCGGCTGCTTTACAAACCGACCACTGCTTGGATTGCAGCGAAGAGCCTCCCTGCTGCTTGGGGCCGGCATCTGCCACTGACAAAAAACCCAAACTGTGTGTATCTGACTGACTGCCTGCTTGCTGGCTCAGGGACTGATTGGCTGACTGTCAACCTCTCTTCGAGGTGCACTGCCGAAGGCAATAGAATTTCATTACATTGGCAGCCCATTGAGCACGCGCATGATTTTCATATTGTTGCATTACTTGCTTTCATTTCTCACCGTGACAACCTCTGCACACCAACGTTTCTTATGGTGTGTTGTTTCGTCTTCCACCGCAATTTCTGTGCCCCACAGTGTGCGTGTACGGCGGTACTACGGTCCCCCGCGTGGTGGTGGGGGACCGTCACTTGGTGACCGTCCCCCAGGGGTAGGCGGGGGACCGTCTTCCCTGGGGTGGGGAAGGACAAAAGGGGGGGGGAGGGTACGCGAATGCACACATGTCAGCAAAATGGACACCTGTGCCATTGCATGTTGTCTGGTGCTGCTCCATGTCTTCCTCGTCCCGCAAATCCACACCAATGTGCACCTCAGCTGTCCTAAGGTACGCCAAGAGAATCTTTTCCGCTGAAGGGCAGCCCTGGGTTTGGTTCGCCAAACGCTCCCAAAAAGTTCGTGTACCCCCCCCCCCCCCTGCGCAAGCACTGCCTTGTGTAAGCACCGGGACCCGGTCTGACCGTCGTTTTGCTGCTTTTTTCTGACCACTGTGGCTGTTGTTGCAGCTTTTGGCCCGTGCATGTGGGGGTTTTGTTGGCTGGTGGTTTTTGGATTCAGTCCGTTGAAGTCCACCAAATAACTGGCGCTGTGTGCAAAACCCTCCCCTTAGGCCCCTGCAATCTTAGCACACAATGTGCGCCTCAGCGCATCAGCAGGGGGGGGGGTTCACTGTTAGTCCAATATGTGGTGAGCCTGAGTGCGCCAGTCTCTGTGGTTTGGGGGGGGGGGGTAGGCGCTTGCCTTCCTTGATGTGACACAGGGGCAGTGTGGGGGATGTGCCCCTGCACCTTAACAACCCTTTGCCCTCTCCCATGCGCTTTCAGAGGCAGTCGCAGTGTCACAATCGTGTCACACCACAGAGCCCTTGCCCTCCTGAATGACTGGTGCCCCTGAGCGAAAAAAGGATGATGCTGTCCAGAACGACCGCTGTCTCTTTCAGCCGACAGTCCTTTGCCTCATGCACACGGGGAAGCCCACGGGCGTGGCGGCCTCCCACTGCATGACCTGGTTTCAGACTCGGCTAATCCTCTCCCCCCCCCCCCCCCCCAAGCTACAGCAGGCGTAGGGACCGTATTAATTTGGGACCTAATTTTAATTCAGTACCAAACGTAGTGCAGCCACATGAGACATGGGTTTGGTGACGAGTTTGCGAGTCACATAGATTCATGGACACATTTGTTGTGAGTGTTTGCCCACTTGAACCCACATAGCTCTGATTTTGGGGATGTTTGTGCATTATATGCCCCTTTCTTGCACCAGCTCACCATGCAATCCTCTTTTTTTGAACCCGGGCGCCCGGTGTTGGTAGTTGTCCGTGTCGCGCGCAAGCTACGCCCGTGTCCAAGCTACAGTAGGCGTAGGGACCGTATTAATTTGGGACTTTGGCGTAGCTTATACAAAGGGGGGGGGGGTACTACGTGCCAGATCTGCTACCACAGCCACTGTGGGATCATCGTACCACTGGACAGCTCTGAACCTTGATGCCGAGAGGTTATCTCGAGTACCGTAGGATGCCCAGGCTGCGCCAGCTCATCTTTGTTTGGGCCAAAAGAAGAAGAAGAAGGATGATGCCTGATCTAGAACATGAGGCCCCTGTGGTTCACCTCGCCCGATGGCTCTGGTTGGGGGGATTGCAGGGTTCGGATGAGCAACCCACTCCTCCAACCCCTCAGTTGCCCTATTAATTAATGGGTGCTCGGTGACTTTTACTCCTGACCATCATGTTCCAGCGCTGACGGTCACAGGGGCGCCTGTGCGCCTGCAGCACATACCCCTTCAGTATATGAGATGGGATGGCCTCCAACGGGAAGAGCTGGTCTTTGCTCATCCATCGTAGTATCATGTGTGTATGCGGATTGCATTCGTCGCGAAAGATGGTGTAGTATATTTGCTGGTCAGCTTACACGCAAGGCTGGCCCGTATAAGGTCGCTAGGCACATCCCGCTGTGCCATACCTCGATCTGCAGCAAACATTGCTCTCCTTTTCGGCGTAATTCACAACAATCGTACCATATGTTTTGCCAGCAATCGTGACCAGAACGTGAGGTATCTTTGTATCCCACTCCCCATTAATCTCATTTTGTAACTGCTACGTCGCCAATGGCTGATGGCTGTGCATGACTCCACTGGATATGAAAAACTGATGGTCAGCGAGTTGTGGGAACGACCGTCAGCCCGAAGGCAACGGCATCTCAAGTATAATATCACAATCGGCCAAGGGACGTTAAAATGTGGTATGAAAGTGACGTTTAGGCCAATGTAGGCCAAAAGCTATATATTTTGGGAGTAGTACGGTATGCTTGCTTGCGTAAATGCAAGTTAGCAGCCCTTTGCCGCACCACAAGTCCTCCGGGCGGATTTTTTTTTTGCCCACTACTCACCATGCCGGCAGATTTGTTTTGCCCACTACTCACCATGCCGGCAGATTTTGTCCCACCACACGGCAAGTGGGTGGACATGGCCCAGCACAGGGCATGCACGCGCACGTTGCCCTACCACCGGGCACGTGGGCTGACTTTGACCCACCACTGGGCATGCAAGTGGGCTTTGTGTCACCGTAGGGCATGCAGCCGGACGTTGCCCCATGAATGGGCATGCGGGCGGATTCTGCCGCATCAAAAGGAATGTAGGCACACTTAGCCCCACATCAAGGCATGCCCGCCGTGTTTGCCCCACAACCGGGCATGTGGGGGGACTTTGCTCACCCATAGATGCATGTCGGCAGATGTTGCCCCGCCATCAGGTATTGTAGCGGACTTTACCTCACCACATGGCATGCGGTCTGACTCCGCCCTGCCATGGTGCATGTCGGCGGGTGTTTCCTCACCACTAGGCATGCGGCCGGGTTTTGCCCCACCATAGGGGATGTAAGCCGACTTGCCCCAGCACGCGTCATGCAGGTTGACTTCGCCCCACCTTAGGCCATTTAGGTGGACTTTGCCCCACCACAGGGCATGCGCCCCAACTTTCCCGCGCCAAAGGCCTGCAAGGTGACTTTGCCCCAACACATGCCATGCGGGTGGACTTTGCCCCAACATGGGACATACAAACGCCCTTTGCCCCATCACAGGGAATGCAAGCTGACTTTTGCCCTACCACAAGCAATTTGGGTCGGCTTTGCCCTGTTTGCTCAATGTGTGTGTGTTGGCCTTGCCCCAACACATGGAATGCATGTGGAATTGGCCCTGCCTTGGGGCATGCTGGCGGACTTGGCCTCACCATTGCGCATTTAGGCAGTCCTAGCCCCACCACAAGGAGTGCAAACGGACTTTGCCCCACCACACGGCATGTAGGCGGATTTTGCCCCACCGCGTGCATGTGTCTGGGGTTTCACCCACCATTAGGCATGCGGCTTCATTTTGCCTCACCAAAGGGCATACAAGTGAACTTTCCCCACCACGCCACAGGCAAGCCTGCTTTGCTCCAACCTGACGCATGTGCACGCACTGCGCCTCACCTCAGGGCACGTGGGCAGGTGTTGCCCGAGCACACCGCATGCATGTGGACCCTATTGAGAGCATGTTAGCGGAGATTGCCCCACTGCAGGGCATGTAGGCTATCATCGCTCCACCACTACACATGTCGGAGGGCTTTTCTTCCGCAGAGTGGACAAATCGCCTGTTGAAATCAAGGTAGCTGCAGCCAATGTCCTGTCCAGATGTCAGCTCAAGAGACAACCGGGTTGATAGCTTACTGACGCTCCCTATGGACAACACAAAATCTACTCAAAGCAAGAATTACACGGCCCTTGAACATCCTCAAGGCAATTCAGCATTTAATGAGATGTAGATTTTCGACGCAGCCGCCAATACTGATGCAAATCACCGACGGGGCATCCGTCAAGAACCGCATTGAGAAGCTAGAAATCTTTGGAGGGCGGCAACAACGATAATAAATAACACTGTCCAAAGTGCACTATACACACCCTACATCAAATGCCCCCTCCCCTATGCCGGAGTTCACGAACAGCCGGTTGAAGTCTTGATACAAATGAAATCACCCACAGGGCATCCATCAAGCATTGCATTGAAAACGTGGATATACGTGGAGGATGGCAACAATCTATCGTGCACAAAAAGGAACAGCGTGACCGGATCACGCCCACACACATTCAATGCAGGCAAAGAAGGCAAATGCAATGAGAGAAGGGCAGACAATTTCGACATACGAATTAGGCGGACAGACTCACCAATTATGCACGAGCACACCTTGTTGAAAACAAAATGAAACACTGTCCCACGGCACTGATCACAGGCAAAAGGGAGAAGAAAGCAGAACAAAGGCAAAATCAATACCAAGGCCTCTAGTGACAACGGCGCCAAGTATGCCCTGGCATACCACATTGGTAATGGATTGCATTGTTGCCTTTTTGCCCGTGAGCGACAAGTTTCAATTGCGAAGAACACTCCACACACTGAGAGTACGCGGGATCATGAAATTAAGAGGGACCCCCGTTAATATTGTATGTCCTCCCCCTAGTAGGAGCATGATGTGGAAGGGGGTTGGCGTCACTCGGTACCGACATCATAGATGGTTTATTGTGGTGTGGATGTCGAGAAGCCTCATGCTTATCTCCCAATTCCATCAGGTCCACAGTTGAAACGTACCAATCGCTGTCAATTCCTGACTTCCCTCGACCTGTAGATCCAAAACTCTACTCACACTTGTTAGCATTAGACAACTAAGAAGCCTTGTCAAAAGGACGAGACAAACCTAGGTTTAAACACATTTCAACCACAGTTTAAACCACACGATGTCCCTCCTCTCTCTTAGTCAGTTTCTTTAGTTTAGACGATGTGCAGTGCAGGCAGTGGAGTATTTATGCCAGTGTATTTGCAGGGCAGGACGAGAGGGGCAGCAGGGTACAGAGTGAGCCTCAGGGGTTGGGTGCAGCGAGGAGTTACCACTTTAAACAAAGCATTTATTCAAGTCGCCGTACCAGATCGCCGGGAGCTGTGCTTGTGCACACGAGACCCACATTGTCTCTAAAGTCCATGTCAATAACCCCACGCTTGACTCTAGAGAAAACCTCAATGACAAACCACATCTAGCAAAAATGGACACCACACAACCTACCCGAAATTCATAGCACAATTCAAAGCCACCAATTTCAAGCTGCACATGGGGTCCGAAACTTCATTAGCCGCAGCCAAATCGTATATCCTCCGCCCCTATGGTCGCTCTTGTGCGGAGGATTACATCATTTGAGTGCAAAATGCATTTCAGCTGTGGCCCTGATGCCATGTTGTTTGGCGGCTAGGGAGGACAAATCTCAACGGACCCCTCAAACTGAAATTAGCGCCTAGCTAGCAAATGCAACTCATCCTCTTGACGTGAAGTTCTAGTGTTATAATTACTAGTTTCCTAAATCTATCCATTAGAATATGCTCCTTGGTAATAGACGGCGGTGACGATGAAGGCGACCGTCTCCCCATCTTGTTGTAGCATAGTTGGATAGTTGGGGGAGCCTTAAGCGCAGTGCGCGCAGAGTGCAACTATTTGTGCGTGTGGCCGTACTAGAGACCCATACTTTGAGATACTAGGGGCCCCTAGGGGCATCATGGTACCCCTAGCGGAGGTTTTGACTTCTGATTTTGTCCCCCTTTGTTTGGGGATCCCCGAGAATGCAGGGGTAACGTAGCATTTCCGCCCTCTTTATTACACGGCATGCCGTTTGCGACTCTCTTGCCTTGATTGTGTTTATGCTTTACATTATATCTGTGCAGAGTGGCGAAGAGCCATTTCCACTCAAGGGAACAAGCACGCATCGGACGGCCAAAGATTCCATTCGGAAGTGGAAGTATTGAAGCAAGTCCAATTATCCGATAGAAGGACGCGATTAAGGCTCGTGTGAGTACCATGTACGTAAGGGAAAGGGCATTCATGGATTAGGTTACATGCAAGTTTGCCCCAACCCAACCTCCATCGCTAAAAATGGTGCAACCCGGGCCTGTTCATGGCTTTTTCAGTTGTGCATGATGTGTGTTATGTGAAGGGAAGGCAGTTTGCAACTTTCTTGAGCTGGGGCAGTTTGGGTCACCTAATTCTAAGGGCGTTTCCAAGGGGTGTGCTTGGGGGCTCTTCGGGGGGAACATAGTCTTAAAGTAGCGTGCAGTGCACGCGTAGTGCGCGCGCAGTGCAAAGATTCCCCCTAAGGCGAGGTGAAACATCCCGGGCTGTTAAGGTCTTCAATGAAAAGAGAAACAACCGGTTCTTATTCCACTATGAGCTCCTATGCCAATTTATTGTTATTTCACTGAAAGATACATTGACCATCGAATCAAGCTGTGTAAGTAGGCAGAGTGTTTCATAGAGTGTGGGGGGGGGTGGCGGAAAACAGAGTCTTTGGAACTTCCAAAGCCAAAATCTTCAATATTCTAGCATTGTATTTGTTTGTCGCCATCTTGCACTTCTTCCGTTCCTCTTGCTGAAGTCACTCAAAAATTAGGGAGCAAGGTAAAGGGTGTCGCCCCACAATATGTAGATCTCTAGCCATTGCAGTCCTTTGCTACAACAATCATTTCTGTTTGAGTCACCCCCATACATTGAGCCAAACTTTTGCACTAATTAAGAATTCCCCCCGCGGTGACCCAAAAAACTGTGAATTGATTTGTTGTGGTAGGCTTTACACAAAGAACACCAACGTGGGTCAATTGCTCTTGTGTGTTTGGGGTGCCAATAGGTAAATCGCCAGGCCCAAACAACCAGCCATCTTCACATCCAAACCAGGGGACACATGGAGCCTGTGTGAATGAACTGCACATGCACGCACTGACGTGATGTACTTATGGATGTACGACAGGCGGTGGTGGACGTGTGTACGTTTCAGCAAACCACCTTTATGGCCAAACCATATCCCTCTGTGCCTATGGGTGGGTGTCTCCTGTCGGCTCCACACTTTGTGACGATGAAAGAACAATTCACCTTGATAGGCAACCTCACCTATTTGTATTGTCGTTTCACCGGTGCATCTGGCGAATTGATAGCCATTTCGGCTTGATGACCAGTCTTTTTATTAAGTAATTTATACCCCCATATCCCTTCACGTAATGAAGCATCAAGTGCCGACAATGCACGTACTCCTCAATCATTCTAATCACCCAGGCCTCAACCACTCCGGGCTTTCGATATTTCAGTGCTTTCAGGGCAACTTGACGATGCTCGAATTTGGTAGCATCAGAGGAGCCATGCTTGGAAGCAACATATAGCGCATACACCTCGGCCATCCCCTGCGCACTTGCTGCACGACTCGTCGTAAGGATATTCAAAGTATGCACAGTGTCTTACATCAAGGTGACACTTGCATTCCCCCACCAATTCTAAATTTGAAGTCTCAAAAGTGATTACATTTCACCACCTTAGTACTTTTTGAGGTACCCATGCAAGCCGCCACAAAAGCACTTTTCTCCGCACACAAAGCAGCCCTGTGTAAAACATACAATAACCCATGGTCTGTGTCCCACGCCTATCACATACTTGAGACACATTGTCCAACATCCTAGTTGCTACTACCACATGAATCTTTGACAACCCATTTCCAAATTTATGATTAGAATGTAACGCGGTCTTATACAAAAAGGTTGGCGGTGCAGCGCCACAATGGCAACAATGAATCCACGGGGCGTGGGGGTCTCAGAAATCCGATAGCATGGCGGGTTTTGGTAACCCCCCCGCCCTTTGAAAATGGTCTGCGTGGGTTTACAACGTGTTTTATGAGGCAAGCACACCATTTGTGAAAAGTGTTTCTAGTGACATTCATTTGGCCCTGCATATCCACAGCTTTTGGGGGCCCCTCGAGTTGGGGATATGGATTCATAATCCACCACATTGGGTTGGGGATATGGGCCCCAAGAAGGCATTGGTGATATAGCCATTTCTGATTTTGTCCCCCATTTTCTGGCCCCCCCCAAGAACGCAGGGGTGACATAGCGATTGCGCCCTCTTCTGGCCCTCGGAGAACGCAGGGATGAGGTAGCGATTTTGATATTGTCTCCTTTTCTAGGGGGAACCCCGAGAACGCAGCAGTTACATAGCAATTTTGCCTTGGTTTTTTGGCCGTGAGAAGGCACGGATGATGTAGCAACTTCTGATCTCGTCCCCTTTTGTTGGGACCCCCACACGGGCATTACGTAGCAGCTCCGCCCCTTTTGGCCCCCCGAGAAGGCTTGTCGGGAGATCCTTGGGAACGTAGGGGTTATGTAGCAGTTCCGCCCTCCTTTGGACACCCGAGATGCCCGGGGTTGAGGTAGCCACTTCTGATTTTGTCCCTTTTTGGGGGGACCGCCGAGAACGCAGGGGTTACATAGCAATTTTGCCCCTCTTTGGGCCCGTGAGAAGGCAGCGGTGATGTAGCCACTTCTGATTGTGTCCCCTCTGCTGCCCCCCCCCCCCCCCCAAGAACGCAGGGGTTACGTAGCAATTCCGCCCTCTTCTGGCCTCAGGAGAACACAGGCATGAGGTAGCGCTTTTGATGTTGTCTCCTTTTCCTGGGGGAACCCCGAGAACGCAGTACTTACATAGCCGTTCCGCCCTGGTTCTTGCCGCCTGACAAGGCAGGGATGATGTAGCAACTTCCGATTTCCTCCCCTTTTGTTGGGACCCCCACATGGGCATTACACAGCCGCTCTGCCCTCTTTGGCCCCCCGAGAAGGCAAAGGTTAGGTAGGCAATTCTGCTATTGTCCCCTTTTCGGGGGATCCTTGGGAACGTAGGGGTTATGTAGCAGTTCCGCCCTCCTTTGGACACCCGAGACGCCCGGGGTGAGGTAGCCACTTCTGATTTTGTCCCTTTTTGGGGGGTCCCCCGAGAACGCAGGGCTTACATAGCAATTTTGCCCCTCTTTGAGCCCGTGAGAAGGCAGCGGTGATGTAGCTACTTCTGATATTGTCCCCTCTGCCCCCCCCCCCCCCCCGAGAACGCAGGGGTTACGTAACGATTCCGCCCTCTTCTGGCCCCAGGAGAACACAGGCATGAGGTAGCACTTTTGATGTTGTCTCCTTTTCTTGGGGGACCCGTGAGAACGCAGTAGCTACATAGCAGCTCCGCCCTTGTTTTTGGGCTCTGACAAGGCATGGATGATGTAGCAACTTCTGATTTCGTCCCACTTTGTTGGCACCCCCACACGGGCATTACGTAGCCGCTCCGCCCTCTTTTGGGCCCCCCAAAATGCAGGGGGTATGTAGCCAATCCTGCTATTGTCCCCTTGTCGGGGGATCCTTGGGAACGTAGGGGTTATGTAGCGGTTCCGGCCTCCTTTGGACACCTGAGACGCCCGGGGTGACGTAGCCACTTCTGATTTTGTCCCTTTTTTTGGGGACCCCCGAGAACGCAGGGGTTACGTAGCAATTTTGCCCCTCTTTGGGCCCGTGAGAAGGCAGCGGTGATGTAGCTATTTCTGATTTTGTCCCCTCTGCTGGCCCCCCCCGAGAACGTAGGGGTTGGGTAGCGATTCCGCCCTCTTCTGGCCCCTGGAGAACAGAGGCATGAGGGTTGCGATTTTGATGTTGTCTCTTTTTCCGGGGGTAACCCCGACAACGCAGTAGTTACATAGCAGCTCCGCCTTGGTTTTTGGGCCCTGACAAGGCATGGATGATGTAGCAACTTCTGATTTTGTCCCCTTTTGTTGGGACCCCGACACGGGCATTACGTAGCCGCTCCACCCTCTTTGGCCCCCCGAGAAGGCAGAGGTTAGGTAGCCAATTCTGCTATTGTCACCTTGTCCCCTCTGCTGGGCCCCCCCGAGAACACAGAGGTTACGTAGCGATTCCGCCCTCTTCTGTCCCTAGGATACCGCAGGGATAAGGTAGCGATTTTGATATTGTCTCCTTTTCTTCGGGGACCCCTAAGAACGCAGTATTTGCCCTGGTTTTTGGGCCCTGACAAGGAAGGGATGATGTAGCAACTTCCGATTTCCTCCCCTTTTGTTGGGACCCCCACATGGGCATTACGCAGCCGCTCCGCCCTCTTTTGGCCCCCCGAGAATGCAGGGGTTATGCAGGCTATTCTGCTATTGTCCCCTTTTCGGGGGATCCTTGGGAACGTAGGGGTTATGTAGCAGCTCCGCCCTCCCTTGGACACCCGAGATGCCCGGGGTGAGGTAGCCACTTCTGATTTTGTCCCTTTTTGGGGGGACCGCCGAGAACGCAGGGGTTGCATAGCAATTTGCCCCTCTTTGGGCCCGTGAGAAGTCAGCGGTGATGTAGCCACTTCAGATTTTGTCCCCTCTGTTGCCCCCCCCCCCCAAGAACGAAGGGGTTACGTAGCGATTCCGCCCTCTTCTGGCCCCAGGAGAACACAGGCATGAGGTAGCGCTTTTGATGTTGTTTCCGTTTCTTGAGGGACCCCCGAGAACGCAGTAGTTACATAGCTCTTCCGCCCTAGTTCTTGCCGCCTGACAAGGCAGGGATGATGTAGCAACTTCCGATTTGCTCCCCCTTTGTTGGGACCCCCACATGGGCATTACGCAGCCGCTCCGCCCTCTTTTGGCCCCCCGAGAAGGCAGAGGTTAGGTAGGCAATTCTGCCATTGTCCCCTTGTCGGGGGATCCTTGGGAACGTAGGGGTTATGTAGCAGTTCCGCCCTCCTTTGGACACCCGAGACGCCAAGGGTGAGGTAGCCACTTCTGATTTTGTCCCTTTTTGGGGGGTCCCCCGAGGACGCAGGGCTTACATAGCAATTTTGCCCCTCTTTGAGCCCGTGAGAAGGCAGCGGTGATGTAGCTACTTCTGATTTTGTCCCCTCTGCTGCCCCCCCCCCCCCCCCCCGAGAACGCAGGGGTTACGTAGCGATTCCGCCCTCTTCTGGCCCCTGGAGAACACAGGCATGAGGTAGCACTTTTGATGTTCTCTCCTTTTCTTGGGGGACCCGTGAGAATGCAGTAGCTACATAGCAACTCCGCCCTTGTTTTTGGGCTCTGACAAGGCATGGATGATGTAGCAACTTCTGATTTCGTCCCACTTTGTTGGCACCCCCACACGGGCATTACGTAGCCGCTCCGCCCTCTTTTGGGCCCCCCAAAATGCAGGGGTTATGTAGCCAATTCTGCTATTGTCCCCTTGTCGGGGGATCCTTGGGAACGTAGGGGTTATGTAGCGGTTCCGGCCTCCTTTGGACACCCGAGACGCCCGGGGTGACGTAGCCACTTCTGATTTTGTCCCTTTTTTTGGGGACCCCCGAGAACACAGGGGTTACGTAGCAATTTTGCCCCTATTTGGGCCCGTGAGAAGGCAGCGGTGATGTAGCTATTTCTGATTTTGTCCCCTCTGCTGGCCCCCCCCGAGAACGCAAGGGTTGGGTAGCGATTCCGCCCTCTTCTGGCCCCTGGAGAACACAGGCATGAGGTTGCGATTTTGATGTTGTCTCGTTTTCCGGGGGTAACCCCGACAACGCAGTAGTTACATAGCAGCTCCGCCCCGGTTTTTGGGCCCTGAGAAGGCAGGGATGATGTAGCAACTTCTGATTTTGTCCCCTTTTGTTGGGACCCCGACATGGGCATTACGTAGCCGCTCCACCCTCTTTGGCTGCCCGAGAAGGCAGAGGTTAGGTAGCCAATTCTGCTATTGTCACCTTGTCGGGGGATTCCTGGGAACGTAGGGGTTGTGTAGCAGTTCCGCCCTCCTTTGGACACCCGAGATGCCCGGGGTTGAGGTAGCCAATTTTGATTTTGTCCCTTTTTTTGGGGACCCCAGAGAACGCAGGGCTTACATAGCAATTTTGCCCCTCTTTGGGCCTGTGAGAAGGCAACGGTGATGTTGCTTTTTCTGATTTTGTCCCCTCTGCTCGGCCCCCGGGAGAACACAGAGGTTACGTAGCGATTCCGCCCTCTTCTGTCCCTAGGATACCGCAAGGATAAGGTAGCGATTTTGATATTGTCTCCTTTTCTTGGGGGACCCCCGAGAACGCATTATTTACATAGCAGTTCTGCCGTGGTTTTTGGGCCATGACAAGGCAGGGATGATGTAGCAACTTCCGATTTCCTCCCCTTTTGTTGGGACCCCCACAGGGGCATTACGCAGCCGCTCCGCCCTCTTTTGGCCCCCCGAGAATGCAGGGGTTATGTAGGCAATTCTGCTTTAGTCCCCTTGTCGGGGGATCCTTGGGAACGTAGGGGTTATGTAGCAGTTCCGCCCTCCCTTGGACACCCGAGATGCCCGGGGTGAGGTAGCCACTTCTGATTTTGTCCCTTTTTGGGGGGACCGCCGAGAACACAGGGGTTACATAATAATTTGCCCCTCTTTGGGCCCGTGAGAAGTCAGCGGTGATGTAGGCACTTCGGATTTTGTCCCCTCTGCTGGGCCCCCCCAGAAACGCAGGGGTTACGTAGCGATCCCGCCCTCTTCTGGCTGCAGGAGAACACAGGCATGAGGTAGCGCTTTTGATGTTGTCTCCGTTTCTTGAGGGACCCCCGAGAACGCAGTACTTACATAGCTGTTCCGCCCTAGTTCTTGCCGCCTGACAAGGCAGGGATGATGTAGCAACTTCTGATTTCGTCCCACACGGGCATTACGCAGCCGCTCCGCCCTCTTTGGCCCCCCGAGAAGGCAGAGGTTAGGTAGGCAATTCTGCTATTGTCCCCTTGTCGGGGGATCCTTGGGAACGTAGGGGTTATGTAGCAGTTCCGCCCTCCTTTGGACACCCGAGACGCCCGGGATGAGGTAGCCACTTCTGATTTTGTCCCTTTTTGGGGGGTCCCCCGAGAACGCAGGGGTTACGTAGCAATTTTGCCCCTCTTTGAGCCCGTGAGAAGGCAGCGGTGATGTAGCTACTTCTCATTTTGTCCCCTCTGCTGCCCCCCCCCCCCCCCCCCGAGAACGCAGGGGTTACGTAGCGATTCCGCCCTCTTCTGGCCCCAGGAGAACGCAGGCATGAGGTAGCGCTTTTGATGTTGTCTCCGTTCCTTGGGGGACCCCCGAGAACGCAGTACTTACATAGCAGCTCTGCCCTGGTTTTTGGGCCCTGACAAGGCATTGATGATGTAGCAACTTCTGATTTCGTTTCACTTTGTTGGGACCCCACACGGGCATTGCGCAGCCGCTCCGCCCTCTTTGCCCCCCCGAGAAGGCAGAGGTTAGGTAGCCAATTCTGCTATTGTTCCCTTGTCGGCGGATCCTTGGGAACGTAGGGGTTATGTAGCGGTTCCGCCCTCCTTTGGACACCCGAGACGCCAAGGGTGAGGTAGCCACTTCTGATTTTGTCCCTTTTTGGGGGGTCCCCCGAGAACGCAGGGCTTACATAGCAATTTTGCCCCTCTTTGAGCCCGTGAGAAGGCAGCGGTGATGTAGCTACTTCTCATTTTGTCCCCTCTGCTGCCCCCCCCCCCCCCCGAGAACGCAGGGGTTACGTAACGATTCCGCCCTCTTCTGGCCCCTGGTGAACACAGGCATGAGGTAGCACTTTTGATGTTGTCTCCTTTTCTTGGGGGACCCGTGAGAACGCAGTAGCTACATAGCAGCTCTGCCCTTGTTTTTGGGCTCTGACAAGGCATGGATGATGTAGCAACTTCTGATTTCGTCCCACTTTGTTGGCACCCCCACACGGGCATTACGTAGCCGCTCCGCCCTCTTTTGGGCCCCCCAAAATGCAGGGGGTATGTAGCCAATTCTGCTATTGTCCCCTTGTCGGGGGATCCTTGGGAACGTAGGGGTTATGTAGCGGTTCCGGCCTCCTTTGGACACCCGAGACGCCCGGGGTGACGTAGCCACTTCTGATTTTGTCCCTTTTTTGGGGGACCCCCGAGAACACAGGGGTTACGTAGCAATTTTGCCCCTATTTGGGCCCGTGAGAAGGCAGCGGTGATGTAGCTATTTCTGATTTTGTCCCCTCTGCTGGCCCCCCCCCGAGAACGCAAGGGTTGGGTAGCGATTCCGCCCTCTTCTGGCCCCTGGAGAACACAGGCATGAGGTTGCGATTTTGATGTTGTCTCGTTTTCCGGGGGTAACCCCGACAACGCAGTAGTTACATAGCAGCTCCGCCCCGGTTTTTGGGCCCTGAGAAGGCAGGGATGATGTAGCAACTTCTGATTTTGTCCCCTTTTGTTGGGACCCCGACATGGGCATTACGTAGCCGCTCCACCCTCTTTGGCTGCCCGAGAAGGCAGAGGTTAGGTAGCCAATTCTGCTATTGTCACCTTGTCGGGGGATTCCTGGGAACGTAGGGGTTGTGTAGCAGTTCCGCCCTCCTTTGGACACCCGAGATGCCCGGGGTTGAGGTAGCCAATTTTGATTTTGTCCCTTTTTTTGGGGACCCCAGAGAACGCAGGGCTTACATAGCAATTTTGCCCCTCTTTGGGCCTGTGAGAAGGCAACGGTGATGTTGCTTTTTCTGATTTTGTCCCCTCTGCTCGGCCCCCGGGAGAACACAGAGGTTACGTAGCGATTCCGCCCTCTTCTGTCCCTAGGATACCGCAAGGATAAGGTAGCGATTTTGATATTGTCTCCTTTTCTTGGGGGACCCCCGAGAACGCATTATTTACATAGCAGTTCTGCCGTGGTTTTTGGGCCATGACAAGGCAGGGATGATGTAGCAACTTCCGATTTCCTCCCCTTTTGTTGGGACCCCCACAGGGGCATTACGCAGCCGCTCCGCCCTCTTTTGGCCCCCCGAGAATGCAGGGGTTATGTAGGCAATTCTGCTTTAGTCCCCTTGTCGGGGGATCCTTGGGAACGTAGGGGTTATGTAGCAGTTCCGCCCTCCCTTGGACACCCGAGATGCCCGGGGTGAGGTAGCCACTTCTGATTTTGTCCCTTTTTGGGGGGACCGCCGAGAACACAGGGGTTACATAATAATTTGCCCCTCTTTGGGCCCGTGAGAAGTCAGCGGTGATGTAGGCACTTCGGATTTTGTCCCCTCTGCTGGGCCCCCCCAGAAACGCAGGGGTTACGTAGCGATCCCGCCCTCTTCTGGCTGCAGGAGAACACAGGCATGAGGTAGCGCTTTTGATGTTGTCTCCGTTTCTTGAGGGACCCCCGAGAACGCAGTACTTACATAGCTGTTCCGCCCTAGTTCTTGCCGCCTGACAAGGCAGGGATGATGTAGCAACTTCTGATTTCGTCCCACACGGGCATTACGCAGCCGCTCCGCCCTCTTTGGCCCCCCGAGAAGGCAGAGGTTAGGTAGGCAATTCTGCTATTGTCCCCTTGTCGGGGGATCCTTGGGAACGTAGGGGTTATGTAGCAGTTCCGCCCTCCTTTGGACACCCGAGACGCCCGGGATGAGGTAGCCACTTCTGATTTTGTCCCTTTTTGGGGGGTCCCCCGAGAACGCAGGGGTTACGTAGCAATTTTGCCCCTCTTTGAGCCCGTGAGAAGGCAGCGGTGATGTAGCTACTTCTCATTTTGTCCCCTCTGCTGCCCCCCCCCCCCCCCGAGAACGCAGGGGTTACGTAGCGATTCCGCCCTCTTCTGGCCCCAGGAGAACGCAGGCATGAGGTAGCGCTTTTGATGTTGTCTCCGTTTCTTGGGGGACCCCCGAGAACGCAGTACTTACATAGCAGCTCTGCCCTGGTTTTTGGGCCCTGACAAGGCATTGATGATGTAGCAACTTCTGATTTCGTTTCACTTTGTTGGGACCCCACACGGGCATTGCGCAGCCGCTCCGCCCTCTTTGCCCCCCCGAGAAGGCAGAGGTTAGGTAGCCAATTCTGCTATTGTTCCCTTGTCGGCGGATCCTTGGGAACGTAGGGGTTATGTAGCGGTTCCGCCCTCCTTTGGACACCCGAGACGCCAAGGGTGAGGTAGCCACTTCTGATTTTGTCCCTTTTTGGGGGGTCCCCCGAGAACGCAGGGCTTACATAGCAATTTTGCCCCTCTTTGAGCCCGTGAGAAGGCAGCGGTGATGTAGCTACTTCTCATTTTGTCCCCTCTGCTGCCCCCCCCCCCCCCCGAGAACGCAGGGGTTACGTAACGATTCCGCCCTCTTCTGGCCCCTGGTGAACACAGGCATGAGGTAGCACTTTTGATGTTGTCTCCTTTTCTTGGGGGACCCGTGAGAACGCAGTAGCTACATAGCAGCTCTGCCCTTGTTTTTGGGCTCTGACAAGGCATGGATGATGTAGCAACTTCTGATTTCGTCCCACTTTGTTGGCACCCCCACACGGGCATTACGTAGCCGCTCCGCCCTCTTTTGGGCCCCCCAAAATGCAGGGGGTATGTAGCCAATTCTGCTATTGTCCCCTTGTCGGGGGATCCTTGGGAACGTAGGGGTTATGTAGCGGTTCCGGCCTCCTTTGGACACCCGAGACGCCCGGGGTGACGTAGCCACTTCTGATTTCGTCCCTTTTTTGGGGGACCCCCGAGAACACAGGGGTTACGTAGCAATTTTGCCCCTATTTGGGCCCGTGAGAAGGCAGCGGTGATGTAGCTATTTCTGATTTTGTCCCCTCTGCTGGCCCCCCCCGAGAACGCAAGGGTTGGGTAGCGATTCCGCCCTCTTCTGGCCCCTGGAGAACACAGGCATGAGGTTGCGATTTTGATGTTGTCTCGTTTTCCGGGGGTAACCCCGACAACGCAGTAGTTACATAGCAGCTCCGCCCCGGTTTTTGGGCCCTGAGAAGGCAGGGATGATGTAGCAACTTCTGATTTTGTCCCCTTTTGTTGGGACCCCGACATGGGCATTACGTAGCCGCTCCACCCTCTTTGGCTGCCCGAGAAGGCAGAGGTTAGGTAGCCAATTCTGCTATTGTCACCTTGTCGGGGGATCCCTGGGAACGTAGGGGTTGTGTAGCAGGTCCGCCCTCCTTTGGACACCCGAGATGCCCGGGGTTGAGGTAGCCAATTTTGATTTTGTCCCTTTTTTTGGGGACCCCAGAGAACGCAGGGCTTACATAGCAATTTTGCCCCTCTTTGGGCCTGTGAGAAGGCAACAGTGATGTTGCTTTTTCTGATTTTGTCGCCTCTGCTCGGCCCCCGGGAGAACACAGAGGTTACGTAGCGATTCCGCCCTCTTCTGTCCCTAGGATACCGCAAGGATAAGGTAGCGATTTTGATATTGTCTCCTTTTCTTGGGGGACCCCCGAGAACGCATTATTTACATAGCAGTTCTGCCGTGGTTTTTGGGCCATGACAAGGCAGGGATGATGTAGCAACTTCCGATTTCCTCCCCTTTTGTTGGGACCCCCACAGGGGCATTACGCAGCCGCTCCGCCCTCTTTTGGCCCCCCGAGAATGCAGGGGTTATGTAGGCAATTCTGCTATAGTCCCCTTGTCGGGGGATCCTTGGGAACGTAGGGGTTATGTAGCAGTTCCGCCCTCCCTTGGACACCCGAGATGCCCGGGGTGAGGTAGCCACTTCTGATTTTGTCCCTTTTTGGGGGGACCGCCGAGAACACAGGGGTTACATAATAATTTGCCCCTCTTTGGGCCCGTGAGAAGTCAGCGGTGATGTAGGCACTTCGGATTTTGTCCCCTCTGCTGGGCCCCCCCAGAAACGCAGGGGTTACGTAGCGATCCCGCCCTCTTCTGGCTGCAGGAGAACACAGGCATGAGGTAGCGCTTTTGATGTTGTCTCCGTTTCTTGAGGGACCCCCGAGAACGCAGTACTTACATAGCTGTTCCGCCCTAGTTCTTGCCGCCTGACAAGGCAGGGATGATGTAGCAACTTCTGATTTCGTCCCACACGGGCATTACGCAGCCGCTCCGCCCTCTTTGGCCCCCCGAGAAGGCAGAGGTTAGGTAGGCAATTCTGCTATTGTCCCCTTGTCGGGGGATCCTTGGGAACGTAGGGGTTATGTAGCAGTTCCGCCCTGCTTTGGACACCCGAGACGCCCGGGATGAGGTAGCCACTTCTGATTTTGTCCCTTTTTTGGGGGTCCCCCGAGAACGCAGGGGTTACATAGCAATTTTGCCCCTCTTTGACCCCGTGAGAAGGCAGCGGTGATGTAGCTACTTCTCATTTTGTCCCCTCTGCTGCCCCCCCCCCCCCCCCCCCGAGAACGCAGGGGTTACGTAGCGATTCCGCCCTCTTCTGGCCCCGGGAGAACACAGGCATGAGGTAGCGCTTTTGATGTTGTCTCCGTTTCTTGGGGGACCCCCGAGAACGCAGTACTTACATAGCAGCTCCGCCCTTGTTTTTGGGCCCTGACAAGGCATTGATGATGTAGCAACTTCTGATTTCGTCCCACTTTGTTGGGACCCCACACGGGCATTGCGCAGCCGCTCCGCCCTCTTTGCCCCCCCGAGAAGGCAGAGGTTAGGTAGCCAATTCTGCTATTGTTCCCTTGTCGGCGGATCCTTGGGAACGTAGGGGTTATGTAGCGGTTCCGCCCTCCTTTGGACACCCGAGACGCCAAGGGTGAGGTAGCCACTTCTGATTTTGTCCCTTTTTGGGGGGTCCCCCGAGAACGCAGGGCTTACATAGCAATTTTGCCCCTCTTTGAGCCCGTGAGAAGGCAGCGGTGATGTAGCTACTTCTCATTTTGTCCCCTCTGCTGCCCCCCCCCCCCCCCCCGAGAACGCAGGGGTTACGTAACGATTCCGCCCTCTTCTGGCCCCTGGTGAACACAGGCATGAGGTAGCACTTTTGATGTTGTCTCCTTTTCTTGGGGGACCCGTGAGAACGCAGTAGCTACATAGCAGCTCTGCCCTTGTTTTTGGGCTCTGACAAGGCATGGATGATGTAGCAACTTCTGATTTCGTCCCACTTTGTTGGCACCCCCACACGGGCATTACGTAGCCGCTCCGCCCTCTTTTGGGCCCCCCAAAATGCAGGGGGTATGTAGCCAATTCTGCTATTGTCCCCTTGTCGGGGGATCCTTGGGAACGTAGGGGTTAAGTAGCGGTTCCGGCCTCCTTTGGACACCCGAGACGCCCGGGGTGACGTAGCCACTTCTGATTTTGTCCCTTTTTTTGGGGACCCCCGAGAACACAAGGGTTACGTAGCAATTTTGCCCCTCTTTGAGCCCGTGAGAAGGCAGCGGTGATGTAGCTATTTCTGATTTTGTCCCCTCTGCTGGCCCCCCCCGAGAACGCAAGGGTTGGGTAGCGATTCCGCCCTCTTCTGGCCCCTGGAGAACACAGGCATGAGGTTGCGATTTTGATGTTGTCTCTTTTTCCGGGGGTAACCCCGACAACGCAGTAGTTACATAGCAGCTCCGCCCCGGTTTTTGGGCCCTGAGAAGGCAGGGATGATGTAGCAACTTCTGATTTTGTCCCCTTTTGTTGGGACCCCGACATGGGCATTACGTAGCCGCTCCACCCTCTTTGGCTGCCCGAGAAGGCAGAGGTTAGGTAGCCAATTCTGCTATTGTCACCTTGTCGGGGGATCCCTGGGAACGTAGGGGTTGTGTAGCAGGTCCGCCCTCCTTTGGACACCCGAGATGCCCGGGGTTGAGGTAGCCAATTTTGATTTTGTCCCTTTTTTTGGGGGACCCCCGGGAACGCAGGGCTTACATAGCAATTTTGCCCCTCTTTGGGCCTGTGAGAAGGCAGCGGTGATGTTGCTTTTTCTGATTTTGTCCCCTCTGCTGGGCCCCCGGGAGAACACAGAGGTTACTCAGCGATTCCGCCCTCTTCTGTCCCTAGGATACCGCAAGGATAAGGTAGCGATTTTGATATTGTCTCCTTTTCTTGGGGGACCCCCGAGAACGCATTATTTACATAGCAGTTCTGCCGTGGTTTTTGGGCCATGACAAGGCAGGGATGATGTAGCAACTTCCGATTTCCTCCCCTTTTGTTGGGACCCCCACAGGGGCATTACGCAGCCGCTCCGCCCTCTTTTTGCCCCCCGAGAATGCAGGGGTTATGTAGGCAATTCTGCTATAGTCCCCTTGTCGGGGGATCCTTGGGAACGTAGGGGTTATGTAGCAGTTCCGCCCTCCCTTGGACACCCGAGATGCCCGGGGTGAGGTAGCCACTTCTGATTTTGTCCCTTTTTGGGGGGACCGCCGAGAACACAAGGGTTACATAACAATTTGCCCCTCTTTGGGCCCGTGAGAAGTCAGCGGTGATGTAGGCACTTCGGATTTTGTCCCCTCTGCTGGCCCCCCCCAGAAACGCAGGGGTTACGTAGCGATCCCGCCCTCTTCTGGCCTCAAGAGAACACAGGCATGAGGTAGCGCTTTTGATGTTGTCTCCGTTTCTTGAGGGACCCCCGAGAACGCAGTACTTACATAGCTGTTCCGCCCTAGTTCTTGCCGCCTGACAAGGCAGGGATGATGTAGCAACTTCTGATTTCGTCCCACACGGGCATTACGCAGCCGCTCCGCCTTCTTTGGCCCCCCGAGAAGGCAGAGGTTAGGTAGGCAATTCTGCTATTGTCCCCTTGTCGGGGGATCCTTGGGAACGTAGGGGTTATGTAGAAGTTCCGCCCTCCTTTGGACACCCGAGACGCCAAGGGCGAGGTAGCCACTTCTGATTTTGTCCCTTTTTGGGGGGTCCCCCGAGAACGCAGGGCTTACATAGCAATTTTGCCCCTCTTTGAGCCCGTGAGAAGGCAGCGGTGATGTAGCTACTTCTCATTTTGTCCCCTCTGCTGCCCCCCCCCCCCCGAGAACGCAGGGGTTACGTAACGATTCCGCCCTCTTCTGGCCCCTGGTGAACACAGGCATGAGGTAGCACTTTTGATGTTGTCTCCTTTTCTTGGGGGACCCGTGAGAACGCAGTAGCTACATAGCAGCTCTGCCCTTGTTTTTGGGCTCTGACAAGGCATGGATGATGTAGCAACTTCTGATTTCGTCCCACTTTGTTGGCACCCCCACACGGGCATTACGTAGCCGCTCCGCCCTCTTTTGGGCCCCCCAAAATGCAGGGGGTATGTAGCCAATTCTGCTATTGTCCCCTTGTCGGGGGATCCTTGGGAACGTAGGGGTTATGTAGCGGTTCCGGCCTCCTTTGGACACCCGAGACGCCCGGGGTGACGTAGCCACTTCTGATTTTGTCCCTTTTTTTGGGGACCCCCGAGAACACAAGGGTTACGTAGCAATTTTGCCCCTCTTTGAGCCCGTGAGAAGGCAGCGGTGATGTAGCTATTTCTGATTTTGTCCCCTCTGCTGGCCCCCCCCGAGAACGCAAGGGTTGGGTAGCGATTCCGCCCTCTTCTGGCCCCTGGAGAACACAGGCATGAGGTTGCGATTTTGATGTTGTCTCGTTTTCCGGGGGTAACCCCGACAACGCAGTAGTTACATAGCAGCTCCGCCCCGGTTTTTGGGCCCTGAGAAGGCAGGGATGATGTAGCAACTTCTGATTTTGTCCCCTTTTGTTGGGACCCCGACATGGGCATTACGTAGCCGCTCCACCCTCTTTGGCTGCCCGAGAAGGCAGAGGTTAGGTAGCCAATTCTGCTATTGTCACCTTGTCGGGGGATCCCTGGGAACGTAGGGGTTGTGTAGCAGGTCCGCCCTCCTTTGGACACCCGAGATGCCCGGGGTTGAGGTAGCCAATTTTGATTTTGTCCCTTTTTTTGGGGGACCCCCGAGAACGCAGGGCTTACATAGCAATTTTGCCCCTCTTTGGGCCTGTGAGAAGGCAGCGATGATGTTGCTTTTTCTGATTTTGTCCCCTCTGCTGGGCCCCCGGGAGAACACAGAGGTTACTCAGCGATTCCGCCCTCTTCTGTCCCTAGGATACCGCAAGGATAAGGTAGCGATTTTGATATTGTCTCCTTTTCTTGGGGGACCCCCGAGAACGCATTATTTACATAGCAGTTCTGCCGTGGTTTTTGGGCCATGACAAGGCAGGGATGATGTAGCAACTTCCGATTTCCTCCCCTTTTGTTGGGACCCCCACAGGGGCATTACGCAGCCGCTCCGCCCTCTTTTGGCCCCCCGAGAATGCAGGGGTTATGTAGGCAATTCTGCTATAGTCCCCTTGTCGGGGGATCCTTGGGAACGTAGGGGTTATGTAGCAGTTCCGCCCTCCCTTGGACACCCGAGATGCCCGGGGTGAGGTAGCCACTTCTGATTTTGTCCCTTTTTGGGGGGACCGCCGAGAACACAGGGGTTACATAACAATTTGCCCCTCTTTGGGCCCTTGAGAAGTCAGCGGTGATGTAGGCACTTCGGATTTTGTCCCCTCTGCTGGCCCCCCCCAGCAACGCAGGGGTTACGTAGCGATCCCGCCCTCTTCTGGCCTCAAGAGAACACAGGCATGAGGTAGCGCTTTTGATGTTGTCTCCGTTTCTTGAGGGACCCCCGAGAACGCAGTACTTACATAGCTGTTCCGCCCTAGTTCTTGCCGCCTGACAAGGCAGGGATGATGTAGCAACTTCTGATTTCGTCCCACACGGGCATTACGCAGCCGCTCCGCCTTCTTTGGCCCCCCGAGAAGGCAGAGGTTAGGTAGGCAATTCTGCTATTGTCCCCTTGTCGGGGGATCCTTGGGAACGTAGGGGTTATGTAGCGGTTCCGCCCTCCTTTGGACACCCGAGACGCCCGGGATGAGGTAGCCACTTCTGATTTTGTCCCTTTTTGGGGGGTCCCCCGAGAACGCAGGGGTTACATAGCAATTTTGCCCCTCTTTGAGCCCGTGAGAAGGCAGCGGTGATGTAGCTACTTCTCATTTTGTCCCCTCTGCTGCCCCCCCCCCCCCCCCCCGAGAACGCAGGGGTTACGTAGCGATTCCGCCCTCTTCTGGCCCCAGGAGAACACAGGCATGAGGTAGCGCTTTTGATGTTGTCTCCGTTTCTTGGGGGACCCCCGAGAACGCAGTACTTACATAGCACCTCTGCCCTGGTTTTCGGGCCGTGACAAGGCATCGATGATGTAGCAACTTCTGATTTCGTCCCACTTTGTTGGGACCCCACACGGGCATTGCGCAGCCGCTCCGCCCTCTTTGCCCCCTCGAGAAGGCAAAGGTTAGGTAGCCAATTCTGCTATTGTCCCCTTGTCGGGGGATCCTTGGGAACGTAGGGGTTATGTAGCAGGTCCGCCCTCCTTTGGACACCCGAGACGCCCGGGGTGAGGTAGCCACTTCTGATTTTGTCCCTTTTTGGGGGGTCCCCCGAGAATGCAGGGGTTACATAGCAATTTTGCCCCTCTTTGAGCCCGTGAGAAGGCAGCGGTGATGTAGCTATTTCTCATTTTGTCCCCTCTGCTGCCCCCCCCCCCCCCCCCCGAGAACGCAGGGGTTACGTAGCGATTCCGCCCTCTTCTGGCCCCAGGAGAACATAGGCATGAGGTAGCGATTTTGATGTTGTCTCCTTCTCTTCGGGGACCCCCGAGAACGCAGTAGTTACATAGCAGTTCTGCCCTGGTTTTTGGGCCCTGACAAGGCATGGATGATGTAGCAACTTCTAAATTCGTCCCACTTTGTTGGGACCCCCACACGGGCATTACGTAGCCGCTCCGCCCTCTTTTGGGCCCCCCAGAAGGCCGGGGTTCGGTAGCCAATTCTGCTATTGTCCCCTTGTCGGGGGATCCTTGGGAACGTAGGGGTTATGTAGCGGTTCCGGCCTCCTTTGGACACCCGAGACGCCCGGGGTGACGTAGCCACTTCTGATTTTGTCCCTTTTTTTGGGGACCCCCGAGAACACAGGGGTTACGTAGCAATTTTGCCCCTATTTGGGCCCGTGAGAAGGTAGCGGTGATGTAGCTATTTCTGATTTTGTCCCCTCTGCTGGCCCCCCCCGAGAACGCAAGGGTTGGGTAGCGATTCCGCCCTCTTCTGGCCCCTGGAGAACAGAGGCATGAGGTTGCGATTTTGATGTTGTCTCTTTTTCCGGGGGTAACCCCGACAACGCAGTAGTTACATAGCAGCTCCGCCTTGGTTTTTGGGCCCTGAGAAGGCAGGGATGATGTAGCAACTTCTGATTTTGTCCCCTTTTGTTGGGACCCCGACATGGGCATTACGTAGCCGCTCCACCCTCTTTGGCTGCCCGAGAAGGCAGAGGTTAGGTAGCCAATTCTGCTATTGTCACCTTGTCCGGGAATCCCTGGGAACGTAGGGGTTATGTAGCAGGTCCGCCCTCCTTTGGACACCCGAGATGCCCGGGGTGAGGTAGCCAATTTTGATTTTGTCCCTTTTTTCGGGGACCCCAGAGAACGCGGGGGTTACGCAGCAATTTTGCCCCTCTTTGGGCCTGTGAGAAGGCAGCAGTGATGTAGCTACTTCTGATTTTGTCCCCTCTGCTGAACCCCCCCCCCCCCCGAGAACACAGGGGTTACGTAGCGATTCCGCCCTCTTCTGTCCCTAGGATACTGCAGGGCTAAGGTAGCAATTTTGCTATTGTCTCCTTTTCTTGGGGGACCCCCGGGAACGCACGGGTTACATAGCAGTTCCGCCCTGGTTTTTTGGCCCTGACAAGGCATTGATGATGTAGCAACTTCTGATTTCGTCCCACTTTGTTGGGACCCCACAGGGGCATTCCGCAGTTGCTCCGCCCTCTTTGGCCCCCCGAGAATGCAGGGGTTATGTAGCCAATTTCGCTATTGTCCCCTTTTCGGGGGATCCTTGGGAACGTAGGGGTTATGTAGCAGTTCCGCCCTCCTTTGGACACCCGAGATGCCCGGGGTGAGGTAGCCACTTGTGACTTGTCCCTTTTTGGGGGGTCCCCCGAGGACGCAGGGCTTACATAGCAATTTTGCCCCCCTTTGGGCGCGTCAGAAGGCAGCGGTGATGTAGCCACTTCTGATGTTGACACCCCTTTGTGGGGCACAGGGGTCGCACAGCGATTCCGCCCTCTTCTGGCCCCCGGAGAATGCAGGGATGTGGCAGCGGTTTTCATGTTGTCTCCTTTTCGCGGGGGGACCCCAGAACACAGTAGTTACATAGCCGTTCCGCCCTAGTTTTTTGGCCCTGAGAAGGCTAGGGATGATGTAGCAACTTCTGATTTCGTCCCCTTTTGTTGGGACCCCCAAAAGGGCATTACGTAGCCGCACCACCCTCTTTTGGCCCCTCCAAAGGCCGGGGTTCGGGAGCCAATTCTGCTATTGTCCCCTTGTCGGGGGATCCTTGGGAACGTAGGGGTTATGTAGCAGTTCGGCCCTTCTTTGGATACCCGAGACGCCCGGGGTGAGGTAGCCACTTCTGATTTTGTCCCTTTTGGGGGGTCCCCCGAGAACGCAGGGGTTACGTAGCAATTTTGCCCCTCTTTGGGCCCGTGAGAAGGAAGCGGTGATGTAGCAACTTCTGATTTCGTCCCCTTTTGTTGGGACCCCGACACGGGCATTACGTAGCCGCTCCACCCTCTTTTGCCCCCCCGAGAATGCAGGGGTTAGGTAGCCAATTCTGCTATCGTCCCCTTGTCAGGGGATCCTTGGGAACGCAGAGGTTATGTAGCAGTTCCGCCCTCCCTTGGACACCCGAGACGCCCGGGGTGAGGCAGCCATTTCTGATTTTGTCCCTTTTTTGGGGGACCCCCGAGAACGCAGGGGTTGCATAGCAATTTTGCCCCTTTTTGGGCCCGTGAGAAGGCAGCGGTGAGGTAGCCACTTCGGATTTTGTCCCCTCGGCTGGCGACCCCCGAGAACGAAGGGGTTACGTAGCAATTGCGCCCTCTTCTAGCCCCTGGAGAATGCAGCGATCAAGCAACGATTTTGATGTTGTCTCCTTTTTTGTGGGGACCTCCAGAACATAGGGGTTACATTACAGTTCGGCCTTCTTTTAGGCTCGTAAAAAAGTAGTGGTGAGGTAGCCGCTGCTAATTGTGTCCCTTTTTGTGGGGGGACCCCCGAGAAAGCAGTTAGTAGGTAGCAATTCCGCCCTTTTTTTGTTTCCCACACGGGCATTACATAGCCGCTCCGCCCTCTTTTGGCCCCCCGAGAAGGCAGGGGTCAGGTAGCCCATTCTGTTCTTGGTCCCTTTTCGGGGAATCCTTGAGAACGTAGGGGTTATGTAGGAGTTCCGCCCTTCTTTGGGCACCCGAGACGCCAAGGGTGAGGTAGCCACTTCTGATTTTGTCCCTTTTTTTGCGGGACCCCCGAGAACGCACGGGTTACGTAGCAATTCCGCCCTCTTCTAGCCCCTGGAGAATGCAGCGATCAAGTAGCGCTTTGATGTTGTCTCCTTTTATGGGGGGACCTTCACAATGTAGGGGTTCCGGTGCAGTTCGGCCTTCTTTTGGGCTCGTAAAAAAGTAGTGGTGAGGTAGCCGCTTCTAATTGTGTCCCTTTTTCTGGGGGGACCCCCGAGAAAGCAGTTAGTAGGTAGCAGTTCCGCCCTTTTTTTGTTTCCCACACGGGCATTACGTAGCCGCTCCGCCCTCTTTTGGCCCCCCGAGAAGGCAGGGGTCAGGTAGCCCATTCTGTTCTTGGTCCCTTTTCGGGGGATCCTTGAGAACGTAGGGGTTATGTAGGAGTTCCGCCCTTCTTTGGTCACCCGAGACACCTGGGATGGGGTAGCCACTTCTGATTTTGTCGCTTTTTGTTGCGGGACCCCCGAGAACGCAGGGGTTACGTAGCAATTCCGCCCTCTTCTAGCCCCTGGAGCATGCAGCGATCAAGTAGCGTTTTGATGTTGTCTCCTTTTATGGGGGGACCCCCAGACTGTAGGGGTTAGTTGCAGCTCGGCCTTCTTTGGGGCTCTTAAGAAAGTAGTGGTGAGGTAGCCACTTCTAATTGTGTCGCTTTTTTTGGGGGGACCCCCGAGAAAGCAGTAGGTAGGTAGCGGTTCCGCCCTTTTTTTTTGTTCTCCCACACGGGCATTACGTAGCCGCTCCGCCCTCTTTTGGCTCCCCGAGAAGGCAAGGGTCAGGTAGCCCATTCTGTTCTTGTCCCCTTTTCGGGGTATCCTTGGGAACGTAGGGGTTATGTAGCAGTTCCGCCTTTCTTTGGGCACCCGAGACGCCCATGATGGGGTAGCCACTTCTGATTTTGTCCCTTTTTTTGCGGGACCCCCGAGAACGCAGGGGTTACGTAGCAATTCCGCCCTCTTCTAGCCCCTGGAGAATGCAGCGATCAAGTAGCGTTTTGATGTTGTCTCCTTTTCTGGGGGGACCCCCAGACTGTAGGGGTTAGTTGCAGTTCGACCTTATTTGGGGCTCTTAAGAAAGTAGTGGTGAGGTAGCCACTTCTAATTGTGTCGCTTTTTTTGGGGGGACCCCCGAGAAAGCAGTAGGTAGGTAGCGGTTCCGCCCTTTTTTTTTTGTTCTCCCACACGGGCATTACGTAGACGCTCCGCCCTCTTTTGGCCCCCCGAGAAGGCAGGGGTCAGGTAGCCCATTCTGTTCTTGTCCCCTTTTCGGGGGATCCTTGGGAACGTAGGGGTTATGTAGCAGTTCCGCCTTTCTTTGGGCACCCGAGACGCCCATGATGGGGTAGCCACTTCTGATTTTGTCCCTTTTTTTGCGGAACCCCCGAGAACGCAGGGGTTACGTTGCAATTCTGCCATCCTTTGGGCCCGTGAGAAGGCAGCCGTTATGTAGCAACTTCTGATTGTGTCTCCTCCTCTGAGGACCCGTGAGAACACAGGGGCCACGAAGCTATTTTGCCCTCTTTTGGGCACCCGAGACGCCAGGGGTAGGGTGGTCAATTCTGATTTTGTCCCTGACTTTGAACATGCGCCAACCAATTGCCTGTGACGCACGGCACACATTTCTCTAGTTGGACAAACCCCCACCAATCTTAACAATGCGCATTGCCTCGCAGTTGCAATTTTTGTGAGGATGCGGTCACGGTCGGGCTATCTTTGTTGCAACACTGACCTTCACTGGACGTGTTTCGTGGGCACGTTTAGTTTTTCGTGCTGCAACGTTGACGGTGCACAGGTATATGGTACCACTAAGAAAGCACTTGCCATCCCCGCGACACGGCCTTTTCACGAGTAGTGATCCAACCTTGTTGCGGTGGACCCGACATTTTGGTCCGGAATGTGAGTTTGAGAATGGGCATGTGGTTGTTTTGGATGCCCAAACGGATGTCAAGTGGTCATTGGATCAATGCACCCCACGTGGGGCATCCTCGTTTGCCTGTGTGAAAACCGCAGAGGTGCCAAATTGTCCCCAGTTGCATGCAAAGCCGTACACTGGTGTGGCACATACTAGTATGCAGCGCGCAGAAGCAACAAAATTTGGTCTGTTTTTTGGTGTTGCCATTGGTTTGGATGGGGCATCATGTAGTGGAGCATTTGTATAAGGGAGGGGTGGTAATGGACCTTGGGCTGCACGGTGAGGCCGAACCTTGCAGCGTCCGTGGTCCTAGTGCAGGCACGTGCACGACAAATATTGTGCGCCAAAAGATCGTCACGCCTTGCCTGTGTGTAGTCAAGCAGTGGCCCATCTGGACCTTTTTCGATGACACGGACGACAACATGTGTAGAAACGCCACGCGCAATAGCGTGGACATGGCGGCGGAGGGCACCGTCTTCATGGAGCACGGAAGAAGGTTGGCAGAGTGGAGGAGAGGAGGGATTCGGGGGGGGGGGGGGGGCATTCACGGCCTTAGCCAGGGAGGCTAGAATGGCGATCGCAGAGGAACGCGACTTATTGCCAGTACAAGGCAGGGGGTCGGTGCTTCGAAGGGCAGAGACCTGGTGTGTGATAGTTACTGGGAGGAGCAAAAAATGGCCATCGAGATGGTGTACAGGTGCAGCCTGCATCCACTACGCCACGGTGTGGGGGGTGCAGCCACTTGGTGGTCTCCCCTGTGATGCAGCGTACTTGTTAGCAAAAGACTCAAAGGCCTGGCGGACATTGAAAACATGCCCCATGAATGTCCTAATCTTGGGTGCAATGCCGCCCCTTGATTTTTGAACATCAGCACTCACTTGGCACGTTGCCATCCCACCGTGGCACCAAGCACATAGTACAGTTGATTTGACGGAATGGGTGACATGTAGTTAGGATGATGAAGAAATAGAGGGGTGAGCGAAAAAAAATATTCATGTTGATGAAGCTTAGGAGCACTCTAAAGGTGGCACAAGCGGTTGACAACGAGGGTGCATGTTTCTTTCAAGCTTGTCTTGGCCGCTCGGATTGGGAATGGAAACCAGAGGAGGATGCAAGCTTTGCAGGATGAGGGTCTGTAGCAGACGCAGATTGATCCAGCGGTAACGAGAGCTCGGCATCTTCCGAAGAGGCAAATAGCTCCTCTTCTTATGAGGTGAAAATTTGTACTAGTCGGCCACCGCAACTTGGGAGGCCCTTAAGGGTATGGTGCGCCAGGCATCCCTCCACTCACCGTTTTGTAGGCCTCCCAATCCTAGTGTGCATGCTACTACTGGAGACGGAGAGGGAGAGCAAGGAGGTGTAGGGGGGAGAGAAGGAATTCGTTTAGGGCATATAATGGCGCACCCCTCGTGGGCACAAGGAGCCAGAGATGAAGTCTTGGCTAAAGCGGAGTCTGATCTCACCCGGTGTAGGGCATTACCATGAAATCCATTTGAACGGGTACAGCTGCTCAACTCTGTGCTCATCCCACGCCGGCTGTATCATACCATGTTCATCCCACATGAACGCCTGTTTCAGCACATAGACAGAATATGTTTAGAGTTTGTTGCTATTACAAAAGGATTAGAACATAACAAAGAGAACATCTACAAGGCTCACAATGTTACCCGCATCACCCCACCTGTCAAGTATGGAGGACTAGGACTACAACAAATATACAGGGCTTATAGAACTAGATACGTCACCCTTGTTCAAGGATTAGTGCGGAAACCCACCGGTAGATTGTCCAGATTGGTAGCACAACTCATAGAATGCATCATGAGACTTCTTCGTGACTACGTCACAGCCTTGTTCCAGATAGCAGGAAACACTACACTGGTGCTGGCCCCGTGCAGAAGACCCCCCACTTCCGCAAATCTCATTGATGAGCATGCATCCGGGGATGAAGAATGGATTACGCAACAAGAAGTGGAAGTAGGCATAGCTGAAGTAGCCACAAGGGACATAACACGATGCAGTGTAAATGATGATCCCACGGACGGAGAAGTCCCAACAGGGTTGACACCTATGGAGGTGGCAGGAATAAAGTGCTACACCAATGGAAAGCAGGCAGAAGGCGATATATGGTATGGAGACGGGAGCAAACTAACACCGGAAGTAGGAGGAAGAACAATATACAGAGCAAGAGGAGCCATCACTTGCGGTCCACTGCAGGTCATTACTCGAGTGACCGGACCACAAACCTCATACAGGGCAGAACTACAAAGTTCTGTAGTTAATTCGGCTTCGGCTAGCACAAATCAGGAACTGATTTATGACAACAAAGCAGCTGTGGACCACGCCTACCTCTTCCCCATCGGGAGTGTTCCGATATGCATTTTCGTCTCACCATCCTAGAGCAAACACGGAACAAGCCCCTCGGGTCGAGGTGGGTCCCAAGCCACAGGGATATAGCCAAGGCAAAAACCAAGGAAGACTGAATAGGAATCAAACGTAACGATGAAGTCGACCGTGTGGCTAAAATGGCAACTGGCCTACCTCTCCCTGAATACACGCCTACCCACCCACGTGATATTACTGTCAATGGGGGTCCTGCCCAGCCAAAAAATGGGTCATAGAGAGGACACACTATGACCGATTTTCAGGTACACACTGGGTGTCTTGGCTCCCGCTCAAAGGAACCCACCGGATGACATGGGTTAAATGACTTTGCGGAAATGAGCGGTGGGATGGATGTGGCGCGCCATGAGATCATAATGTTGTGAAGAGCCCCATATGCAATACTAGGCATGGCACCACCGTGCACTAGCGGCTGATTAAATCCCCAAAATGGGCTCCCTCCTTCAAGAAGGCATGGACACAATCCTAGGGCACATGGGCTGAATACACAAAGCAATGGTACGATAACGCGCCCCCGGAAGACATGCACCATGTCGCGTGCCTGAGAGTTCCTAGTTCTTTCCGTGACCAACTGCCCCAAGGATATGGACCCCACTTCCGGGAGCGCGTGGCACATCACCAATGCATGATGCTTCACATTATCTACCAGCTAAGAAAGGAGTTCACCATGCCCCCAAGGGACAACGAAGAAACACAGCCTAGTCAGTCCGTTAGCGCATGGTATGGTAAGGTCAAGCCTAGGATGTGTACGTCAAATCCCACCCCACAAGTGTTGCGACAACAAGTAATGCATAAACCTCGGAAGCAAAAGCGTGCAAAAGTCAAGGCACCTGCCATGGCAACACAGGAAGATGACCAGGAGTGTCACAAGATTTTACAACGCCGGGATTCATACCATACCAAGATGAAGGCACTAAAATACCCTGAGTTCACCCAGGATGCTATCCGGCATCACAAAGTGATGGAGACATTGTCCGCACCAGGATTAAGTACCAAATCACTTGAATGATGCGGCAGGCACAGGTCATGCACAACAATGGGTGCCTAAGTGTTCTGAGAGACGGGCACTATGACAGCATTTGGTAGGAGGGTGGGTAAATGGCTGCATTATATGGAAAAGACGTACCAAGAGTAGCTACATGAGGTGGATTTATCATATCATATCCCGGGTCTAAGGCACGCACGGCCAAACATGAGTCGTGGCGACCCCAGGTGGCTCTGCAGGTATACTCAGGGTAGGAATATAAGTTGCTCCTTCTTTGTCATACTTGATCCCTGTCCTTGACAGGGAAAGAAGCTATGATATGTTCTGAGAGTGTACTTTGATCCGGAGATTGACTCGTACTGCTGCGGATCTATTGTAGAACTATTGCAGCTTCGCCAAAAAAAAAAGAATTCGTTTGTTTTCTGTGTTTGCCTGTGTTTCCGCCCACTTCTTGCCCTTTGAAGCCTTCAACGTGCGCCGCTTCTTAGCACTTTGCATGGGAGTGGTATTTGGGCCGTTTTGTGCCCTTCGCGTTCACATCTTTCTTTTTGCGGAGAACTTCCATTTGGGAAGGAGAGGGAGAAGAGGAGGAGGATGAGGATGGTGCATTTCTAATCCCATGGTGCATTGCAAACCCCATGACTGCCCTTGATCCACCCCCCCCCCCCCCCCATGGAGCCGCGTCCTGTCGCGGCGTGCAGCAACACACAGTAGCGTCAACAAAGCGGCTGAACTCCGCGTCTTGTCGCGGAAGAGCATCCGGGCGTAATGCCGCCGGGAAGGACATGGCAGGAGAAGGGACCACGTCAGTAGCGGCATGGTTCTTACGCACACATCCAGCCAGCCCCAAAGAAGGTCAAACCTCAGCAAGAACGCCAGCGTTTCAAGGTGCAAGCACTGAGCCAGCTGGACGCCATCGCGAATGAAGGACTGAGAGCAGTCGAAGCACAGCTGACCACAATGGCTAGGGCCCGCAATCAGCAGATCTGGCTCCGACTGGACCAACCACACAACACCAGGATGCATTGTGAGATTGTGGACAATCATGGGCAACCATTGCTGATGAGCAATCAGGAGCTCTACTCGGTGATGGTCCAGATCAACTGGACCCTGAAGACTCAGGCTCTGGCGAGCATGCAGGTCCAGTGGCGACCCAAAAGTGCAGGCAAGGGGCATCCGTTCCAGTGGGACGCGATCCTCCATTGTCCGACGGCAGAGGGACTCAAAGCGGTGCCCTCCTCAGTGAGCAGAACTGGAGACTGCATGCATGTGTGGCTGGTGGGCCGAGCGGACCTCTTGAGGCTGTTCCAGAGAACGCTCTTAAGGCAGGCGGACCCGGTACCCGGGGACGCTGTGCGGTTCCTCTACACGCTGCTGAGCACACCCCCATGCGAAAGGAGATATGCATGACAGGGGATGACGCGCAGGGGGGAGTAGGACAGATTGGAGCAAGAGATGCAGATAACCAATCGTCATAGCCCAGTGGATTAACCGCACCTCTTGTGTCCAGTAGAGGATGGTTCGAACCCCGGGGGGGATAGAGATCCACCGAACGTCCCGAAAACCCCTTTTATGCAAGAGAGAGAGAGAGAGAGAGAGAGAGAGAGAGAGAGAGAGAGAGAGAGAGAGAGAGAGAGAGAGAGAGAGAGAGAGAGAGAGAGAGAGAGAGAGAGAGAGACAGAGAGAGAGAGTGGAACGCAGTGGAAGAGGAACAAAGAGGAGAGAGAAAGAGAGTGGGGCGCAATGGAACAGGAGGGGAGAGAAGGAGAGCGAGAGAGAGGGCAGGAGAGAGGGCAGGAGAGAGAGAGAGAGGGAGAGAGTGGGAGAGAGACCCACAGAGCAAGAGTCGGGGGCTAACCGGCGCAAAGGGAGTGTGATGGGTTCGCGCTGACCAGGGTGTATGGGACGCCATGGCAGCACAGAGCAGTTTAATGGTGAAGCAGCGGGGCGCCATTGCGCCCCTGGAGCACAGGCGCGACACGTCGTTACGTGTTGAAAAGCCGAAGCATGACAAGGGCTGCGAGAATGCGGCCCATGTGAGGGTATTGGATGCGAGTGGACATGATAATGTGGGCGGCATGTGCACGCATGGTGTGGAGCTGAAAAGGTATGCGCCACATGTACCCTTCGTGAACCGGCCGTTTGAATCTGAGATTCACGGTACCGTGAAATTCACCTATTTTTGCTGTGTTTTGCTTGTAACTTGGTGCCATCGTGTGCTTTTGTCCTGCTATCTTCGCCCAAAGTGAGATCCAACAAATGTGTGCAAATTAGAGGTTTGAGGTAGCCACATGGTTCAACACATTTGGTGAGATTGACGTGAATGTGAAATTCACGCACCCAAATTCACGCATAAATTCACGGATTTTGGCACCTCTCGTTTTGGGCGCCGTTTGGGCATGGTGGATGCTTTTGGGGCGGGACCTTCATTGGATGATGCATAATGAAGCTGGGGAAAGAATTTTATCCCCTCAAATCCCTCAAAAGGATCCAATAATATGGCGTTTTCCCCCGAAAACCTCAAAATTTGGGTAAATTCACGTGAAATTCACGCATTTTTTCAAACGGCCACTTATCCCCCGTTCACGAAGGGTACACACACAGTACCGCAATGATCTGTTGAAGTGTCCGGCAACCAGAACTTTTGTTGAAATGTTGAGACGCCTTTGCGCCACCAAAGGCGCCTTTGCGCCCCCCGAAGTTCGGGTACGACACGTCCTCACGTGCCAGAGAGCAAGTGCATGACAGGGGCATGACCTGCAGGGCAAGGGTTAGAGACTAACCGGCACTGTGGGAGGGTGGTGGGTGCGAGTTGACCTCAGTGTCCAGAGCACCAAGCCAAAGCACAGTCAGCAACCACCTGGTGTGGTACAGAACTGGTCTGCGCTGCAGTGCAGCAGGAAAAAAACTACACAATGTGGTTATGACGATGCGCCTGTGACACGGGGGCGTATGCGAGCATAGTTTCCGTTGCCTCATGGCCCCATGGCGCATTTCTAACTTCATGGTGTATTTTGAACCCCATGACCGCCTGGGAGACCCAAAGTCCCGAGGTTTCTGGTATTCATGGCAGGAAACTCCCGAGCCAATGGACCCCTACCATAGACGTTGGTAGTAGCGGTGCGAATTGTCAGATCACACCTTGGCGGCATACCCAATTGTCCGGAGTTGTTCCACACTATGTGAGACCTGGAATATATTTCATTTGGTGTGCATGTATGGTAACCACTTCGGTTACCGGGTCCATTTTGGGTCAGCCAAGCGGGGTTGTTGGGAGGGAGGGAGGGAGGGGGGGCTGGGTTGCCCTTCCCGTGGACAATACCGCCACACAGCAAAAAACCCGCTTAACCCCCCCCAAGACCCCCCGTTTGCTACCACATGCTTTTGGCCGGGTTTTAAGCAGTTTCTGGGACCCCTCCCTCCCTAAATGAATCCTTCAACCATCTCGGAAGTATCAGAAAGTGTTCCTAAACAATTGGAATGCACTCCAATCTGTAGGTAATTTTTAGGGATGAGAACACAATTGACGACTTGAGGTCTACATCTAACCGGCAAAGGCGGGTTATTTCACTTATGAATATGTCAACCAAATTGGATCATCGGGTGATTGTAGCACAACTCTTTTCGTCGGGATAGCCTTTGACCAAAAGGAGCCGCCACTACACGTACTCGTCCTCGGGCTTGGAGGGAAGTGGTGCTAACCACGCACTCCACATGTGGGATCCACACCACTTTTCCTACATAACAAACCCGTGCCTTTGCCAACTCAAAAAATCACCCTGCTTGGAGGGAGGCAACACAAAAATGATATGAGCACATCTCAGTGAGCAAATGTGCATTTAATATTCATTGCAGTGCGCAACCTAGCACTGCTCAACACAGCAAAAAGAGGTATCAACATAGAATATTAGTGTCATTGACACAAAGGCACACAGGCAGTGTATATCATTGCTTATATAGCATGTATAACAGCTTCCTTGCGTGGGCGATCTAAGTATGATGACATGGGCTCATGAAAACGTTCCACCACTGGGCTAGGCCGGTGACAATTTATCTGGCGCTTTGAATGCAACAACCGCAAGCGCACCTTGCGACACAAGGAACTACGTTTCCGTCCCACTCCCCGTTTGGGAGCGATGTGGGAATTGTTCTCCCTGGGCTCTACTTCAATGGAATGCGGCAGAATCACCCAATAGTCTACCTTGCCCTTCTGCAGGGCCCACACATCCTAGCAGGCCAACTAGCTCGGCCAGCGAAAGAAGGTGCATTGCGCACACATCCTTGGACGCCACCTATCTTGCCCATCTATCAAGCAAAGGGGAACACTGCACAAAACCCAACTTGGCCAGGGAAAAGGCGAGGACGAAGAATTGGCAACCCGGTAACCCACCTATGGAAGTTTCATCTGATGGACCACAGAAAGTTTTGATGCCCGGGGGGGGGGGGGGGGGAGGCGACATGGGGGGGGGGGGCGCCGAGTAGCAGGGGTTAGCAGCGATGGCCTCTTACTATTTCGGTCCATCCATGTGTTGCCACCCGAAGGCGTGCACATAAATACAGTGTTTTGCCTTGACAACCTGCATGCACATTTGGATTAGGCAATTGAAGAACTTTGATGGACGATGCAACGTGCTATTGCATCGGTAAAGCGTACAAACTCATGCCATAGGTCACACAACACCTGTGCTTGGCGACCTGTGTGTTGTATAGGTTGTCTACAACGTCAGTGCATGAAGTTGTTGCACATTCACTTTCACGCAGTTGTGTATACTCCGTACACACGACTTATATACTTCTTAGGTGTGGGCGGTTACTATGGCTTGGGTAATGGTGCTTCCATCGGCCCAGGGTAGGCAATTGGGGTGTTGAAACAAGACACAATTATGGGGTACGGCGACTTCTTATCCACGATTCTATAAAGGACTCAACATTCCACCAATTTGGCGTGTACGGGAAGGCGTGCGAATTGGAAGCCCCTACCCGGGTTACAAGACGCGCCCCTTCCCCAATGTACCGACTATCGTGCGTGGCGGCGGAATGGCGTTGCTTAGGGAGAGCAAGATCTAATGATAATTGACTAGAACCTGACACTGCGCGTTTTCTGTCTGCAATATTCTTTGGCAAGGCGTAAGACCGCACCTTCGATATCCATCCACAAGTCATGTTCCTAATGTAGTGGCAAAGCATGGAATTTAGAGCACGGTGTCAGAGGTCCCAAAGGGAAAACATGTACTCAAAACACCAATAGAAGGGATTTCGAGGACCGCACAAGAAGCAAAAGACACACCTCTGGGACGACAAACACAGTTGCGACAAGTTTTTTGGAAACACCATTTAGTGCACCTGGTGGTGCCATCCTCCAAACTGGTTCGAACGAGCATTCACCAATCATCTACTATGGTGTCTTATACAAATACACAGCCACACACCCACACCATAAGGCTTAGCCGCCCCCCCCCCCCTCCCCGAGCAAAAGGGTGGGTCCATGACGTGGTGCACGATGGTGACGTGGAAGCCAATCCAGGACCGCAGACCGGTGCCGCGGCGTCGGCACTACCTGGATCAACTAGCCCGGTACACCCATGGAACGATAGCACCACCATCGGTGATATTACACTTTTTCTGGGAAGCACGGCATCCATTCAGACCAAAATCTCCACACTGGTAGCCCTTCACCATCACCTCCTACAGCAGTGTCACCTAAGCTGCAACACACTCCCCGAGGAGGAGCACCATGGAACCTCCCGCCTACCCACCGATGAGAGCGCATACGCCCCCAATACCCCGGGCAGTCTCCGATCGGGGACCACGGAGATCCACGCCTCCCCACTACCACAATCTCCCACGGGATGTTTAGACCTCCAATGCCCCAACTGTGGCATACGGGACTTCTACTCGCCGCGCTGCAGTACATGTGGCAATCAGGATTGGGATACTGACCCCTGCTTGTATGCACCGGTGCAAGTGCGAATCCCAAATACTGGCTCGCCCGCAACCACTGACTGCCGGTCGGCGCATCAGCACCCCTTGGCTGTAACGCTCACAGCAAGTGCACCGCAGGAACTGACGCGGCCATCTGGCCCAGTACCAACCAGGGCCCCTCTACTGCTCGACGCTACACCGCCCGAATCACCTCCGCCGGTCGCCCCGATCCATAAGAGACAACGGGTTTGGCGCCCAGTACCACCCCACAGTCCCCCACAAAAGTGGCAATCACCAAACAACCACGGAATACGCATCCCTGTCCTCCGACAAGGCAATGCCGACCCGCTGCCCAGCTTGGCAACCAGCACCACAACGTCACATCCCCGGGCCAATACCGAAGATCCCTTGATGGTGCCTTCATTGAACACCGATGACACAATCCGCAGCGAGCGACAACAACCCTCCATAATGGCAGAGGCATCCATGACTCCGGGCCCCACCAGAACAAACGACTCCGAATGGGGATGGTTGCCTGCAGAGCTGGTTTATTGTCCGGCGGAGCTTCCACTCTCTGTAGCCGCCCGGACCTCACCGCGGTCCCCATCACTACAACCTGCGTTGACGAACTCGAACGAGCAAGGAACAACGTCCTCCCTCGACGGCCCCACAGGAGAACTTCTTCTCTCCGACTGCCCGCAACAGGACCTCGAACATTGCCCTCTTTGCTACTATGATGCAGTACTATACCCATTGCCGTGCCACCCACGGCACCGACTATGCACGGTATGTGCCTACGACCCACGGCTCAAGGGGTGCCCATGGCGATGTGCGCCACCGGTGCTTACAGGGCACCACCCGGTAATGGCCCCCGCCCCCAGGGATGGGCTGGATGCGGAGAGGGACGACACGGACTTCGGCTTACAGTATCCCACAGAGAACTTTGGTCTCGAACATCTACTCGCGATCCCAGATACACCAGCATCGCCTGGTGGCAGCGACATGTCGGAGGACGACGAGACGTTGTCATGGCCCATATTTGTGAAATATCAGGGCTCCTCCACGACCCTACTCGTGTGCGACGGTATGTCGATCGCCTCACTGAAGAATGCCATTTGCGACCGTCTAAATATTCCTCCACACGCGCAGTCGTTGACAACGAACTCCACAACCAGGTTCTTGATGGACCATATGACCATCGAGCAGTGCGGGATCACCAGGGATGCCACCGTGCAGGTGCTCATCCGGGGCAGGGGAGGTATGATCGACTCGTTTCAGGGTGCCGTATCCACACCCTACCTCACTCCCAACAAGGGTTCTGGTTTCCTGAGACACCTCGGCACCCCGCCTAACGGTCTGGTACGACCGCCCCCTCCACCAGCACTCCCGGTCGAGCAGGACGACACAACCCCGGGGAAGACTAACGAGGATTCGACGCGCCACGCGGTGGACAACCTCTTGCAGTCCACAGTACGACAAGGGTTAACATCCCTTTACAACTTGTGTGAAGTCAGTGGCCCACCGGGTACTAGAGTTGAAGACAAATGGTACGTCGACGGGAAGGCGGTATGCCCACGCCCAGCCATGCTCCGCGCAATGTATGCAATCCAACCTTGGGAAGTGGAAATGGGGGATGGGTGCACCATACCCAGCCAAGGTGCACTGCTCCCTCCGATTCCTGATTCTATACAGCTGCTACGGCCTGGCCAGACGGCATTCTGGGCAGTGCCCACATCCAATGACCCCGACCCGAAACACGTTCACGTTGGTGACACCCGAAAACGTGACCCCTGGATAGGCAACCAACGCTCAATCCTTACCGCCGTTGTGAACCAATTGCAGAAATACCACAAGACGTCTCAACCGCCTGTCCACATGTGGATAGTCCTAACCACACGGCAGGCCCCCGTGGTTGACCCGCTCATGGTATTGCAACTTGACGGTCGGCACATGGTCCGACTCTTACGACGGAAGTGCTGTTATGTGCTCATGGATAAGTCTGGCCATTGGGTCCGCTGGGATCGTAACGCCAGCCAGTGGCAGCGGCAGTCTTTCTGGGACGAGTCCCACCTTGCGATTCTCATCAGATCGGATGTCGAATGGATGCGCATGAGCGACCTCCAGCACTCGTATGTTGCGAACCCCAATGCCATCAGGACGATCCCGGAGATGCCTCCGACAGTCTGGCGAGTGGTGATGCCTGCATTCATCGATTCCCACAACGCTTTCCTACGGGAGCTGAATGATAGTGGCGAAGTCGGCAAAGCAACAGCTAAGCGACACTCCAAGATTCCGTGGGCCGGCGTGCGGCAACTGCCGCAACCGGACGAGTTCCTCCAGTTGTTCGAGTACACTTGCCCGGCCCCATATACGTCTGCCTTTCTTGAGCTCCTACGACGTGAAGAGCCGCCACCCCAATTTGTCGAGCTGACCAACGTCGCACATCTCCACGTGATCCAGCAAGCAAAACCACGGAAAGGAAACACCGCGTCGGTCTCTTCGGTGCAATGCGCGGCGGACCTGGAGGCGGAAATTTACAGAGCCCTTGAAGTCGACGAGCCTGCCGATCGGGACCGCACGCGTATGTTTCTGACGCAGTTCTTTCCCCAGGGTGTACCGCATATGCGCTTCCAACGCCTCATCCACATTTCGCCGGATGTCCCCATCACAGAACTAGCCATGCGTCTCTGGACAGGCGGTCGCCTGTTTTTGAAGCATGTACACTCTGATGAACGCGTATGGTTCGGTCAGTTGGGGTCTGGAGCACCAGGTCGTGACACACCAATTCTGCCAGAACACCCCAATGAAATTGTACTCCAGGCACCCACAGCCGCCCCGCTGGAGACCATCCGGTTATGTGCAGCGCAATTTGGGGCGTTTGAGAGTGTCGAAGATGCCGACAAGAACGGACGACAGCATCTCCGGGGCAAAGTGTCTTATAGGATTCGCTACCAACACGCATCCAGTGCAGTTCTGGCTCATGGTGTGGTATTCGATTTGGCAGCCGGGGAAGCCACTGTGACGGGCCGTGATGCACCCGACGAACCCGAAGCCCTGTTCCGACAACTGCCTGAAACCAATGACACCAACGTGGACCCAAACTGGTGGAGATTCGAGGTCGGCCGATCCTTGGGCGCCGAGGAGGCAGTGCAGGCCGAGGACCACAGGCTGACGGCTACCGCACTGGCTTTTCACGATGCCCTGCCACCGGAGGAAACGGCCTCAATGCAATTATAAGTCAGCCAATACACTGGGCGTGGCACGGCTCCATCGCCAGACATGGGACTTCTGGAGACCACGATGGATCAAGTCCCTCCCTTACCTCATCCTCTTGTATGCGCTGCTATGGAGCAGCCGGGTCACTTCCATGTGTTCACCGATGCCTGTGGTTCAACTACCATCATGGTGCTACCTTGGGCGTCGTAGCGGCACGCCACGACGCTTGCGGCCCAAGCTACAACGTCGGCACAGGTGGCACTACTCTAACCTGCCGGGCTAGTACGTCCTGTTACTGACACTCACCCATGTGGGACTGCCCATGTGGACACCGCCACACGTGCAAGACACCTACACACAGCTACACACTTCACCCTTACACCAAACACTCGCGCGCACCCGATTGCCGGGCCTGATCCTATGGGATCTAGCACAACGGCTAATACGTCTGTCCAACGACGTCCACCCCAATCCAGGGCCCAGCCCCCCACCCCGGCCAGGCCTATCTTTCCTGACACTCAATGTCGGAGGACCCTTCCTTTCACGGCGCCGCTGGGGGCACCTCCTGGCGGAGATTATCGCCGAACAGCCCGCAGTTATTGCCCTACAGGAGTTTCGATTCCGTAGTGGATCTCACCATGCAGCTTGGACGGCTGCTATGGATGATGACTACCCTCCCATCACCTATGGGGACGAGAACCCGGACACGCAATTCCTCGTCCACAATTCCATATCCAGGTATGTCTCCAAGCTGCCCTCCATGGGGAGCCAGGCCCGTGCCATCAAGCTCGCTCTCCCTGGCCACACACCGTACGTCATCGCCAACATCCACGGACCATTTTCGCGGGACCAACGTGAAAAGTTGGACGCATGGCTTGCACAATTGCCAGACCTGGGCATCCTTATGGGCGACTTCAACGACCATGTGTGGGGACGTCCTTCCCAACCAACTAGGTACTGGCACCCGCTCCTCGAATCCGGAGCCTTGCTGGACCCGATTTTGGCACATGCGCCAAACACCGGCCCTCAAAATCTCTCCACACATTGCCGGGGCCGCCGCTTGGACGCAGTCCTGTTTTCTCCCACGGCATGGGACATTCACCCCCCCATCTCTGCGGACACCATCGACTTTCCCCATGCGGGTGACCACAAAGCAGTCAGGGTCACAGTAATGAACCCATTGGGACCGCGGCCAGCGCCGCCACCGGTCATGGGCAATGTGTCGCACTGGCCCTCCTCGTTATTCCGCAAGTTTTCGCGCCACATGTCCCAATGGTCCAAAGCGCACTCCACTCACCAAGATCACATCATGCACCCACTAGACAGGGCGGACGCCATCATTGCCGCAGCGTCCAGCTTTGTACACGCACACCCCCGCCCACAGCCAGTTCAAGACGTGGTCGAACAACAGCTGGCTGACGAGTTGCACCGCGACCCTACCTCCAAGAGGGCCCAGCAAGCTTGGGCGCACCACAGGGCGACCAATAACATGAAACGGGCCCAACGACACCTGCGGCGCTTCCGAAAATGCGCGGTACGCGGCCGCTCTACTTTCTTCAATGCCCTAAAGTGGTGGCTGATCACCCCCTTCCGCACGACTACCCCACAACCTGACACGACCTCGGCCGCCGAACACCTTCCGCACTTCGCGGGGGACCCACCATGGAGACCGGAAGAGGCCAAGGCTCTTCTTTCACAAGTCTTAAAGCCAGGACGACCAGTGAGCCCCGATCCTCCCTCCTGGCAATCTTTCACAAAAGCGCTACGCCAACCCAAGAACAAGGCGGCAGGCATGGACCACGTGGCACCCCACCTGTACCAGTGGTTACCTAGGGAACTACAGTGGGACCTATACATAGCAGTGCGCCATGTGTGGGAAAGCGGCGATGTGCCGCACCACTGGCTGCAGGCCAGAATAGCCATGATCTACAAGTCTGGCCCCCCTGAGGCGGCCCGCAGTTACCGGCCCATTAGCGTAGCCACGGGGATGTACTCCATTCTAGCCCGGCTCATATTGGACACCCTGCGAGGGCCCATCGACGCGGCGCTCTCCGACCCCCAAGCAGGATGTAGACGAGGCTATACCACATCACAACAAGCCCTCCGCATGTCGATGCTTTTTCACCAATACGGGGACGGTGCGCTGGTATGCCTCCTGGACATCGCAAAAGCTTACCCCAGCATGCCCCATGAGTGCCTCACCTACGGACTCCAGTTGATTGGAACCCCAGCCCGCATCTACAACATGGTGGCTAGCATCTACGCGCACAGCACGGGGGTGTACGGAGACGTCCGTTTTCCGTTGCGTCGTGGCATCAAGGAGGGGTGCCCCCTGTCCCCAGCCCTTTTTGTTCTAGTGTATGAGGCCTTCCACCAGACTCTCACTAGAGAATTTCCCAACAGCACCATACTGGCCTATGTCGACGACATCGCCATCATCTCCCCGAGCCAACGGGAGATGCAGCACGTCCTGGAGCGCGTCAGTCAATTGTCTGCCATACTGGGCCTCAAGACGAACCCTTCAAAGACACAGGTGTACCGTTGGGCCCCACCCTCCCGCCGTCAGGGTGTGGCACGACGAGAGTCCCCGACGAGGGACACCATCACGTGGGGCGATGCGCGATTGCCGCTGCAACCCCCTATCTTCCACTACCTCGGTCACCTCCTGGCACATCCAACCTGGGAACAAAAGGCACGTGATGACTTCGTGGGGACAGCCGCAGCTGATCTGACGCGATACCAATACCTGCCACCAAACGCTTTCGAGCGGGTGCAGCTGCTGAACACCATCTTGATCCCACGGTGGACGTACCGCACCTTGTTTCTCCCCAACGACTCAATGTTCAAAGCCATGGACTCCATGTGCTTGCGGTTTGTGCTTATGGTGGAGGGCATGGAACTCAATAAGGTCGACGTTCACAAATCATACAACGTCCTCCATGTCACTTCTCCTCACCGACTGGGCGGAATGGGGTTGCACCAACTGTTCTGGGCCCACAGGGCACGCTTCACCACAATGGTACAGAACACGTTACGTTCACGTCCGGGATCCATTAGCTGCAACCTTAGCAAAGAATTGCCCTCCCGAGCGGTGCCTATTCGCAACTACTTGGCTATACTCACCCAACTAGGTGCTCGCACTGCACTCCACATAGCACTACCGCCGCGGCCGGCCGGGGGACCCAACCTCATCGACAGTGAAAGCTCCGATGACGGCGTCCTCTTGTCTGCCCGCAAGGAGCAGGTGGGGGATGCCCTCCACACGCGCCACTACATTGCCCCACACCGGTACCACGAAGACCCCTCGGCAGGCACGGTACCTGCGGGATACCACCCTGTCAACATCGCGGGCATAGCGTGCTACTCAAACAAGCAACCGCCAACCGGAACGTCCCTATACTCCGATGGCAGCCTTCAAACAGTTCAGATTGCGGGCTCGGAATACCAAGCGGCGGGCGCAGCAGTAACAAAAGGGCCTCTTCGCATCCTCGCCCGGGTGGCGGGCCCACAGCAGTCCTACAGGGCTGAAATGTACGGAGCAGCCATCGGCGCGGCCATTGCATCTGACGGTGACACTCAATACATCGACAACATGGCCGTCACAAAATGCGCACACCGCCGACCCACGCATGAATGTTCTGACGCTGACATCCGCCACAAAGTGTGTGACCAAGTGCAGCACAAACGCGTCGCCGCGGAGTGGATCCCCAGCCACCGCCTTGAGACGGAGGCCCGTAACGCGCAGGAACGCGAACAAATTCGACGCAATGGGGAAGTAGACCTGCTCGCCAAGATGGCCACGCGCCTACCCGTGCCGGATTACGACCCCCAGCGCCCCGAAGATATTGCAATGTGCGGCGGGCCCGCCCCCACTCCGGCGCGGAAATGGATCCTCCAACGGAGGCGCGTTGTCACTTTCGACGGTGCACACTGGGTATCCTGGCTGCCGATGCGCGGGGACCGACGTATGCTCTGGGTTAAATGGCTTTGGGGTCAGGTACGATGGGATGGGACGGGCGCGCCGTGGGACCATACCAACCCCAAATGCCCCATATGTCCCCTCCACCACGGTACCACTGTCCACAAACGACTCATCCACTGCATGCGTTGGAAAGTCGCATTTCGCAACATGTGGCTTAGCACCTGGGGACCATGGCAAGATACGGTGACGGAATGGTGGAACAGGGCGTCAGCGGCAGACCTACACCATGTTGCCTGCCTTCGCATACCACAGTCCCTATGGGACCACATCCCCCGAACAATGCGGGTAGACCTCAGGGAGCGTGTGGCCTGGCACCAGTACCACGCCCTACATGGCGTATGCCAACTGCGCGGCCAACTCACCATGCCCCCCCGTGACCCACAGGTGCCGCCCACGCCCTCCACGGCGGTGCCGGCATGGTACACAAAGCTGCGCTCACGAGCTGTACGACGGAACCCCACGGACTCTATCCTCCGCAATCAAGTAGGGTATACAGGGCCCCGGGAGAGAACACAGCGGCAGGATGGCCGCGCCTCTCAAGAGACGTCCCACCGTAGGGCTGCGCGCACATGGGACCGGCCGCAATCGTACTACACCCGGTCATGGGCGGTCAAATATCTCGACCAGTGCCTCTGTCCCACTGCCGCGGACCCAGGGGCGCAACACGTAGCTTCGGCAATGCAGTATCTGGCCTAGCCTTGGTTTCTGCATCAACGTGCCGTTCTCGGGGCCTCACTGATGGTTTCATACCGGGACATGCTAGAGGACCTGGTGCGGCAATCACGGCACTGGCACACCCTCCTGCGGCGTGCTAGAGTGTGGACCACCTCCGCAGACCAGCACTACCAGCGGCATGACCGAAGGGTCCAACTCTTTTCGGTGATGAGCCAGTTGTGGGCATCCGAGCGCGCGGCCCACTGGGTGGAGCCCCCTCTACCTAAACGCCACTGCCGCACAAGACCCGGCATCCTGGGCCAACGCCCGCCACCAGACATGGCCCCTACAAAGCGACGAAAGCTTGTCACTCTTGAAGACCTGTGGGGAATGGCACACACGTGGTGCAGCATGTTTAACCCCCTTAAATCTTACGCATTATAGGCTTGCCATATGGCGTGGCGGTTTTGCCTACCGCAACAGAGAGCCCTCTGTTATACGCATGTGAACTCTGGGTCTTTGCCATGTGCCCCGCTTTGCGGGGATCCACTGTATCATATGCTGGAGACGCCCACTTTCCCAAGCACAGTCTTGAGTACTCTTTGAACTTCTGGAGTCAGTCAAAAAAAAAATAATCTACTATGGTATCTTATGTCCTTTTGCTTCGGAGATCCACCCGACGGCACGACAACAAGGTAGAGTGGATTGCGTGTGGGCACATTTCGTAGGCACAACGGTGGAGCGGTGAGACCCCCCCCCCCCCCTGATGGTTATGACCATGCGCCTGTGACACGGGGGCGTATGCGAGCCCAGTTTCCGTTGCCTCATGGCCCCTGATGGTTGTTTCCACCACAACTTTGGTTTGTTTCTAACAATGGGAATTTGCAGCAACAACGCTGTTCGTGGGTGAACACCCCGCCCATAGTGAACATCTTCTGCGAATAGGCCGATCTTGGATATGGATGGGGATTTGGCTGCCGAGGTGTTCGCGCATGCCCACTAGCTAGTGCGCCACACAGGAGAGGGCAGGCCGTTCACCGCAAAGCAACATCTAGTGGTACCATTGACAACAACATGCTGGACGGAAGAGACCGATCAAAATGTTTTCCATCCGCTAACGGACAGGCGGAGAACTGCCTTGGGGGAGCTGATGGTGAGAAACACATGCTAGTGGACTTTGCTCGCCACGCATATGGATTTTGCCCAACCAAAGCGAATGTGGGCGGAACTTCCTTCACCATAGGGGGCGCCTCAAGCGCAGTGCGCGCGCAGTGCAACTATTTGGGCGTTTGGCCGTGCTAGAGACCCATACTTTGAGATACTAGGGGCCCCTAGGGGCATCTTGGTGGCCCCTAGCGGAGGTTTTGACTTCTGATTTTGTCCCCCTTTGTTTGGGGACCCCCGAGAATGCAGGGGTAACGTTGCATTTCCGCCCTCTTTTGGGCCCCAACCTTCCGGTGCTATTGAGGAAACCGGGACAATCTTAGAATGCACGCTCATCATGGCGACCCCTAGCGTAGACTTTGACTTCTGATTTTGTTCCCTTTGTTGGGGACCCCCGAGAATGCAGGGGTGGCGTAGCATTTCTGCCCTCTTTTGGGCCCCAACCTTGCCGTGCTATTGAGGAAACCGGACAATCTTTGAATCCACGCTTTGTTGCGTGGCCCCTCGAGTTGGGGTCAGGGACTCACAATCTACGCTTTCTTGTGTGGCCCCTCGAGTTGGGGTTAGGGACTCACAATCCAGGCTTTGCCCATTGCATCCATAGGAGGCATCCTTTGCGATGTCTTGTTTAATCCTAAATACGTCGGGTGCGTATACAAAGTTACAGTTGCCATTGACAGCTTGTGCAACATCTTTTGGATTTGTCCGTTGGCGGATGTTCTCATTTGGGCATTTGGCATTTGGCATGGCCATTTATCGGTCGAAAGACGTTGACCGAGCGGCAAAAGGAGTACAATGATGTTCATGGTTTCTATAGGGCATGCATTGAGCACTTGTTTGCACGCATGTGGCAACAAAGGGCACAAACATCCCCATCATCACCCACAACATCCTCATCATCATTGTCCTTCTGTGTAGGTGCAGTCCATACATGTGCAGGTACGTGTTCCCACGGACTATGTGGAGGGCACCGTACCTGTCTTCGCATAAAAAATTGCCGCAAGAAATGCAAGAGTACACGCACGTACTCATGCAACTCCGTACCGGATCCCCTCCATATGTTCCTTACGATGCCCTAGTGACCCTGAAAAGATGTCCTTGTGTGACAAGTGTGAACTGCAATATTGTACGGATTGCATTGACACACACACACACACACACGTGACAATGTGACTTTTCTTTGATTCTGCAACTGTGTCATGTTGTGCACACAAGTTGCGTATTCTCAATGTGCACTTAGTTGACAATGGAACAGAGAGACAGTTGTGTGTTCTTGAGGGTGGCGACCAATGCGCTGTTTTTCGCTTTTGCAATTGTGCATGATGTGTGTTATGTGAAGGGCAGGTAATTTGCAAATTTCTTGAGCTGGGGCAATTTGGGTCACTGAATTCTAAGGGCGTTTCCAAGAGGTGTGCTTGGGGGCTCTTCGGGGGGGACATAGTCTAAAAAGTAGCACGCAGTGCGCGCGCAGTGCAAATATTCCCCCATAGGCATGCGCCTGGACTTTGCACCAACACAGTGCATGCAAGCGGACTTTGCCCCACCATACAACATATGGTTGGGTTTTGCCCCACCACACGGCATGCATGCGGACTTTCCCCCCGTAGAGTGCATGTGGGCAGACTTTGCTCTAGCACCAGGCATGCGGGCGGACTCTGCTCCACGAAAGGCCGTGTCCAAGATTTTGCCCCACTATAGGACGCGTATGCGGAGTTTCCCCTAACATAGTGCATGTTGGCGCAATTTGCCTTCGAATAGTGCATGTGGGCGGACTTTGCCCCTATATGGGGCATGAAGGCGTAATTTGCCGCGCTACAGCTTATGTGGCCAGACTTTCCGCTGCAACAAGGCATGCAGACAATTTTTGTGCCACATGAGGTTTCTCCTACCACACAGCATGCAGTCAAAGTGGCCGGCGGGCACATTCAATGGAGAGGGAGGCCCGACTTGGCTCCACAACTACGCACTTCCCCGCCACCATGCATGCAAATGGACGTCGCCCGACCACACTGCATGCGGGCGGATTTTGCCCCAACCCAGAGCATGCACGCGGACTTTTTCCTCCCACAACTCATATCACCTAATTTTGGCCCACATCCCTGCATACGAGCCGGCTTTGCCTCACCACAAGGCATTGGGAAGACGGTGCCCCATCAACGGGCATGCGAGCGGGCTTTGTCCCACGACAAGGGATGTAAGCAGAATTAGCCCCAGAATGAAGCATGCGGTTGAACTTCGCCACACCAGTAGGCATGCCACTGATTCTGCCCCACCATTGGCAACATGGGTGGACTTTGCTCAACCAGAGATGCACGCAGGCAGTCGTTGCCCGAGTGGACCTTTCTGCGGTCAGTGGCCTACAACAAAATGTAGGCAAATCGGCGTATGTCACAAAGGGTCCCCTGTAATCCGAGGCCCTGCAATTCATGCAAGACTCAGGTCTTCAGCACGAAACGAAAGTCCGGTACCTTGGAGTGCAGATGGGCCATGTTTTAGTAAAGGAAGCCCTTGTAGGACCGCTGCGTGAAGCATACCGCAGAGCACGCATTGCGGCCACCATTGCCTTGTGCATACCAGAGAAAATCACACTACCGAAGACATGGATCCTCCCCACACTACCGCTGACAGCCAGGGCTTATGTAGCTGACCGATTAGTAGTCTAGGCCCTCAATACCGTGTACAACATACTTTTCTCTTTTGACAGCTGGGGAATCACAACTCACCAGCTCTCGCAGCACAGGGACCAGGGGGGACACTCAGTACCCATGCCAAAAACATGGCTTGCTGCCCAAGGAGCAGCAGCAGCAGTGGCAGCGCTGCCCTCCCCAACAATCTCGCCCACTTATGTAATGCAGGAATTCATCAAATTCTATTTCAGGTACGGAATCCCCAGCGGCCACAAGGTACTCGCGGTGACACACTTGGGGCCGGTCCCCATGAAGGGGGCGGGCTACCTAGCTCAAAGTTACAAGGCGTACTCCCTAGCGCAAGGGCTTTAAGATCAAACTTTCCCTCCCGTTAAAGGACTTAACGCTGCGGCACTCCACCTCTTTCTGCAACAAGCACCACAATACATACTTTGCACCGCACGTCATCAAACAGGGAGTGCTAACGGTGGCACAACTGTGTGACAGCAACTTAGTCATGCACCCGCACATGCACCAGTGTATCGCACGTATCTGGCTTCCCGTCTATCAGCAGGCACTACAACAATATCAAGCGCTCCATATAAATGACTGGTCTCCACCAGCGGTGTGGCCGGGCTGTTGGGCGAAGTCTTCTTGCATGGCTCACATAGCACCGTCCAAAAAGATACGGCACCGTGCGACGCCGGACGATTGGAAGGCCTATTGGCCTGCGCACCTGCCCCCTGGCCAAAAAGATTTTGCGTACCAGTGCATGTGGCACAAACTCAAAGTGCGGCACCGCTTGGACCCTTGGCTCCATACTTCCGCTTGCCCTTTGTGTGGAGCAAGGGAAACGGTGTTTCATGCCTTGCACAACTGTGCATTTTATGCGCGCACGCACGAATTCATGGTGGAGTGCTTTGGGGAATGGAGGGTGAACGGTAAAACAGGGCGCCGGATGCATCTCCCGTTGGAACACACGTTCAATACCACGCCGGGGCTTGTCCTCTGGACAGCCCGCAAGGCACATTGGGCGCCCCGGTGCTCGGCCGCACCGAACAATGAGCCCACATTTGAACGGTATGTTCATAGGTGGCTCCACGAGCTGAAGGCTCTTCTCATGTGGCAACCACTAAAGGCTCATCACGCAAGCGTACAAAAGTTCTTCAATTCACTCATGCATTTTATACAGGAGGGTACATTCAAGGCAATACACATCAATTGGCGCACCCGCCGCATGATGCGCAACCACCTTTGCACGACAATCCCAAGCAACAGAAGCGCAATGAACGCAAAGCAACCATGGCGCAACAAGTCATAGCCACCCAACAAGTCTATCTCGCCGAAGGATGGCACATTTTTCACTTTGATGGGTCAGCCAAGCACTACCCCAAGGCCGGTTGGGTTGGGGGATTCGGCAGTTGCCATTAGGGGCACCGGGAGTTCTCATCCCCCCTAGACACGCTTGAAAAGCAAACAAACAACCGAGCGGAATTAAAAGCGGCCATCTCTGCTGTCGTGAAAGTCACACAAAATACCGTCATTTTTGGGGATTCAACCTATGTACTGGATGGAGTGGCCGGCAAGGCCTACATGTGGCGGAGAATGCAATGGTGCCCGCCCACAATCCTAGTGCCCAACTCCGACCTATGGGAAGCCCTGCTGCTTGCCATCGACAGAACACAACACATAATTCGGTGGGCATGGACCCCGTTGCACCAAGGCATACCAGGCAATGAAAGGGCAGATGCGCTGGCTGAAAAAGGAAGACAAGACCATCCCCTCCTCAGGTACCGCTTCCCTGATAAGCAGGATGTTGCACACACACCTAGCCCGGCATCCCCAATCAAATGGCGTGCGCCGCCGCTGTTTGACTATGACTCTGAGGGGGAGGCCACAGTGGCCATGGCACTCTTCAACACACCTTCCCAGACCAGCTCATACGGTCAAGAAACGGATGACTTCCTAACACCACACTTTGTCGTGGGATCCCTCATGCGCGCACCCTCCCCTCTTGTAACCCCCCCCCCCCCTGGCGGTGTGGTTATGACCATGCGCCTGTGACACGGGGGCGTATGCGAGCGCAGTTTCCGTTGCCTCATGGCCCTGGTGGTGTGGCCAATGCGCAGTCAGCAACCACCTGGTGTGGTACAGAACTGGTCTACGCTGCAGTGCAGCAAGCAAAACACTGAACAATGTGGTTATGACCATGCGCCTGTGACACTGGGGCGTATGCGAGCCCAGTTTCCGTTGTCTCATGGCCGGGCGGTGTGGAGAGCACTAGGACTTGAACCGATGTCTGACACACGGCTCCCCTCTGGCGACAAAGAAGCACTATCACCGACGTCCCAGCCAATGTACTTGGGGGCATCGGCCCTGCCAGATCCAGAGCCCCTTGACCCAGTTGAACGGTGCCTCTTTGCTAACTCAGATGAGTATAGCACCGATGCCGGTGAAACATGCAAAGCCAGGAAAAAGAGAGCAAAGCTGAGGGGCCGACCCCCGCAGTAATGCTCGGCGATCCCCCCCCTTGGCTTGCTCCTTTGCAGTCTATTCACCCCTGTTGCATACAGCCTCTTGTATCGACCCGCGTCCTAACGCGGGTGCATACCCCAGCGTTGTGACGCGGGGAGGACGCCACACGAAACGAGGGGGCGGGCAGCAGCCTGGACGGCCGAGACCGCCCACGCCCCAGGAAGCACGCCAGCGCCTTGAAGTACAGGCACTCAGATCACGGCAGGAGGTAGAAGATGAGGACTTGGGCCTCCTCAACTTCACCCATGACGCCATCCAATGGCGTCGAAACCAACGAGTGTGGATCAGGTTACAGATCCAAGGACCGTCGCGCATGATGGTTGCGGTTGTAACAACGCTTGGCGAGTCAGAGCCCATGTCACATCAGGAGCTGTTTTCACTTATGGTCGCCGTGTGCTGGCTGCTCAAGCAACGTGCTTGCGAAAATATGCGCATCGGTTGGATCCGGAAACGAGAAGACCAGATGCACATTTTCAATTGGGAGACCATCTTGATGGTACCCACTGCAGCAGGGCACCGGTTAGTGCGCACCTCCGCAGGCAGGGCCGGAGATTACTGGTTTGCAGGAGCGCCGGAAGTGCTAAGGCACTTCCAATAAACGCTATTCCATCCGATTGACCCCATTTCGGGGGTATGCGACACGCTTCCTGTACACGTTGCTGCTGACACCCCCGTCAGTCAGGCAGTATTAATCATTCATCAATCATGGTTCGCAGGGAACCCATCAGTGCCGAGGCACTCTCAACATATACTATCACTCACCGGGAGTGTGACACACCTGCGCTTCATAGCGCTGCGGGCACTCTCCACTCCCACGCAGTCACAGTGGCAAGAGCCCCGTGTCTTGTCACGGGTGCACCAGGGCAGACGCACATGCAGTGCAGAATTATGAGTGTGTGAGTATGCACAGGGCCCTGCCTTCTAGGGTCCATCTTGTCCATCTTAGGGATAGCAAGGGTGCACGGGAACAAGTAGGGGGAAGCAATAGGATCAGATCACAGGCAGAGCAGGCCACCACAGCGCCAGCAATGATGCACCTCCGAACGTACATACTGAACTCCATGAACCTTCGGGACACCGCAGTGGCTACGATACCAGCTTTGAGGGCCTGAGGGGCGCATTTGAAAACCTCGAATGAGACCGTAGAGTGCATGCGGGCAGACTTTGCCCTAGCACCAGGCATGCGGCCGGACTCTGCTCCACGAAAGGCCGTGTCCAAGATTTTGCCCCACTATAGGGCGCGTATGCGGAGTTTCCCCTAACATAGTGCATGTTTGCGCAATTTGCCTTCTAATAGTGCATGTGGGCGGACTATTTTGCCCCTATATGGGGCATGAAGGCGTAATTTGCCGCGCTACAGCTTATGTGGCCGGACTGTCCGCTGCGCCAAGGCTTGCACACATGCTTTGCGCCACATGAGGTTTCTCCTACCACACAACATGCAGTCAAAGTGTGTTCGACCGGCGGGCACGTTCAACGGAGAGGGAGGCCCGACTTGGCTCCACAACTACGCACTTCCCCGCCACCATGCATGCAAATGGACGTCGCCCGACCACACTGCATGCGGACGGATTTCGCCCCAACCCAGAGCATGCACGCGGACTTTTTCCTCCCACAACTCATATCACCTAATTTTGGCCCACATCCCTGCATACAAGCCGGCTTTGCCTCACCACAAGGCATTGGGAAGACAGTGCCCCATCAACGGGCATGCGAGCGGGCCTTGTCCCACGACAAGGGATGTAAGCAAAATTAGCCCCAAAATGAAGCATGCGGTTGAACTTCGCCGCACTAGTAGGCATGCCACCGATTCTGCCCGACCATTGGCCACATGGGTGGACTTTGCTCAACCGGAGATGCACGCAGACGGTCGTTGCCCCAGTGGATTTTGCCGCACCACATGCGTTGTAGCTTCGCCCCACCTCGGCGCTGCAGCAATTCAGCCGGCCTTTCCCTACCTCAAGGTAGGTGCCCCACCAATGGTCCTGTAGGGAGACCTTGCCCCACTCTTGGATCCTGCCATTGCACACTTCCGTGGGAGGTGACCGCTCTGGTGAAATGCTTGCAGATTGCTTGGCCAAGGTTCTTGGATAACTAGATGTATGGGTTGCATTAGACCATAATAGAAAAATTCTTGTTGAACCAGCTGTCGCCAAAATGAGCAATACTCGGGATGTATGAACATATGGGTTCCATCAGATGAAAAGAAAAAATCCAAGCTAACCAAGACTCATCAAAGTGAGCAAAGTTGGGGATGTCCAGACACATGGTTCTCATTTGAGTCGAAAACCAAACTTGTTGGTGAACGAACCGTCGCCAGATCTAATAGCACTACGAATTCGGGCACATACGGGTTTCATCGAACTAGACATAAGAATTCATTTTTGAAGCGCAATCGGACCGCCCCAATGCACCCTCTCACGGTAAAACAAAATACCAAACGACCTTGGGAACCCACAACAAGAGCTCCTCGACCACCTCTCACCCCCCGCACTTGTCTCGCGCCAAATCTCGAGGGCCGTAGCCTGCCATCCCCAGCCAGCCCCACTAGAAGCTACTTGTCACCTGCAAGGACATCCTCCATCCCACCAAAATGTCAGCTGGCGGTCCGCCGGCCAAACCCACCAACCTTTCGGCACCCAACGCGTCCCTTCCGCATTGGGACCGGAAAAAAATACCCGAGGCTTGTGGCATGCGCCCCCAACACATGTGCTCATCCGCAATCCACCGTGCAAGCGTGGAAAGTCCCCCACGGCACTGGACTCCTGGCCATAGGGCTGTTGCAGGTCCTCGCGCACAGCCACTTGGCTAACTCACAGCCCTTGCGACCCTTGACCCAACCAGCTACCCGTCCGAAGCCCGCGGCAACATAGTATCCAAAGGCCCCTAGCAGCAGATAGGAAAGGTGCATTCCCGGAACCAACATGAGCAAATAACAGAAAAAGCAGGTTGGAGGCATAAGTCATGATCCTCGCCATGCTGTGCGGGGGAATCAACGAGGGGACACCCAAAGTTGTGCTTTTGTGAAGTTGCCACACCACACGGCATGCGGACCTTGTCCCACCGCAACGATACCTTCTTTATATATATTGTCACCTGCTTTGCAACCAAGGCTAATTCCACCTTATTCCATGAAACATGCATAGCAGCTGCACTTGTAGTTGACGATATGATAACATGTTAAACTGGCAGCTCTTGTGCTATGACATCTAAAAGCAATAATTCATTGTACAAGTTACAATTGATTGTATTCTACAATCAAACAACAAATGCTCACCCTTAATGTGCACGTTAGATGGTGCGCATCCAAGATGTCTCTATTTTGTGCGACATCCTGTGACCTTCAATTCAAACTCATTACACGTGTCTACTAAGTTCCACCATACCTTTGAAAGTCGCAAGTATTGTTGGGTTGAAAACCCAATACTGCGTTTTGTCACTCGCCGTTTCCTAATTGCCTGCAAAGCACACATTCGGAAACTTTACGGAGCCCCGGAGGTGGCGAAAAGTTTGCTATACATTTGGCTATCAAAGCCGTCATTCCCATTTAAGTTTGGTAAAACTCCCCTGCTAAAACAGCTTACACTTTATCAACGGCCAACACTTGTGCAATTGCTCACTGCAAAATCCTCCCTACCTAAAGGAAAGCCTTCACGGCTTCAAGCAATTTCCCTCAAACAAACAATCCAACAGGCACAGGACCCAAACACAACACCAAGACCAAGCTCGGAGCTCCATGTATGGGTGCATGATCTTTAACGGTGCTGCCGCGCCGTGCCCAAATTAGTTCCCATAATCAATTTCATCATCATTCTCATTTACATGAGAATCTTCAACGTAGAGTTGTCTTCGCTATTGCGCCAAGAGTTGCCGCCTAAGGGGCATGCACAGGTTCTTCGCCCGTCGATGAACAGCGCGTTGTGGCCCGTTTCCTCATTGGTGACCCTATTCGTGAGTATACATGCTATTGCAAGTGCCCCATCCCACACTCCCTCAATTAGCTGTGGATATGTCAAGCCAATTTTCCTTCACCCACACCATCTTGCGCACCCCCTTAAGGGGGAGTCACAAGGTCTCATACGTCCTCTCAAGTTCCGGCACGAAACGTTGCCCAAAACGCGTCGCTGCACCTTCCCTTGCCGCTCTTCAAGTCCTCCACCTCCTTCCGCAAGCCGCTTGAAATGGCGGCCATGATTTGTAGCTGCTCCCCCTGCTACCTCATCATCTCCATCCTCCTCTCGAGTGTCTGGCCTGCTCCCCCCTCACCACTGCGCCCTCCTGCATGTGCCCCCCCCCCCCTCCCCAAGCGCAGCCTCATCGCCCCCCCCCCCCCAATACTGGAAACCACAAATGAACTTCTTCACTATTGCTCAAACCAGACCGGCTCTGCACAGTCTACGTGAACATGCATTCGGTTCCATGTGGTGTCTGTCACACAACACATGACTCGGAATGCCCGCCTGCCGTGCGTACGTATCGCGCACACGCACCCTGTGATTCCAGCTTGCCCGTGCGTTGGCAGTTTTTTTTTGTTTGTTACCTGGTGGGACCTCTTGCAATGAACATGTAATCTAGTAGAACCAAATCCAATTCAGGTAAGCGGAGGTGGCATGCTGCTTTGGCTGGACAGGCCCCCTTGTCATTACGAATGATGCCTGCTTTGTCCTTTTCATCTCACCCGGTATTCACATCACGATAGTTTCGAAACCAACTGTAAAGACAATCCTTGGTCGGTTGGCGGCACATTTGAGGTATTGGGCGGTGCCGTTTGTATTTGATTTTGGGGTGGCCATTGCCTAGCTCATTGGTATTAAGGCTAAGAGTTTTTTGTGCGCCCGGCAGCAGGTCTTCCTAGATCTGGCGCCAGTGATGCCGCTATCGGGACACACCACCTTGCTACCCACTTGAACGGTGGAGGAGCGCATCGTTGCATCATGGGGTGGCGTGGACCATCCCTACTTGCCCCTCGCCATGACGAGGAATCCAACCTTCAATGTGGACAATGTTAGTACATGGTATTATCCGTTGTTGTAGGCCATGTCTCGTGTGTCAATGGGCACAGCTACAAACACACCTTTTGTCCATATTTATTGCAAATGTCACTTCCGTCCACAATTTTTACCCTGGTAATTCATGGGCCTGAGGCACCAAAGGGCCCACCACAACGCATGCAACCGGTTTTGGCCCCAACCACGGCGCATGCGGGCGGATTTTGTGCCACCAAGGGGCATGCAGGCCTACGTTGCCCCATCATGGGGCATGTGGGTAGTCTTTGCCGCACCTCCAGGCATGCACCTGTACTGTGCCGCACAAATGGGCGTGCGGGCGGATGTCGCCCAACCACAGGGGAGGGAAGCGGGCCTTCCCATAAGGCAAGCAGGCGGAATTTGCCCCAACAAAGGACATGTCCGCGGTTTCCTCCCTACCAAAGGCGTGACGGCTGGATTTTGAACCCCAAAAACGCATTTGGGCTGCTTGGCCATAGGGCATACAAGCGGAGCTTGCCACGGCAGAGGGCATGCCCACTTTTTTTTTCTCCACCGCAGGGCATGTGCTTGGTTTTGGGCCCACTACAGCCCATGCACGTGAATTTCACCCGATCAGAGGTCATCTGGGCGGACTTTGCCCTGTGACAGGGCATGCGTTTGGACTTGGCCCCACCACAAGTCCTAGAATTTGGAATTTGCCCTACCATAGGGTCATGTGGACATATTGTTTCCCCCCATAGACAATCCATGCGGCCCCTAAAGGGCATGCAGTCGGACTTTGCCCCAACAAAGGGCATGTGGGCGCACCACCATGGCGCAAAAGGATTGGGTGTGCCCCACCCGAGGGCAAGCAAGTGGACTCTGCCCTACCGCAAGGCATGTCAATGGACTGTGCCCCAACCTAGGAGGCGGGCCTCGCCCCACCCAAGGGCATGTGACCATTTCCCCCCTCACCAAGGGGCGTGCAAGAGGGGTTTCCCATGCCAAGCATGTGGGCACAACCACATGGCATCGGGGCCCATCATCCACACATCACAGGGCACGGGGGGCGGACTTGACCGGAAGACATGGTATGGCACCAAATTTTGCTCCACCACAAGGCATGTTGGCCGACTTTGCTCCCAAACACGGCCTGGGGGCGTGGGGGGGGTTTGCCCTTTCAAAGCGCATGGAGCGGTTCTTTGTTGCACAACACGGCATGTAGGTGTTCTTTGCACCACCATAGTGCCTGGATCCGGTTGGACCTTTTCGTGCCATGTGGTAGGGGGAAGGGGGGTTGCCCTAGCCCAAGGCATGCAAGGGTACTTTGCCCCACCAAAGGGCATGCGGGCGAACTTTGCCCACTGGCCGCCATGTCGATAGCCACACTTTGCACCACCAAAGGGCATGTGTGGGGTTCCTTGCCGCACCGCAACATTGGCGGGCAGATTTTAGGGCAATGGATGGCATGCAATCGGGGTTTGCCCCACCACATAGAATGGCGGGCAGACTTTGCTTGACCACGTGGCATGCAAGCACACCTCTCCCCATGTCGATAGCCACACTTTGCACCACCAAAGGGCATGTGTGGGGTTCCTTGCCGCACCGCAACATTGGCGGGCAGATTTTAGGGCAATGGATGGCATGCAATCGGGGTTTGCCCCACCACATAGAATGGCGGGCAGACTTTGCTTGACCACGTGGCATGCAAGCACACCTCTCCCCACCTGAGGGCATGTGTGCGAATTTTGCCTCAGCACGCTCCACGGTGGCCGACTTTGCCCTACCATAGGAGACCCAAGGGCCAATCCGGCAGCGGCGGCAACGAGAAGAGAGTTGGTTGCTACCTGGAGCCGCACAGTAGTTGTAACAGTTGCAATAGTGAGGTGGGCGCGTTGGAGGTTTCTGTTCAACTATTTGCGCTTATGCCGACCTGCCTGCCGCATCTTCTTCTTGACTTTCTCTTCTTGCTTTGGTTCACCAACCTTACGGTAGGCTGAACTTAATTAGACAATCCTTGGTGCGGGCACCATTCATATGCTCCCACGGTATGGCGGCATGTCCTTGTGTCTCCAGTTGAAGGACATCCCCCAAGAATAGCGTACATGACGAAGAGGAGGAGAATTATCTTTGTAGCTGTGAAGTTTCGTGGACACAGCCGCAATGAGGATGTGTTGCAGGAAGTGCAGCCCTGGGGACACAACAACACATGTCTCTCAAGTGTTTTTTTTGGAGCTCACAACATCCATCGCGGGGTACATGGGGTCTTGGGCCCGCTTCTCGGGCGTCGCCAGTTCGATAGCAAGGTTGCTAGTTCAGTAGCGTGACTCAAAGAATGATGTACATGAGGAAGAAGAGGAAAATGAGCCCTTCAATGAGCAATCTTTGCTGCTTTTGAAATACGAAGATGCGTGCTGGTCGCTTACTACCCTCCTCAAAAGGCATGACACTTGGCGGTTAATACGACGTGTGCTTTTTTGTTTAATGAGACATCAAGGGTGATAGGTCGGTACCGTAGCATGTGGCAATGGGTTCCGCACATATGCAAATCTTAACGTGACGCCAACGTTCTCTATGGTGATGCTCTCGATTTGACACTATTTCGACATAAATATGCTCCAATGGGGTTGACTGTGGGATGTGGTTGTTTACGCGGGACAAAAAGTGTGCCGTGCTGTGGGGATCTGACAATGGGGGGTCTATGAGTCCCGAACGGGTGTCGGTTACATTGAAACGTAGCCCCTAGCTTGTGGGATGTGGTTGTTAGTGTTGACAAAACGACTTATTGCACTGTATTTGCAGTGGTGGCACACCCTAATGTGTACTGCTGTACATGTTGGCATTGCTCATATGCGTCTTAGGGCACAAAATTTTGGGGGCAGGTGGTGCACGTTGCGTGTTCACTGTGCACCCTTTGACATACCAAAAGACGTTCAGGGGTGCCCTGCAATTTTGTCTCACATTCTCCAACCGCCTTTCCAGCTCTGTTCTTATCTCGCGCGTCCCAATGTGTGTTTCCTTGTGTGTGTGTATGTGTGGTAGTTTGTGTTGTCGCGCTTTGTGTGTGTGTGTGTCGCCATGTTTCACCAACGCTACACCCCTTTTTTCGAGGCATGGTTTCTGCTCGCGAAGTGTGTATGTGTTTGTCCGTGTGTTGGTGTACCCCGTACCTACAAAAAGGCGCCGAAGTAGAACCGGCCCTTGGTGGGTCGGCATGGGGTTACCCCCCTCTCCGCCGAGGAGCACCCACTAGGGCGGGCTAGGATCAGTGGGAGGGAGGAGGCTTGCAGGGTGCCTTTGGACAATTGCAGGTCTGCTGCTCGCGTGATACGGGCTAGTCTAGTCCCAGGGCGTCGACTTTTATGTGGAATTTTGTGATAAAAGAAGCGGGCGAGCGCGGGCCAAGCGCATCCTAGCACTTTCCCTTGGTAATGGACGCAATGCATGCCAACCCTCATTCAATTTCAAGTGCAAGCGTGTGTGTTGATTCTCGGGGGTTATTGGAGCCGGCCAGCCGTGCACTCAATGGGGATCTTCCACACACTTCTCTTTGCACATACTGGCGGTTCGGTCCCCCACACAAGGTGGCGGCATGTCTAGTCGGTGCCTACACTGTTCGAGCACATTGTCTCGTTCATGGTAACTTTGGGTGTGTCCATATAGGCGCCTTGCTATAGCCAGATCTTGCCCATTGCCACTTCGGGTATGGCACCAAAGGTGTCATTGGCGCCTTCCCCATCACCCTTCTCCTTACCCATCACCCCTGCTCCTCCTCCACCACCTACTTTCTCCTGCTCTTCTGCTACAACTTGTCCTTCGGCTCCCCGCATGCGGTGATCATCCTCTTTCTTTGATGTATTGTCTCTATGTACGTGTACCGGTGAGGGAACGGGTGGGGTCTCCCACCTATACATTCTGCGCATCATTGGAGAGGGGCAACCCCTCTAGCTTGTCCCGTAGCGGGGGCCGTTGCATGTCCGAAATCTTGCACAACGCACTGGACAAGGGCCCTAAAGGATATCATGATGGTGGTGATGACGGAGGTGAGGCAAATAAGACGCACAAAGAAGCGTGTGCCTTCCAATCCACACCAAACCCAGCAAGGCTAGCGGGGAGGTTGGACATACAAAGGGGTCGAACACACCGGGCCGGGACGGTGCCATTGCATGGTGGAACACCAAGCGTCCCTGGCATTCTTTGTTGCCGTTGGCACCAATCTCTCTCCTCCCCCCTTGCCCTCTTACTACCCCTTCCTCTGACGCACATCCGCTAGTAGCCTTGCGCTAGAGGTTAGACCCTATTGCACCGTGGAATGTGTCGCCGCCCCGGAAACGGGTGCTGCCAGAGGCATCCATCTCTCGAAGAGGAGACCGGAGATTCAGGGGCTAAGGACCATGACCATTGAGTTGAAGTGTCGACGTCACCATACCCCATCGATAGGCAGAGAAACACAACAACAGTGGCCCCAGCAGAGGACATTGAAGATGACTTTGCTCTACCATAGGGTGTGACAGCAATTTTTGCCGCACTACAGGGCATGGGGGCATATGTTGTTCCTCTACAAGGCATGCAAGCGAATTTTGCTGAAGCACGCGGCATGCGGGCCGACTTTGCCTGAGTGAAGGGCATGCGTTCGGCCTTTGTCCCGCTGCAGTGATTGAAAGCACAGTTTCTTCTAGCACCGGGCATGAAGCAGACGTTGCCCTTCTATAGGGTGTGAGGGCGGACTTTACCCCAACATAGGGCATGGGCGTGGACTTAGGCCCATCATAGGGCTTGCATGCCTATTTTCCCCACCATGTGGGCGGGCTTTGCCTTAGCACACACCACAAGGCATTCAATAGGCTTTTGTCCCACTATAACTTAGGGGCTTGAGGGCCAACATTGCCCTGTGAGAGGGCATGGGTGCAGACTGTGCCACATCAGGGGGCATGCATGGTGACCTTGTCCCACCATAGGGCATCTGGGCAGACTGGACCCCACTACAAGGCCTGAAAACGGACTTCGCCGCACAGCAATCGCATGCGGCTTGTGCCCTGCTACAGGACATGGCGGCGGAGTTTGTGCAACTACAAGGCAAGCAAGCCGACTTTGTCGCACCACAAGGCCATCTGCGCGGGCTGCCCCACGAGACAGCATGCCTTCGAAGTTTGCCCCACTATATGGAAATACAGCACATTTTTTTCTAACCACCTAGGGTTCTCTGGCGTTAAAACTTGCCGAAAGGGACCCACATCGCTGGATGGATCCGCAAAATATTTCAAATTGGGCCCAAACATGTGTGTAAACCATCACGTTTAGGAAACATGTTATGGACCGTTTTTTTCCTCTCTTCCCCGTAGCTCCTCTTGTCCATAGCCCCAAAGAGGGCGATTTCCATGGTGAATTTCAACCACAAACATCTATCTATCAACATTTTCCCTTGCCTATGCAGTTGGTAAACGACACATGAAAACAGAGTATGCATTCCGATGTACGAATTCAACGGCTAAAGAGGTGCAGCTAGTCAACTAGCAAACCCAAAACGTGCATTTGTAGGCCTTAACCCCCGGGGGGGGAGGGGGGTGGACTCCGCGGGTCCTAGGACGCCAACCCCCCCCCCCCCCCCCCATGGGCCTCCGGTCCACAGTTAGTGGCCAAAGGTGTCGCCCTCAGGCGTCCATGGGCACCAAAGGCGCTCAATGCTCCATGAACACCAAAGGTGCCCTAAGGGAAATTTTGTCCACCGTGCACCCCAACTATATCCTTAAACCCAACGTTGACTCTAACGCCCTGCCCCAACCCTCAGCCTACTCCTAACCCTACACGTACCCCTAACCCTACCCGTCACCCTAGCCCTAATCAAGACTGAATATTGGGACCGAGCTGGTGGGGGAGGGAACATCAGCTATGACTGGTGAGGGACATCAAGAATGATTCACGCATTGATGGCTCTTGACAAAGTGAAATTGGCTTGCAAGTGAACCCCATCACCACGAGGCCCACTTTCAAGGCTTTTTGGACTTCTGAGGGGCCAAAATGCCCCAAAATGGGCTCAAAATGGGCTCATTTCACCCGTTTGTGCCCCCCAAATGGTCTAGGATGAGGTTTGGAAAAATGCGTTTTTGACACATTTTGGACCCATTTTTGGTCCCAAAACAGCCCATTTTCAAGGCATTTTGGGATTTTCGGAGGACCAAAATGGGCCACCACAAGCCCAAAACGGTCCAAAAACACTTGTTTTAGCGTCGCACATGGTCTAGGATCATTTTTGAGAAAAGTCATCTTTTTGCCCTTACTGGACCCTGTTAACCCATTTGGGCACCCACCTGTTTGGGCTTGAGCTTGCAGCTTGCCGCAGCCTAGTGGGCCTAGGTCTTGGGGTCTAGGCGTCCGTTCGGGCAATTCTGAGGGGTGGAAACCACAAAAAGTGGGGGGTTGCGGGTGGAGTAGGTGCCCTCGGAATCGCATTTTGAGCCGTAGCCCAAGATATGGCCTATTCTTGGTTTGTGGCTGTCGGCATTTGGAGCTTCTGCGGGCCTTTTTGGGCCGTTTCTAGGACATCTCATGGAGTTAGAGGGCTGCAAAGAGCTCGTTGACACGGGGAAGTCAAGCCGCACGTGAAGTGTACCCACCGTTTCCCTTCGTTTGGCCGTTTTGAATGTGTTCCGGGGCATTTTTGGCCCAAAAAAGGCTGCTTTGGCCCCTAAACTGCAATTTTCTGAGCCTGAGGTCCGCCACTTGCGAATCCCGTTCTTGGCCGCCACCGTTGAGTTTCTCGCTCAAACTTTGTGTGATTGTACTTCACACCCATAGGTATCGTCCACCAAAATTTCACCCGAATCTAAAGCCCCACGACGGAGTTGTGATTTTTGCCCATTTCGCGCGAGCTGCTGCTTGCTGCTTGCTGCTTGCTGCTGCTGCTGCTGCTACTGCTGCTGCTACTAAACCTGGTAGGTCCACCCTAGACACTAAAAAGTGTTATAAAACCAAGACTGGTTCCACCAGCTCGGTGACCCTAGCCCTAGCTCTCAACCTAGGCTAGGGTTAGAGCGAGTGTTGGGGTCCAAATGGAGAGCAATGATGTGGCAAAAGCAGCCATGAATGAAATTGGGGGGATTTTGTTCAGCCCAATCAACATGGATGGCATGGCCAAGCCAGTTGGCTGCAAAGGTTAGGGTTATGTTTATTGTGATTCTTTGGTTACAAGGAGCCCAAGGGGAGGTAAGCGGAGCCTGTGACCCCCCCCCCCCCCCCAAAGACCGCAAATCGCCCCACCTAGACTCACCACCCCGAATCGCCGCACCTGGACCCCCCCCCCCAACCCCCCGCAACCCACCCTCCCGGAGCACCCCAGCCCCCAAAAGCCCCTCCTTGACCCACCCCCATCGCCCCTCCGTGAACCCCCCTTTCAATGCCCCCCACCCGCCCCCAAGGGGCCTACGGCCAACAATTACTTGGGGGGGGGGGGTAGTTGGCGTCCAGAACCGAGGGGTCGCCCCCCGTAGGGGCCTTACTTTTGCTGACAGTACCTCAAATATTGATTCCGAATTGCTTTGAACTTCAAATTTACAAGTTGGCTGCTTTCTACAAAAATAAGCAATGTTGATGAACAACGAACATTGGAATTGAATAATAATTGTACGTGTCGGCAAATGAATTCATGGACAGAGTAATTATTGGCAAGTCCGGGTTGGCACACCCCATTGGAGACCCGGAGATGACAAACCCTATTCAGTGCCATTTGTTCTCTTACTTGTATCAAAATCTGAATTGCTGATGGCTCAAAGCTTCTCTTACTTGTATCAAAATCTGAATTGCTGATGGCTCAGAGCAACGCAACAGCAGAACACCGCTCCAAGAAACACATGCATTGCACATTCGGCACTTGGAACGACAGACGGGGATGCAGAACTGCTACTGGCAAATGGTGGACGTGCAGATGGCAGGTGGCATTGTGCTTCCTGTTTTTTTGCGGGGGGGGGGGGGGGGTGCACCCTTGCACATGCCGGATGGAAACGTTTTGTGCGGCCAAGCTGGACACTGAGTCTTTTGGAATCAATCGTGGTTACAACCCATATCTTGTAATCGTTGTCTTGGATTTGTATGCATGGCCAGAGACTAGGCGTTGCATTCTCTCCTCCAGCAATGTCTCCCGAATTGGCCCACATGTACCGTCCCTGCTGTATTGTCTTGTAAATGGCCGTTTATGCCTGTGGTGCCCTCTTCCTTCTTGTGAGGTGGGTGTCCATTGTCAGCCCTCTTTTTTTTAGTTGTTTGGCATTTGGTAGTGGCAATTTAGGGTGTTTCTTGCTGTCTTTTGGTGGTATGGTAGCAAAAACTCAGTGTGCAAGGTGCGTGCACGGCAGAAGACAGGCCCCCCATGACAAAATTCCAAATTCGACAGTTGAAGTTACAATGCTCTTGATCAACCTATCAAGTGTTGACTGCATGACCAACCAGTTTGATTTTCTGAATTGATGACCAGAATTTTTTGTGTTGAGGGCATATAGGACGACGAAAACCGGTTTGCTTTTTCGAATGCATGACAAAACACTTCCCGTTGCGCGCATATGGGAAGGCATCCTAGCACAATCGTTGGCTTCTTTTTTGGCTTTCTGTGTTTAGCTTGCTTCCGCTAGGATCTGCTTGGAGCTTGGTTCACCACCAGTGAATCAACAGGGCAAGTTGTACGTTTCAGTTGCACTACAGCTTTGTGCACACCTGATTGACTTGGTTAACTGCCAATTGCCCTGTTTGTTCACAAATGTAGCTCTAAGTTCGTGATGGATGACCCGGAGGAGAGATACGACCTAGTTTTGCCTTGATGCAACACACTGTTGAAAGATGGATACACATGCCAAATGGCGAGACCTACGGATAAAGACTTGCAAAGCCCCGGAAAGGGCCATCCAGTGGCAACCAAATGTGGCGGAATCCTTTGTTTCTCTGTGACTCAAGTTTCAACGAAGGATGAATCCGAAACTCTGTGGGCTGCAAGATTGGACTAGTTAATACCTGGAACGGAAACGTTAAAGGCTCGTAACATGGGTCGGATTCGGCTTCTGTGTTCGGTGCGCTTGTACTTGGCTCTGCCTATGCCTTGGTTGAGGACCACCGAGGGGACAGAGCAAGTGGTACCTTTCATCTGCACTTCAGTTTTTTGGACACACCGTTGATGTGGCTGACGACGAATCGCACTGGTTGTTGACCACCACAACCTGGGTTTTCTCAATGAATAACCCAACTTAGCTGTGTTGAAGGGACAAAGGAAGACAACTTGGTGCGAGCGCTTGCTTCCTTGTTTTGCTTCTATGTTCGTCTGTTCTTTGCTCTGTTCTCCTTGTGCCTTGGGTCACCACCACTGAAGGGACAAGGCAAGTTGTACCATTCAATTGCATATCGGTTTTCTGCACACCCACTTTGGTAACGTCGAATTGCAGTTTTTGACGACCTTGGATGCTCGGATTTTCTCAACGCAACGCCGTTGAAGGCAGAAAGGAAGGCAACCTAGCAAGATCGCTTGCTCCTCTATGCTGCTTCTCTCTTCTGCTTGCTTCTCCTTCTTCTAGTTCTACTTGTGCCTTGCTTCGGTGCCTCTCAATGACAAGGTAGATCACCTCAAGTTGTTCTATTGGTCAACTATCGTGGGGCAAAGTCCTCAATGCCGTGCAGTGAAGCAAAGTCCACGCAAATGCCTTCTAGTTGGGCAACCGCCAACCCCATGCGTTGCGATGAGGCAAAGTCCGCTCTCACCCCCTATAGCGAAGTGCGCGTCAATGCCGATCGCATGTGGGCCTTTGTTGCAGACCTTGTTTCTGATTCCGCAACTCCCTGGTCATTGGCCCTGAAAAACAAAAGAAGTCAAGGAGAGGCCGATGATAGCAGTTGTGGGTATCATTGTATATAGTGCAAAATTTCAAATGTAAAGATTGATTTTTCTTGCTCCGATCATCCACTTGTACAAGGTTCGGATGTCGGAACAGTCGAGCAACCGATGTTTCAAAACCTTGTGCTTGTGGCCCCTTGCCATAATATGGCACAAAACTGCCAAAAGGGACCTTCATGTGCACTGCTACAGTGGTCAACAATCACGTTCAGTTCCTACCTAGTTGGTGAATGTTTTCAAATTGAAGGTGGTAAACACAACACAATCCGCGCAACGGTTAATTTAGGGCAAGGTGACTTGCGCTCCCAAGGTGTAGTCGGGTGTGAGAGCAGATTTTGCCCACCAAGGGGCATGCACCAGTAGTTTGCCACACCCTAGGGCATGGGGGCAGACTTTGCCCCACCATAGGGCATATGCGGTGAGGGGATGCATGCACACGGTGACCCGCTACACGGCATGTAGGGGGACTTCCCCCATCATAGGGTATGTGGTTGGACTTTGTGCCATCACATGGTGCGCGTTATGACCTTGCCCCACCGCAGGGCATGTTCGCAAGCCTTACCCCACTGCATGGCATGAAGGCGGACTTTGCCCAATCAGAGCCCATGCCTGCAAACTTTCCACCACCACAGGGCATGTGAGCTGACTTTGCCCAACCACTCGGCATGATTCTCACACGTTGCCCCACCATCGAGCATGTAGGTCGACTTTGCCCCATCACACAGCATGCGTGCGCGACTTTGCCCCAGGGAATGAGACCAAACTTTGTGCCACCACAACGCATATGATCGTATGTTGCCCCACTATAGGGCATGTTGGCAGTCATTGCCTAACCAAAGACCTTGCATGCGGATTTTGCCCCAGTATGAGTCATGGGCCCATTCTTTGCCCCATCGCAGGGCATGCCAATGGACTTTCCCTCACTACCAGGCATAAAAGATTTCCTTGCCCCACCACAAGGCTCGCAAGCGGATATTACTCCACCTCGGGGCATGCGGGTGGACTTTGCCCTCCCATGGGGCGTGGAGGCACATTTTGCCCCACCTAGAAGGCACGCTGCGGGACTTTGGCACGCCCCACACCTTGGCAGTGTATGTTGCCTTAACACAGGGCATGTACGTGAATTTTCCCTCCTCATAGGGCATGTGCAAGGACTTTGCTACACCATAGGCCATTCGAGCGGAGTTTACTTCCGCCACAACGCATGCAGGTGCACCTTTTCCTCCACAAGGCGTGAAGGCAAACTTTGGCCCACAACAGGGCATGCACATAGACATTGCCCTGCAAGCGGGCATGCAACACCCGTTTGCCCCACGGCGGGGCATGCGGGTAGACTTTGCCCCACCACACGGCATGCTCTTGGACTTGGCCGAACCATAGGGCACAAGTTGGAATTTACCACCACAGGGTGTGCATGCGTTCTTTGTCTCTTGGAAGTGGAGGTGGCCACATTTTACCCTGCCACCAGTCATGCAGGCGGACTATGTCCCCCCACGGGGGATTTGGGCGGATTGTGCCCTACCACAACGCATGCATCCGTATTGTCCCCCACCACAGCGCTTGTGCCACCACCGGGTATGCTAGCGGACTTTGCCCCACAATAGGGTATGTTGGGCGACTTTGCTAATCCACGGGGCATGCAATGGGACTTTCCCCCACCGGATGGATGCAAGCAGCCTTTGCCTAGCCACGGGGCATCTAGGTGTGCTATGTCCCAGTATGGGGCATCCGGATGCACTCTACCCCAACACAACGCCTGCCAGTGGAATGTGCTCCACCACCGCACATGCGGGCAAGCCTTCCCCCACCACCGCGTATGCCAAACGAGTTCAGTCCGCCATAGGGCATGCAAGCCGTCTTTGCCACTCCATGGGGCATGTAGGAGGACTTTGGCCCACAACAATGGATGAGGGCGATCTTTGCCCAACATTAGGGCATGTGGGGCGACTTTGCTACTCCTACTTTGCGCCACCAGTGCACATACCAAGGGAAATTACCTAGCCACGGGGCGTGTGGGGTACCTGTTCCCCTCTTCAGCAGCCTCGTCTAGCTTTTCCTTTGCTGCATCTTACCTGCAACTTCCCGCCTCCAGGCAACGGGACAACGGGGCCACATTGCAAATTTCACAGTGAGGTTACAATAGTTGGTGTGCAAAATTCCAACTCGGTGCCCCAAAGGGGGGCAAAGTCCTCGCGCATGATCTCATTAGTTTCTAAGTTGTCTCTCACCCGATGACCTCTCTTACTGCAGTGTGGTCTACGCATGTCATATCACTCCTCTAGATCGTCCATGACCCGCGAAAGAATGTCCCTTTTGAAGGGGACTGCGCCGCAAGCAAATAGTTCCCAAATCATAGCATGGTTCAACGGTGGCCGATGGTGCTCAAGTGCATGTCTCAAGGCCACGTCAACAAAGTGGGACCAACCTGGATCATGCCCCGGGGAGTGTTCCTGCATGTACCGACGCAACAGGGCGTATGAGGTTGGGTTCATTTATGCCACCTTGAGTAGGTCAGACAAAGCATAGTGCATGCGATGAGCACGTCTCGTGAGATCCGCTTGCTGCGAAGACGACTGGGACTGTCAATGTAGTAGCATGCTTTCTTGTGCTTTTTACATATCAACTGCCCCATGTCATCATCATACTCCTCCCCTTGGGGTGTGCTACCCACACACACACACACTTTTTGCGGCCATACCGCATCTTATCCTTCTTCCCCTTTCACTTCATTTCCTCCGATGTCGGAAATGTTTCGTGCTGATTTCCATCCACATCACTTGACACAAGCGGCGTTCATCTGGACATAATTGTAGATACTGCACGTATCTTGGTCTTCTTGCCTAATTAATTTATTCTAGCCCCCCCCCCCCGCCCCCCCCGAAGTTTAGCAAGACAGGGGCAGCAAGAACAGCCTACAGGGCAAGGGTTAGAGACTAACCGGCACCGGCACTGTGGGAGGGTGGTGGGTGCGAGCTGACCTCGATGTACAGATGGCCAAGGCCAAAGCACGGGCGGCAGCCACCCGGAGTGTTACACAACTGGTTTGCGCTGCAGTGCAGTGAGGAAATACACTGAACTATGTGGTTATGACCATGCGCCTGTGACACGGGGGCGTATGCGAGCCCAGTATCCGTTGCCTCGTGGCCGAAGTTTAGCAGGTGAAAATAAGTACCCCATGAAATTAGGGCCCTAGGTTGCAGGTACATCATAGCATTTTACCTGCTAATTCCATGGCCGTATAAGCGTAGCGGTGGGGTATGTAGTGCAAAATACCTCTAAAACTGCAAGTGGGGGCTGAAAAGCTGTAAATAGGCGCGCCACAGGGCTGAATTCCTATGTTCATGGCCCATTTTCTTGGATGTTTCGTCCTGAACATTCAAGAGAAACATTGAAACCCATTGTTTGAAATCCATTGTCCATTCATACATAGATGCAATCATGCTTGATCTTGACCAACATGCATGCATTCCTACTTCCTGCATATATTTTACACTCATGCCATGTCATGCCTTGACTATGAGTGTTTACCTGCATACCTTGATGACAAGAAGAAGACAGATGACAGCGAAGCATCATTTACCAAATTTACCCAAGTGTTGTGTGCAAACATGCAAGACAAGCGTGGGCATGGCCATCTTGACATTACCATTGTGCTGAATTTTGGGAATCGCAAAACGCCGTATCCCCGGGCATCCACAACATAGCGATCAATGGGCATCCGAGGTGATGTGATATGTATGGCGGAGACTCAACGCCCAATGGGGTGCTCCGCCTTGATGGGGGTGGTAGTGTCCTAAGAAAGATATTGTGAGGCCGCTGTCCCCACGCCATCAAGCCGGACAGGAGGGTCTCGACGGCGGAAAAAAACAGTGCACTCACCCAACTTACGGTTGGGGTATGAGGAGGAGGACAAGCCTACAACCCCTAGTTGACAGAGAGTCACCCCCCCCCCCCCCCGGAGTATATATATTTTTTCCTCCCGAGAAAAAATAGATATGTTAGATGTGGCCATGTTGAAATTGATTGCCACAAGTGGTTTGTTCCCTCGGAGTTCAAGTAGTTTCCAAAATTGAAATCAATACAAGCAACCCCGGTGTTCTTGAGCACTTAGACTATTTCAATCCTCTTGCAAGAATGCAGTTTTTCGTCGCGTCCAAATGCAAAACCAGATCAACAAAAAGCAAGTACCCAGCGCAAACACTCCGGCACTCAATGAAGAATTCAAACGGCGTCCACACCACCAATGTGAGCTTTGCGGCCCTAGCAGGGCCCTCTTCAGCACATCATGTCTAAAACAACAGTGGATGCAACAGAATTTATGTATCAACACCGAAAGAAACATGCAGTCAAACGATCCAGCAATTGTTTTATAATTAAAGCGCCACTGCGGAGAAACATCTATTCACAAGTTGGTGCCTGCGGCTTGAGTGAGCGCGCGTGACCTAAGCTTATTGAATATTTTTTTCAGATTCGGCGACGGCTTCAATGTAGCAAAAAATCTGGTCCCAGGCAAGTATGGAACACAGGAAGAAATGCGTGAAACAATTTTAGACCAAGACAGTGCAATGCAGCTGTGGTGCGGTGCACGCAGTACAAAAACTCTGGGCGAAATAAGGCCCAACCCAACCCGACCCATGCCTTCATTTCCCTCATCACTGAGTTGATGTCGTTTGATAGTCATCACAGAGGACTTGTGTCTCCACTTGACCGGGGGTGCAGGGAGCCACAGGCGTCTGGGGTAGCCCCAGAAAGCCAGCGCTGCTCTCAGTCTGCGCTAGGCAAGTAAATAGAATGATTCTTCACTGCAGATTCTCAAATACCTGACACATTCACCAGTTATCCACCCTGTTTTGGTAGCCACCGGTAGGTTAGCTGACCACGGGATGTACGTGCAGCTGTGAGTCCCCTTGAAATACACTGCTGTGCGTAGGGGGCTCAGGCTAATGATGTACAGGTCCAGGAAGGGAATACCAGTTCTCTGCATGCAACATTCAAATGTCAAATTCAAATTTTCAGGATAAATCTGGCGCAGTGCAGTCACCAACCTCTGTTTATCAACTGGTTTGTGGACCAGGCATATATCATCAATAAAGCAGAAAAAAGGCGTGGGAGGGAGGGAAGAGTGCAGGCGCAGGGGTGTAGTGAGCTCATACGCACGTAGTGCAAGGGTAGCCCAAGTGGGGGCTGCATTGGTACCCATCGCCCAGCCAAGGCGCTGTAGGTAGATGCCAAACCCTTCATTCAGAAAAACTGAATGTCTGTAAATCACATTGAGGAGGAAGCGCCCTACAGTTAGTTCCCTGTCGTAATCAAAATCACAAAAAGGAAAACTGTCCCTAAAACCTAGATGTGTGTGCACATCTAATCCACTGTTGAAAAGATCCATGAGTTCCCTTTCTTCTTGAGTCAGATGAACCATTGTAGTCGTCGGCAGGTTCTTTGACCAATTAGTCCAGAAATTACAAGCAAAAATCATGTTATCCCAGGATGTATTCGTGTAGAGTGCAGAGAAATCGCAAGTGGTGCAGACATATGAGGGGGACAAAGGACCGAGTTTACCCAAACGTTCAATTAGGTCAACTGTATCAGAGAGTGGCGTTGCCATTGGATCCTGTAGGCGGTCAAGCTTCCAGAAAATGTTGCCTATCACGGCCAGAAGGATGGAGGTACCTGTGGTGCCCCAGCGCGTGAGGCCAACTAGAGGTCTCGAAGCAAAACCCCCTCGGTTGTTTAGGCACGTGGATTTGTGTGTTTTCACCAGTAATCTGAAACATGGGAGGCGAGGCTTCTTCTGGGCCGCATAGAACTCGGTTAGCGTTTTGGCAAGCTGTGGGGAAGGCGCATACCCAACCACCAACTTTTGTAGCGTCGACAAAGCCACGACAAAGCCACGACAAAGCATTGGTCTCCCATTTTTCATTCTCATCGGCATCCCCAATTTTTTGGTATACCTTCGATCCGTTCAACACACTGTCCATGTTGAGTTCAATCTCCCTTTTATAGCATTGCACCGACATCACAACGGCGGAGCCGTCTTTATCACCCTCCAACACGATATGGACCGCCTCCTCAAGGCCTTTACATTCTCCCCGAGTCGCCTTGGCTCGGGGAGTGGCTTATCGGCGATATCACCTTGGAGGAACTCTAGCCACTCACACTCGGCGACCATGCCCTTACGCAACCAACACATGCCGCATGGATCCGCGGACGGATCATCATCATCATTATCATGATCCGGGTTTCCTTGCCGCCCGGTGGTCCCTTGAGGGACGTACATGTCTTTGGGTTGCGCGGGATGATCATGATGATGATTGTGTTGATCGTGATTGTATTGATCATAATCATAATGATCTTGATCGTGGTTGTATTCATCGTCATTGTATTGATCGTAATCATAATGATCTTGATCGTGGTTGTATTGATTGTCTGCATGTTCATGCTCATGCGTGGTAGCTTCCCCATTCTCATGCTCACCGTAGTGCATGACCTCCGTTTGTTGACCATGATATACGGTCTCTGTAGAACCGTAAATTACATGTAAATGCCTTCCCCTCTGCCGAAAGAGAGGTGTGGGGACGCTTTTTTGGGAGATTAACCTCTATATATATTTCACCTTCATCCTCCTCGACAATAGTCTCCATATTATCAGGAAAAGCCACCCTCCCATGCATCCCTTGCAAATGTGTGTTCGGAATATTCCGTCATATTCTCTGCAACAACCTGAAGCAAGGCATTCAAATCCAAACCGCCCAAGTCAAAATTTGGAACAATACCAAAATGCACACACCGAGGGGGTTCCAATTTCACCAAATCAATATCCATCATAAGACAATCCATGGGGCTTATGTAACTACTATGGCCTGGTGATACCGGCAAAAAGGCGGCAAATTCGGCAAAAGTGCATAATGTTTGAAACTTTGGAAATTTTTCAACCCAAGTGCATGAGGGACGTAGACTTAGTTTCGGGAGGACAAATGGATCCCAAACGAGCATTTACCCTCCCTAAAAGCAAGCAGCATGCACTAATACTATCCCTAACATGTACATATGGCTCGAGAAACCACCCCACGCTTTGTAATGTGGTAAAGAAAATTTGCTGTATTTGCCGGTCTTACCGCACGGCAAAAACGATTTTGCTGTACGGCAAAAACATTTTTACCGTACTGTTTTTTTGTTGCCGTACGGCAACATTTTTTTTTGCCGTACGGCAAAATTATTTTTACTGTGCGGCAAATGTGGGTTTTTTCTAGTATGCGTACTATTTTGGACTCGGAATTCAGTTTTGCGCCTACGACAGTTACCCCCATGGCTACCCGACCATCCCCACGGAAGCAGATCAGATCACACAACATATGCACCAAATGCATCATGACATTGCAGCAGCTATGTGTCCAATCAACCACCAACCGGTAGTGTGTCTCTTGAATGAAGTGCAGGCTCGTATGCACTTGTTGAGACATGTAGGTACCGCCAATGTCATTTGGAAACAGCAGACAATTTGTCACCTGTAATCCAACCAATAGGTGGCTTTTACACTTTGCAATATCTCCTGCATCGCAATTCTTGGTTGCAAGAGGCATTGTGACAACATGCGCTTGATGGGAAAATAACAAGTTTGAATGCATATTGCACAACAAACCAAATGGATAGAAGTTGGGACCAATCGCAAACAATTTCATGCAACAAGCATCACCTTTTGTGTAACCGTGCCCTTGCAGGCCTTCCGAGATGGCTTTTACGGTTGGATAGGACTGCATCCCAATATGGACGATTTGCAAGATATTTAGGTTGTTTTGACCAAGCATGTACCCATGGGGTCAAACCAACCGACCACAAACCAAAGTCCAAATTATCACTTTGGAACACTTCTGGAAATGCATGCTTCACACCCCTTTCCTTACCGCACTTCTTCACCCCTCCTTTAAAACTGCGCAAGGGGATTTCCCCCTTCAGCGGTTTGTGCCGTTGTTCCCCTCGAAATGCTAAAAATTGTTCAACTCCACCCCATAATGCACAATACTCATATAGGTGGTCAACCCAAAGGTGGGACCCTAAATGGATTTGCCAGTCCCATGCCAAATGTGCCTTGGCTTGGTCTTTCGAGTTTGCTTTCAACGAAGCCATCGTGGTTCGAGATAGCATACCCTTGGTAGCCACCGCCTTGCATGATGCACCAAATGCCCTACCCCAAGCACGCCTAACAAATACCCATGTTGCCTCTCTGTTCGCAAATGGCAATCCAACTTGAAGCAAACCTTCGGCATGGAGTGCATTGGCAAAAACATTCCAGCTATCTTCCGCAACCCAAAGGACGGCTGCACTTTGCTCCCAAGGGGGTAGGGCTTTCTTCCCTGAGGGGGGGGTGTATACCTCATTCTCGTTCACAAAATGTGACATGATGCGGTATGGAGCTGTTTTTTCTTGAACCTAGCACACAGCCCCGGCATGGGACACCCTTTCATTTTTCTTCAATGCTTTGCACAATTCTGTCAAGGCATTGCTCGTGTTGCAAAGCACACCATGCAGCCCAAAGTCTGGAGGTCTTCACGCGGGGGTGGGGGGGGTGATGTTAGGAAGTGCGTGCACCAACCACCGGTGTCACGAGACTTTTTTCCGTGCGAAAGGCTTGCAGACACCCGGCACGATTTTTACCACAACACCAACAAAATGGAAAATTCTTATTGCAAGTCAATTTTTTGCAGCCCGAAAGTGCAACATTTGCCTTTGAGTCAGCAATTGGAAATCCAAGGACATCACGGTCCCAACCAGCATCGTCCCGCACCTTCAAGTTCCCCATAGCTCGCACCTGATCATTGAAGTGCCCTTCCTTGGATAGTGGAACACGCGCCTTCTCAGGGCCACTAGCTAGAACCCAAGATCCCAAGTGATCTTGGGTGCCCAAAACGCCCAAAATGCTGAAATGCTGATAGCTTCTTTTCCACCAATTGGTGCCATCCACAAAGGGTCCAAATTGTGGTGATGGCGGCGCCTTTGCTTTGGCCATCAACAAGGACTTTTTCACCAAATTGCAGCTTGCAGCAACGTGGGGGTTGTTGTCGTCATTTGCAAAGGGCCGTGTGTTGACGGTGGGTTTCGCTCAGGAAAGCACGTTGGGGCAAAGCTAAAGAAGTGGTGCATACTCCACTGTATCATGTGCTATGTTGCCTTGCTGCGACCATGTTCCAGTCCGTCAAGTAGCACCCGCCAACTGTATACCGCCATGGAAATCGCATGGCTCCCGGCCCTTGATATCTGGTGGTGGTGGGTGGGGGGGCACAGCGGCTTTTTAGTCAACACATTTGACCGGATCCACCATTGTGGCCATTCAAAATAAATCCCAATATTTATGGCTGTTGTGATGTGTTCTACTTACAAAGCACTGATGCATGGCATGGCAATTTTTTCCACGGTTTGGTGAGTGGAGGGGGCACTATGCATAGCATTGAGCAAAGCCTCTTTCAATATCTTTCGAGCCCAATATTTTGTGTTTCATTACTGATTCAAGCACTATGCACACACCGGTTGGCAGGGGGATAGTATGGGCCTTGAAGTAATCAGCATCATCCACCCCTAGTGCCAAAATTACTTAGCAAAGTGTTCACACATTGTTTTATCCCGGTACCAGTGCAACACACACAGCGCTAAAGCTCTCTCCTTTGTCACCGTTCGTCATGGTGCCCCTTGCTTAACAACCCAAGCGCGGAATACAACGCAGCTCTCTTGGCCGCTTACCGTTCTCGAAGCAGCGGTTGGTGCTAGGGCGAATGGGCCGTCGGCGACAAATGTATGCGTCACCGAGCGCTAACATAGATGTTTAGGAGTGGAGCATGCGCTGTCGTTAGCAAGGCATATGGGAGCACTATCCAACATTGTTTGCGTACACTTTGCGTCTAGCACTTGACGCGCTTCAATTGGGGCACGCACTATGCGAAGCAACTTTTGGTGTTCCAAACATGGGATCAGCAACAGGTGCGCAATGGGTGGGTCGCAATGGTTAGTTGGGTTCGGGGGGATAATGCAAAAGTAATGCCGAAGAAGACATAGCTTATGACCTAGGTTCGTGGAATGCTATGTATTTCGTCTCGACAACTCCACCGACGGAATGCCCAAGAAACTCACATCCTATTCTTTTTTTTGGGGGGGGGGGGGGCATTTCGTTCTCAATTGGGTATAGTCGCTTGGTTGCAGCACCCTCCGTCTCCTTCCCCTTCGTCTTTTTTGGGGTTGCCTTGGGTGACGCCTTGGGGGCGTCCTTGCAAGGGTGTTCGGGAGCGGGCGTTGCATGAGTGTTGGGTGTTTTGAGGAGCAGAAGGACAAGGAGTTGCAATGGTAATAAGAGGAGGAGGAGGACCATGAGTCCCCGCTCCTTTGCGCTACCAAAATCTGGTTTGCATTCCCAACAAAATCAAGGGAACCCATTATGGCGCCTTCGGCGATTGCACAAAGATCACCCAATCTCACACTTTGTGTCTTATAATCCATCGCTTGGTAATCACTTCTTAAATGTTGCAACAACCTTGTGCGGACTTGATGAATGACGGTGTCCTTTACATTTGTGCCATAGTAATCTGTGCTCGCAACTGTAGCCAAGAAAATTGCCCCCACATGTTTGCAATGGGAGTTTGCATTGGGGCAAGGGCATTTCGGGTCCCATACCTTGGCACATGCAAAGTCTAGGGTAATAATCACCGGTTGGTAGACACGCCCTTGTGATGTCAAACATTTTGCACGTACAACAATGCTACCATCATTCTTCCGGGGCTGAAAGTAGTACTTCACTCACCATGGCTTGCTCATAACATGTGGATGGCCTTTTCCAAACATCACTCTCAGAATTTTCGCTGCACAAATCAGCCGCCGGGCACCTAAAAAGTGTCTTGTCCATCTTGGGGGGGAGACAACTTGTCCATGCGTTGCGGCTGGTAATAGTGCAAGTGTGGGGCATATTGTTCAATACACCAAAATCCTCCAATGTTTGCAACAAGGCATTGATCCTCATACAAGATGACACATCGCACATCGCGAGTGTCATTCCAGTGCTCAAGGCAGTGGTTACAACCAAAATTTAAATCCGCCCACTTCCAAGGCATCCAATGCTACATGTGGTTTGTCAAGCATCGAGTGGTATCCCGTTGCAATTCCTGAGAGAAAGGCATTCAATTTGGTAGCTATGGCCTCCTTTCCCCGGTGTTTCCGGCACAATATGATTGTCTTGCCATCCTCACCCACAAGGTGGTGCAAACCTTGTCTGCGCCCCTGCTTTGCCTTGATGGAAATTGGCAAATAACGGTCCATTCAGTCAAACACAGTAATTGCGATCAACATGTCAAATTGATTTGAAAGGTGGTCCCTATCATCCTGAGACATTGTCGTGCTTACCAGGGCAATCGGAATGTTGCTGCGCGCTAATTTACGCAATAGCGTTGGCACCCTGGCATACTGGGGGCGAATTGTGCTCGCATCTAGCACGCCATATGCCTCATCTACAGCAATCAACATCACATCCCTCCGTGAGGCTTTCGGCTGGGCTATGTGCAAGCAAAGGAACTCCAAACACGCAGGTGGATGGACTCCGTGATCGAGTTGCAGTGGGCAGAGGGGATTGGTTCATACCCAAGGCTTCGGCTCTGAACCTGTAGCCGTAGTCCGGCACATCCACGGGCACGTCCACGTGGATATCCATGGACTACTCCTCCCACTCCTCGTCCCACAACTCATCATGCGCTACGAGGGCGCCAGGGATCCAACGGGGATCCCGGCTCAGCACATCCTCTAGTTCTTCATCAATCCAATGGAACCTCAATCCGCCCTTAACGCACCGAAAACGGTGGCAAGGCGCCAAAAAGGCACCGAAGAGTCGATGGTTTGGAATGGTCGATCCACGAGATCGACGGGTGGGTTGAGGCGCAGGCGCGTGCAGCAGAGGTGGTGAGGGCTCCACCTGCACCGGCGGCACGGACTCCACATGCACCGGCGGTGACGGCTCTACTCGCGGTGATGGTGTTGCTAGCCGCCGGCGATACCACCCCGGGTGAACGTTCTTACTGTTGAGATGGCGATTGCAATGGAGTCAACGGTGTAGGCCTTGGTGGTGACGGCCAGTGCGGTGATGCAACCCCCGGGATGGTGGACGCTGTAGCGTGGAAAACTTTTGATTCTTACGCAAGGAGCGATTCTACCTGGGTCATGTACAACAATTTTGGTAGCGAACCACAACCCTTTGCGCCTTTTACGAATAGAGAGCGCACCTTGGGGTCCCTTTGTGCCGAGCCACAAACTGCTGCATCAAAACCCATATCTTTGAGCTTTTGTACTTGATTTTGCATTAGAGACGTCCGTGGCGACACAACTAACGTTCACGCATTTTCATTGCATGCGGTCCCATGGCCCATGTAGCATAGGCTTTTGCTCATACCAGTGGATTTCACTACAATAGTTTCTTGTCTTTGTTTGCCAAGGGTTCTTTTTGGAATGGACACGGATCAACTACAACGTACTATTTGACTTTGTTAACACTCAAGACAAATTGTGGCACCCCTTCAAGTTGTGTGTTCCTGGTCATCCCATGCACTTCAACCGTGTTAAAGGAGAGCCTTCGTTGAATGCCCCGTTAAGGAAGTTCAAAATGCGAGCACCGCAAACGGGGCTTTTTGTTGTGTATCTCCGGCGCCATCAGGGTGTCGGTGGGCGGGGCCTTCTCCCGGGGGGAGTAGAGGTTGCGGAACACGATGTGCCGGAGGCGGGCAGCCGATATGGGAGAGTGCCCGGGGCTCCACCCGGTGTTCAAGGCGGCGGTGAGGGTGTCCAGGTCATCTTGAAAATGGGCAGACACAATTTTTTTGTCACATTGGGGAAATGCCTCGCAAAGCATCAAGGTCCATTTCTTCGGCATGCAATTTGCCAGCAAACGCATCCCACTCTTTGGGCTTGAAAGGTCTCCATTATACCATCGGTTATAAATCTGTGCCAAACGTTCCAATTGTTCGTGAGACAAGAAACGCAAAATTTTATCTTCCAAAAGATCTTGATAAGGGGTGGTATGGGATGCATTTGACAATGTGTATCTGATCATCTCAGCTGTGAACCTGATGTCTGGTATTGTGAGAGGGGACCATTGCTTGTAATATTGTATGTGTTCCGCTTCCATGCGGAGAGGGGGGGCTAAGTGTCTCCGTCGAAACTGGTCCATGCCAATCAGACCGTGCAACTCTGTGGGTGTGGGGATATCTAATACAACTATGGGTTCTACTCTGGTCTGTACCCCCGTGCGAAAAATTCTTGGATACGTGGGCTGTCTCGGGGCATTCGCTTCGTTAGGTGCATGGGCATTCATGATTGATATCCGTAGTTTGCGCTCCAACTGTACCAAATCCCATGCTTCTCTGATTCGTGCTTTCTTGCTTTGATATGTGAGTATGTGTTTGGTGTCTTTCCACTAGTATGGATATTGTGTGACAAACTGTTCCATATCGGTTTGTGCTCGTTGTACCACTGTTGGTACCGTCGTGAGATTTGCAGGTGGTCCAAAATTTTTCTTTGCGGCCTGTAGTACTGCTGTTGAAAAATTTTGACATTCATCTTCCAGTGTATCCGCTGCAGTGAGCAAAAACTCATCAACTGCTGTGTGATATTGATTCTTCATAGCGAGTGATAACACCTTTGGACTAACAATGCGGCCAGTGTGTTGCAGTGGTGATGGGGGGTCATACCCTATCTGTGCAGCGCTTCAGCTCGGCTTGGTCAATGGACAAACCAAAAAAAATTCCAACTCACGGACAGCCACAACATCCGGAGGCAGTACTACCGGATAACCGAGGCTAAGCCATTGGGTGACTCGGTCTTTTTGGAGGTCAAAATGCACCATCTCCCCCATGGCTTCGAGATGTGGCATCCCCCACCACCTCTATTTGCTACACCTTCCACTTTGTTGTGAGGGGGGAGAATACCACACCTTCAAAAGAAGCAACAAAATGCCAAACACTGTAGACAGCCAACCACTGTATGCGAAAAAGAACGGTTGTCTTGTGATGCTAGTCTTTTGCAGTGGGCGAGCATACATGGCACAAAGTGCATCAACGTGAAAAGAACAGCCGATTGCATGATTGCAAGAAATGGGCATCCAACGTGCCCCGTAGTTTTTTGCGGTGATTTGGAAGGAGTGTGAACATATGCATAACACGATGGCTGAAGGGGTTGTGATGAAAAGTCGTTGCACAACGGGGTCAAGCGGTACCACACACCATGGCACCACCGGCTTGGGTGAGCCTCAATCTGCTAAGGACCTCTGGACATCTACCCATTCCAAACCCAAAATACTCCAGAGACCATTCATGCTGAGCAACCAAAGTAGTCCGATGCTACAATTGTGCCACGGCTCAGTGTGGCAGTCTGATGCCACATAGCGGGGGTGAGGTATAATCTAGCTGAGAAAATGGGGTTTCACATGGTTGGTGCTTCACCTACTAAATGCATGCATCAATACAATCCTATGGTCGCCAAAATGGGCAGAATCAAACATCGACAACCTATGGCATGGAGCATCTACAAAAGGGTTCAACTTTGCTTTCGCCTACAAAAGCATTGGCTTTGGCAACTTGTGATTGTAGATAAGAAGCATGCGTGAGATATGGTGTGCCGACAAAAAAAATTCAACATAAAGTGATTCCATATGCGCGAGCTCGATTCTATCCAATTGGTCAATGCCGCATTGTTCACATGTATGAGTGGCACACCCTGGTTCTGGACAATTTGAGCTCAAAAGGCTCCAAGCAGTGGGGAAACTTATCGCTATCACACAACCGCTGGGCGAATGGTAACGCGGCTGAGGCAAACTTTTCGGTCGGCGGTTCGAATCCTGGTCGGCCGATTGTTGGCGGCGGTGGCGGCGCCGTATTCACCCGATCAGGGTTCGAACTGCCGACCGAAAAGACTCCGGTCAACAGCATTACCATTCGGCCACTGCTTGGTCTAAGGCGAATGGTGTCCCCACTGCTTGGGGCCGCGTCTGATATGACAAAAACGCAAGTTGTGTGTTTCTGTCTGACTAACTTCTGACCTGGCTAAGGGACTGATTGGCTGACTTCCAACCTCTCTTCGAGGTGCACTGCCGAAGGGCAATAGAATGTTTCTTTGTTGTTTTAAAACAAATATGAATTTTGTACAAAATTTTGAGTATTTGGAGTATATACACATAGTATGAAAAACAAATGGGCGCCTTCGGACATTTTTCTCTGCGGACACTTGTTGGTGGCCGAACCGGCACCACTATCCTTCAAAACCGGGGGCTGGGAGGGTCGCATACAAGCACCTAGCCCGCTTGCCCCCCCTCCCCCCCGTGCTTCCCAGGTTGGTGGCCACCATCTAGATCTATTGGCCCTCGTATCCCGGCAGGATCGGGGGCTGGAACTCCAATGTCACGCGGGTGGGTTGACAGACTAGCAAGGTGATAGTTTCCGGGCCTCTTTCAGCTCTGGTGTGCTTGGCTCGTTCAAGGTGGTGGTTATGATTGTGCTCCTCCAACTCTTTTTGAGGCCACATTTTCTACTGTGAGCTGTGAAATGAATAATCAAGACACATTCTGTGTCGGTGGCGGTTGGACGACATATCATGTCACAGAAGAATGGGGCGGGGGGGGGGGGGGGGCTGACAGTCAGAAACTATCATAAGTGCAATGGTACCGCACTGCTTCCCCTGCAACCCACAACACACAGGCAGCAAATCACATTAAGAATCTGCTCCAACTCCGCAGTTGTCACACCCCTCTTCTCGTTCGCCTCCTGCCCGCCAAATCTTCCATTTGATTTTACATTGGTCACAATTCATCACTTCAACATTGTGTTCAATCAACAATGCATACTTTCTCGCTACCTCTCGTCTGACACAAGGTATGATTCATGGTTCTGCAATTGTATTTACTTTTGTTTCTTCTGGTTTCCAATCATGGGCTTCTTTGACTCCATGTGGTCTCTAACTTGGGATGCTTGCAGGTGAACGTTGCATCACAATACATGGGAGGCAATATCAGATCTAAACAGTATCAGATCAGATATGTGTGGTCGTTCATGAGTAGTTCATATAAATGGGTGCAGTGCGGAGGCAAACAGCCTTGTTGCATCTTCCTGCGGTGTGCAATGGTCTGACAAGAATCGGCTCACACTCTGCTTCTCTTTGCCAGTGTGTGGATGGGTGAGTTGGTTCGTGAAATGTACTCTCCCAATGGAACAGAAAATGGTTAGCACACACATGCCTTTTGCCGCTTTGGTCCTTTTCTTGGCTTCCTTTTCTTTCGTTTTTGCTTTTTGCTTCTTTGTTGCCGGTGTTGCCTTTTTTGTTTGTCACTGGGGTGCTCACCTTCATCCTCGCCTTTGTCTGAGTTGCCTTCGTACTCATTCGTAGTTGTCGCCCTGGGCAGACTTTTTGAAGAATGGTGACAGTAACATCATGAAGTGCATCTGGCTTTGTCCAAAGCATCTCGAACTTCATTGTTGTTGATCGTAATTGGCTAATGTATCGCTTCGCCGAGGGCATGCAGCGATGACACTGGCCCGGCTAGATGACCTCCCACACGGGCACCCACGTCCCAAATGGCGTTTGGGACCAAAAGACTAAATGGGCCTTGGGGAATAAGTCTATAAAAACAACATTTCATCGCTAGTGCTGGGACCAATGACTTCAATACTGGTTAGGCATTTGGTGAAAAAGTGTTATACCGTACATACCTGCGTAGGGGGCCGGCTTGTTTGTGTAGGGGACCTCGTCTTACACAAACTGCATAAGGTGATTACATTACGTGTTTCGTGTTGCAATGATGCAATTTTGTGCGTCAACACAAGGCACAAATTGCACAACAACTCGCGACCAATACATGCTGCATAGCATCTGCATCATGTGCCGCACCTCTGCGCGATCGACGAAGTTTGCGCTTTTGAGTGCCCGCTCGTCGATGGTCTTTGCAGCCAATGGGACTTGCTAGATTGTAGGGGCACCCGAGGCTGCATTCAGTCCTGCTGCTCAGATGGGTGCCAAGGACAAAAGTGCTGCAGTTCATCACCAATAGAGATGTAAGTCACACGTCGCCAAAATCTTTGAAGGGTTCTTCACACAGGCGAAAGAGTTTGCTGTTCAGGCACCGGAAAGCAGGAATGATTGCCTTTGTATTGCCGGACAAGTCACTGCCTGTGCTTCCCTAAGCAATGAGTGGTAATTTGGATGCAACTATGACGGGTACCGGGGCATCCAAGATGCCTAAATTTCTCAACATTGAGGTTGAGGAAGCACCTTGCTTTAGCAATCGTGAAGAACCCGTGTTTCTCAAGGTGTCCAATGCAAAAGTGTCTGAATAAACCACCTGCAGAGTGGCTGACGATGTTGACTGTGCAGCCTCGTCTATCAGAAAGAGCATCTCGAATTTCAGCTGACAGTTCCTCGCCACACTTCTTAAGCCCACAGTATGAATTTCTGCCGGCATTCACACGGGACACCAAAGCAGATTGAGGCACTCTCTTGAATCGTCTGTGCCAACACAATTGCATGCCTTGGCGAGGCATCTATGCCCAAGACAACAGCATTTAGAGTGGTCATCTAAACATGGAAGTGCAAAACATTGCAACGGTAAGAGCACGCCCATGCAGACTGTAGAAGCACTCCAATACAAGGTGACAGGGAGCAGCATTGCATTTTTTACAATTTTCTAAGCCAAGGCGCCCCTCCCCCCCCCCGTGCCCCTCTATCGGCCCAAATTTCAGCCACCACAAAGCGAGGGTGCAGGCCGTGGGCTGGTTCCCCTTGGGGACCAGGAAACTGGGGAGCAGACTTTTTGCTGCCCCTACCCCCCCCCCCCAACAGAAATGGGGCGGGACCAAAAGGAGACCCCCCCCCCCCGCCCCCAGCATGCCCTCGCACCCTCACTGCAGGCCGGCGCATGGTGAACGAGGTCCCTCCCCTCGCGGAAAAGGGGCGGACGCTGAATGACGAGTATGTCGGGATCTGGGACCCGCATGGTAACCTAGCAGGTGGTCCTCCTCTCCCAAACAAGTGAACACCATGGGCCAATGAACGGACAGGTAGACCCATCCACCACTCAACCCCCCCAGCCTGCGCCCCCGACGGGAGGGGTGCACGGAGTCGGCGCCCTCAGGGCCTGAAAAGTGGAGGCTGTGAAGGGCTCACAGCTTGACCGCTGTGGGCATCCCTAGGGCGACCTGCCCAGGGAACCTCCAGGTGTGCACGCGCCCCTCCAACCTCATCACAGACGCCTAGGCCAGCACAGCCCCGTGCACCACAGTGCAGTTGTGGGCGACCCCTGGAGGCCAGACAGCCACCTGCCGACCCCTGCCCCCTACCCCCCCCTTCCCTTGGAGGGGCCAGTCCGGTGGTGTGCCCTACGGGCCCCTAGGACTAACGGGGCTGCAGCGCCGCACCCGGGAACCTTCCCGGGCAGGTCCCAGGGCAGGGAAGCGCTCGGCGCGCCCGGGGACCCCTCCACCTGCCACCAGCGCCCCAGGCCGTGGGAGTGCGGGACCCAGCTAGTACAGCAGCGCCACCTGTGCCAACAGGCAGTCAAGGAGCGCGGGTCCCCCCCAGTCGTGCCCGGCGCACACCCGTCCCCGTGCGTACGCAGTCGTGGGACGGGCGGGCAGCGTGTCTCTGTGACCAGGAGGATGCGATGCCCTGGCCCACTACTCCCCGGTGGGCTCAGCGTCGGGCTCCCATGGCCTGCCCCACCGGGCCTGGAGCACCAGGCCACACTTGCCCCCCACACGCAAGGCCCAGCCCCCGCCCACACCCCTGCCCGCGCGCGCGCCTACACACAGGACGACGGCATCTTCCGCCCACCAGCGCTTCGGTGGGGTCTGGTGGCTGTCGATAGTCCGCTCGGCCTTGGAACCGGACAGTCAGGTTGTTCAGCCTCGTGGTGGGGCAGGGAAGGAAGCCCACACCCGAGGACCTGCTGCTGCATAAGGCCGCCAGCCCAACCAAACCCAACCCCCCCCCGTGCCCCCACAAAAAAGTTGCGCAATATTTATTGTTTGGCCTTGGGCCTTGATAGCTGGGGCATGGTGTTACCTTTCATTGCACAGCCAGAGGACCAGGGAGGCTATTGTCTAGTCATGCCCCATGCATACTTGCACTGGCACAACGCACTGGCGTTTGTGACTTATGTTACAGGCCAGTCACTCTTGCCGGCATTAGTCGCACGCCCATTTGAGCGCTGGTGTGTGGCGGTTGTGTTTGTGCCGCAGGCACAATATCGCTTCCTGTTGCAGTTGGGTAGGGTACGCCGGGCACACATGCTGTACTTAGCTTTAAAGGCTAAATCCTTTTCCAAGCCGCGACAGGGGTTGCCAGTGATCATGCCAGAGGACTTCGTGTATAGATTCCATGCCCGCATGGCATAATGCACTTTTTGTTGACGCCCATGGTTACAGTTTTCGCCCTCGTTGGTTCACCGGGGGATGTCACGGTTCTCGCAACTTTTCCAGAATAACTCTTTGCTTGATGGAGTCATTCGGCCACCGTTTCTTCGCACTGTGTATGAACGTGCACTGGGCCTCATTACTGATGCTCGCCAGCGGCGGTGTCCCAAGCCCTTTTACACAGTTGTGAGCATGTGGTCCGGGTGGTTTAGTGCGGCAATGGTGCGGTATCTCAATCAGCAAATGGTAGTGGAGCGTCGGCAAACTGCGGAGACTTGGAAGGTCTTACATTCTGCCTCTATGACCCCCATCTTGCGTGACTTTGTCAAGGAATCACTGTGGCTGAAGTTGAAAACCATGGAACGGTTGCATCCCTGGCTACGTGAACCTATGTTGTGCCCCATAGGTGCAGTAAAGGAAACTCATGAACAACCATTATTGGTCTATGTGCACTCCCGTGGCACTGCATACGCATATGTGAGGGGCCGTTCCCTGTGCACAAACACTCCAAAACCACCAACCCAACCAATCACGTCGTAATGTTTCGATGAGCCATCAGTATAGATAGCTACATAGCCCTGCTGCATGAACCAATTGATTATCGGGAGCTGTTGCTGGAGATGCTCCTCCTGATTGCTTTGACATTTTTGCGCCTTGAGCTGAGACTTGGTCAGGGGGGGCTGCAGAGAGATCAAAACCCTGGGATGCTTGAGTGTGCCGTTGTCATCCAAGGACTCTAGAGGGTGCAAAAATTCAGTAATATGACTGCCAAACAAATCTTCATGCATAGATGACACAAGGCCAGGCATATGCCGCCAACAACCAATGAAGTAGGACCACATGGCATGTGGCAGGACACTTCCACGCCTGGCACACACCAAATATCGCACACGCCACGATGCCCAACGGGTAGACCACAAAACCATCGAAAGGGACAACAGAAGCAGGATAACCGGCGAGGCGACCAGTAATTCAAACGGCGTGTGCACGATCTTTGCCGCCAGGCACAGGTATTTTAATCCTTAAGTTAATCCTGTGGGTGTTTTTTTTTTAGCATATTCTCTTGCAAGGCGGATGGGAGCACTATCCAATATTGTTTGCGTACACTTTGCACCTGGCACTTGACGCGCTTGAATTGGGGCACGCACTATGCGAAGCAACTTTTGGTGTTCGGAAGATGGGATAAGCAACAGGTGCGCAATGGGTGGGTCGCAATGGTTAGTTTGGTTCGGGGGGATAATGCAAAAGTAATGCCGAAGAAGACATAGCTTATGACCTCGGTTCGTGGAATGCTATATATTCGGTCTCGACAACTCCACCGACGGAATGTCCAAGAAACTCACATCCCATTCTTTTTTGGGGGGGAGGGGGGGGGGGCATTTTGTTCTCAATTGGGCACGGTCCCTTGGTTGCAGCACCCTCCGTCTCCTTGCCCTTTGTCTTTTTTGGGGTTGCCATGGGTGAGGCCTTGGGGGTTTCCTTGCAAGGGTGTTCGGGAGCGGGCGTTGCCTGAGTGTTGGGTGTTTTGAGGCCGAGAAGGACAAGGGGGTGCAATGGTAGTAAGAGGAGGAGGAGGACCATGAGTCCCCGCTCCTTTGCGCTGCCAAAATCTGCTTTGCATTCCCAACAGAATCAAGGGAACCCATTATGGCGCCTTCGGCGATTGCACAAAGATCACCCAATCTCACACTTTGTGTCTTATAATCCATCGCTTGGTAATCACTTCTTAAATGTTGCAACAACCTTGTGCGGACTTGATGGATGACGGTGTCTTTTACATTCCTGCCATAGTAATCTGTGCTCGCAACTGTAGCCAAGAAAATTGCCCCCACATGTTTGCAATGGGAGTTTGCATTGGGGCAAGGGCATTTCGGGTCCCATACCTTGGCGCATGCAAAGTCTAGGGTAATAATCACCGGTTGGTAGACACGCCCTTGTGATGTCAAACATTTTGCACGTACAACAATGCTACCATCATTCTTCTGGGGCTGAAAGTAGTACTTCACTCCCCATGGCTTGCTCATAACATGTGGATGGCCTTTTCCAAACATCACTCTCAGGATTTTCGCTGCACAAATCAGCCGCCGGGCACCTGAAAAGCGTCTTGTCCATCTTGAGGGGGAGACAACTTGTCCATGCGTTGTGGCTGGTAATAGTGCAAGTGTGGGGCATATTGTTCAATACACCGGAATCCTCCAATGTTTGCAACAACGTATTGATCCTCCCAAAAGCAAGCCCAGCACAAGTCCGTTGGCCTGATTTAGAATAATCCGGCCACCGTTTTGTGTATCGTTACCATCTCATTGCTAGTTTCATCCGGATTCCTCTCAAAAAATGACCTCGCAAATGACAAGATCTGTAGCACGTTGCTCCGATTCCACTATGGAACCCATGTACCCAATGCTGGCCACAAATGGACCCCGGTGGCAACAATTGTTTTTACATCCTCGTTGCGTGTCCAGTTCAGAATGACAACAGCGAAAGACCAAAAACTGTTCTACGCCTCGTCGCCATATAGGCGACGCACAACCATGCCCACTCTTACGACAAAAGCACAACCAATGCACCTTGCAACCCCGTATCAACTGGTCAAACCATTCCTCTCCAGAGCATTTCTCAAAATCCTGTCGGTCTTTTTTTTTAGCATATTCTCTTACTGCGCCCTCTAAAGCAAGAAATAGGGCTTGTGACTAACATATTTCAATATTTCATTGGTTAGGCAACTTTCACAATTCATCAAAATCCTTCACCAAAGTGGAAAAACGCGATAGGCAATCTTTTAGTACTGGGGCACAAATGCTATTTGTTGATAACCTTGCGACTACTGCCCAGCTTTGCATGGTCTCCCAATATGCACCGACATTGGTTAGGTATGGACGTGCATCGAGTTCAGTCTTCGCCTTGGGTGATACCTTGGGATAAGTGTGTCCATCTCCAACACGCGGGATTGGGTGAATGTTTGCAGGGTGCCCTTCTAGTGACTTCTGCACATAAGGATATGTGCTAGGTACACTTGAGTAGCGAGTATTTTCTTCAACAACATACAACGCTTCCTGAACGATATCCTCAAAACCAATGGTCTTTGGATGGCGTGCTAGACGAGCCAAGTGGGCCATGTGACGACCATTGGCAAATTTAGGGTTTTGAGAAACATGAATGAAGGGCACGCCAATGCCTTTTTCAACACATGTGGGGCGCTTGCTCATGCCCACGATCACATAGGACAAGATTGCTAGTGTATGACCTATCGATTCGGAGGCGATGGCATGCAGTTATTCGCATTGTACTCTCAAGGTCATGAGGGTCACAACCACGCTCAAGAGAATCTTCACTAAATGTGTATCCAAGGAATAATCAAAGCGAAAATACACAATGGAAGGGCATCCGCGAGCTGGGCCATTTTGGAAAGAGAAGATGGCATTAGCGGTGTTAATGCTTTCCACGTCCGCTAGTTCGGGAGCAAACAACTGATTTAATACTTTGTAGAAGAAACACACGGCCCCAAGGTCTCCATATTGAACATCGCGGTTGCGCGGGTTCCGCCCCAAAGCTTCCCGCCCGGCTCTACGCAATAGCCCACGCGAAACATTCGAAGTGGAGATGTGTTCTTTTTCACGGCACCGCAATGTCCAATCCAAAAGTACGGCCACAAGGTCAAAAGTCTTGGCATGAAAAGGCCACTCCTTTAGGAGCCGATTGAACACGCAGAGCCACCCATGTTTCTTTTGAAGTGTGACGTTCTTGCATAAGTACAACAAGTCCACCGATGTAGCCGTTGTGGCTGCATTAAAGGACAGCAAACCCCTCCTTTACAAACAATTACCCCTTTGCAATTTGCGGAGACAACATCCCATGATTCTTGTCCGTAGATCTTCATTTTGGAAGCCCCGTGGTTTCGGTTGCCATAGCAAATATTTGCATTGTGGGACCATGAGTGCTTCTACGCAAAGTTGGCTTCAAAGTGTAGTCTTCAACATTAGAATGGTCCTCGGTGGCTAACAAATCCTTCTCCAAGAGGTCTGCACGCATGTCTGGTGGTAAAGCAACGTAAGCTTGTAGGGATGTCATCCGTGGAGCGAGACATTTCTCAAGAGATTGATAAAACCTCGTAACATCAATTTTTGCCCGACTGGTAAGGGTACAAATCCCTGCAATGTTGGTAACATCCTGCTTGTCATCTTTGTTTTCGCAACTTCCCACATGGATCAACCATCTTTTGCCTGTATTGAGCAACAGGCTATTGATGGAGGCACACTTCTTGGTGGTGTGCAACCGGTACATTGTTTGGCAATTCGCAAACACGCGATGTTGTGCAGCCTTGTCGGCACCCGCACGGTTGTAGTGGTCAAGTATCCCGAAGCCACCAACTGCCAATGAACTATGATTCTTCCATTTTCATCCACACCATGTGCACATCATCATAATTTGAACCCAAGAATTGAGGTTGGACGGGACACCATACAAGATGACACACTGCACATCGCGAGTGTCATTCCAGTGCTCAAGGCAGTGGTTACAACCAAAATTTTAATCCGCCCACTTCCAAGGCATCCAATGCTACATGTGGTTTGTCAAGCATCGAGTGGTATCCCGTTGCAGTTCCTGAGGACAGGGCATTCACTTTGGTAGCTATGGCCTCCTTTCCCCGGTGTTTCCGGCAAAATATGATTGTCTTGCCATCCTCACCCACAAGGTGGTGCAAACCTTGTCTGCGCCCCTGCTTTGCCTTGATGGAAATTGGCAAATAACGGTCCATGCGTTCAAACAGAGTAATTGCGATCAACATGTGAAATTCATTTGAAAGGTGGTCCCTATCATCCTGAGACATTGTCGTGCTTGCCGAGGCAATCGGAATGTTGCCGCACGCTAATTTACGCAATAGCGTTGGCACCCTGGCATACTGGGGGCGAATTGTACTTGCATCTAGCACGTTGTATGCCTCATCTAAAGCAATCAACATCAAATCCCTCCGTGAGGATGCGAACGTGAAAAGAACAGCCGATTGCATGATTGCAAGAAATGGGCATCCAACGTGCCCCGTAGTCTTTTGCGGTGATTTGGAAGGAGTGTGAACATATGCATAACACGATGGCTGAAGGGGTTGTGATGAAAAGTCGTTGCACAACGGGGTCAAGCGGTACCACACACCATGGCACCACCGGCTTGGGTGAGCCTCAATCTGCTAAGGACCTCTGGACATCTACCCATTCCAAACCCAAAATACTCCAGAGACCATTCATGCTGAGCAACCAAAGTAGTCCGATGCTACAATTGTGCCACGGCTCAGTGTGGCAGTCTGATGCCACGTAGCGGGGGTGAGGTGTAATCTAGCTGAGAAAATGGGGTTTCACATGGTTGGTGCTTCACCCACTAAATGCATGCATCAGTACAATCCTATGGTCGCCAAAATGGGCAGAATCAAACATCGATCACCTATGGCATGAAGCATCTGCAAAAGGGTTCAACTTTGCTTTCACCTACTAAAGCATTGGCTTTGGCAACTTGTGATTGTAGATAAGAAGCATGCGTGAGATATGGTGTGCCGACAAAAAAAAATTCAACATAAAGTGATTCCATATGCGCGAGCTCGACTCTATCCAATTGGTCAATGCCGCATTGATCACGTGTATGAGTGGCACACCCTGGTTCCCGACAATCGCATGTCGATATCCACGACGAGGAATTGGATTCATGCCTCATGGCCTTCTGTGGGGTTGTGCATTATATGAAAGGCACCAACAAACAACGCAAGAGCGCCACCACCAAAGTGAACGTAAAAGGAGAAGAAACCAAACGCACAAATTGGTGAATGTTGTAGTTGTGTCCTTGATTTGGGGGATAAACGCCAAAATTGTCGAACAAGGAGAAGTGTATCGGTATTTGAAAATGCATTGCAATGAATCGGAGAGGGTTAGCCCAACGCAGAAAAAATTGCATGACCACGGCACGTGAAGACACCTATCTGCTTCCATGGGGGGGGGGGGTGGCGGTTGCACACCTGTATTTGGTCCACAAACGCCTAATACATATCGAGCAATCGGCGGACGTCAACTGCGTGTTGCAACCACCTCATAATTTTTGTTTGTGATGACAAGGAGGGAAATCAGTAAAAAGTAAAGCTCCCGTAGGTTGTGCTAGGGCATATGAAATCCGGTTTCTAGTGAGCTCATCACGTTGACCAAGAAGGAGATCAAACTTTGTGGGGTCATGAACAAACCAAATGCACTCCATCCTTGTGGCAACCCAAACGGAACTTTCACCGGAAAATTGTGACTGCTATATACAAGTGAGTCTTCTTTATGGCCTTCAAAGGAAGGGGTATCACAAGGTAGTGCATTCATTGTTTGCAAACAATTCCGGGGTTTGCAAAGAAGTGATATAGGGCGGATGGAGAAAAAAAGTATGTCCAAGGTGCTTTTTCATCAGGGTGACCATGTCCAATCCAATACACCCAATTTCGGGGACCAATCCCCATAGTTCATCCAGCTACATGCATCCTGTCCGTGAATGGGTCTTGTTTAGTGCTATACCGGTCTCGAACCGATGCGCAATCTCCTCTATGCTCAACCCCACTTGTCTAACCTATCCACAACTTATTGGGTTGTGTCAGAGGCCGGAACTTAGCCTCGTCGTGCTCAATTTTTAACAGTGGAGATCAAGTGTGCACTTCAACCCTCCTATTTGTACTGTTCTCATGAGTAACCACAAGAGTCGTTGTACAATACCTATCAGGTTTGCACTGGAGAGCTGTCAGTGACAGTCACATTCGAACTGATTAGTGCGGAGCCGGATCCTGTGAGCGGGGGTACCCGGTTAGCCAAGTATCCGACTCTATGCCAGCAGCAATTTTTAACAGTGGCTTCAATGCTTGTCCATTTGGGGGCTGCAGATTCCCGTGTCCAACTCCATGGGTTTGCACGAACCTTTGTCATATGGATGTGGGTGTGATGTGGTTCACCGCCTGCCAGATGATCCAGTCTCTTCCCTTGATCCAAAAATACTGCGGCGGTCCTGATTTTTGGTTTTTCGAGACTCCCATCTCCAAAACTGTGCTGGACGTCTCCAATCGCCAGTTACGGTGCGCGAGATGTCGTTCCTGTCGGTCTTTTTCTTCCGCTGGTATGGGGGCTGACTGAAACCCAGGGCTCTTCCCAGGTTGGTGGCCGCCATCTAGATCTATCGGCCTTCGTATCCCGGCGGGATCGGGGGCTGGAATTCCAGTGCCGCGTAGGTGGGTTGTCAGACTAGCAAGGTGACAGTTTCCGGGCCTCTTTCAACTGTGGTGTGCTTGGCTCGTTCAAGGTGGTGGTTATTATTGTGCTCCTCCAACTCTTTCTACGGCCAGAATTTCGACCGTGAGCTGTGAAATCAATAATCAAGACACATTGTGTTTCGGTGACGGTTGGACGACATATCATGTCGCATAAAAATGGGGCGGGGGGGGGGGGGGCTGACAGTCAGGAATTGTCATAGCTCCAATGCTACCATGCTGCTTCCCCTGCAACACACAACACACAGGCAGCAAATCACATTAACAATCTGCTCCAACTCCCCAGTTGTCACACCCCTCTTCTCGTTCGCCTCCTGCCCGCCAAATCTTCCATGTGATTATACATTGGTCACAATTCATCACTTCAACATTGTGTTCAATCAACAAGGCATACTTTCTCGCTACCTCTCGTCTGACACAAGGTATGATTCATGATTCTGCAATTGTATGTACTTTTGTTTCTTCTGGTTTCCAATCATGGGCTTCTTTGACTCCATGTGGTCTTAAACTTGGGATGCTTGCAGGTGAACGTTGCAGTCCTCACAATACATGGGAGGCAATATCAGATCTAAATAGTAACAGATCAGATATGTGTGGTCGTTCATGAGTAGTTCATATAGATGTACGCAGTGCAGAGGCAAACAGCCTTGTTGCATCTTCCTGCGGTGTGCAATGGTCTGACAAGAATCGGCTCACACTCTGCTTCTCTTTGCTAGTGTGTGGATGGGTGAGTTGGTTCGTGAAATGTACTCTCCCAATGGAACAGAAAATGGTTAGCACACACATGCCTTTTGCCGCTTTGGTCCTTTTCTTGGCTTCCTTTTCTTTCGTTTTTGCTTTTTGCTTCTTTGTTGCCGGTGTTGCCTTTTTTGTTTGTCACTGGGGTGCTCGCGTTCATCCTCGCCTTTGTCTGAGTTGCCTTCGTACTCATTGGTAGCTGTCGCCCTGGGCAGACTTTTTGAAGAATGGTGACAGTAACATCATGAAGTGTATGTGGCTTTGTCCAAAGCATCTCGAACTTCATTGTTGTTGATCGTAATTGGCTAATGTATCGCTTCGCCGAGGGCGTGCAGCGATGACACTGGCCCGGCTAGATGACCTCCCACACGGGCACCCACGTCCCAAATGGCGTTTGGGACCAAAAGGCTAAATGGGCCTTGGGGAATAGGTCTATAAAAACAACATTTCATCGCTAGTGCTGGGACCAATGATTTCAATACTGGTTAGGCATTTGGTGAAAAAGTGTTAAGGTACCGTACATACCTGCGTAGGGGGATGGATTGTTTGTGTAGGGGATGCTATGCAGCCTGAATTGGTCGCGGTTTGTTGTGCAATTTGTGCCTTGTGTTGACGCACACAATTGCATCATTGCAACACAAACCACGTAATGTAATCACCTTATGCAATTTGTGTAAGACAAGGTCTCTGCATCATGTGCCGCACCTCTGCCTAATCGACGAAGTTTACATTTTTGAGTGCCCGCTCGTCAATGGTCTTAGCAGTCAATGGGACTTGCCCGATTGCAGGGGCACCTTGGCCTGCATTCAGTCCTGCTGTTGAGATGGGTGCCAAGGACAAATTGGCAGCTGAAGGTGGAGATGCCCTTTTTGATAGGCGAGGCAGCACACTCAACATCGTCAGCCACTCTGCAGGTGGTTTATTCAGACACTTTTGCATTGGACACCTTGAGAAACACGGGTTCTTCACAATTGCTAAAGCAGGGTGCTTCATCACCCTCAATGCTGAGAAATTTAGGCATCTTGGATGCCCCGGTACTAGTCATAGTTGTATCCAAATTACCACTCATTGCTCAGGGCAGCACAGGCAATGACTTGTCCGGCAATACAAAGGCAATCATTCCTGCTTTCTGGTGCCTGAACAGCAAACTCTTTCGCCTGTGTGAAGAACCCTTCAAAGATTTTGGCGACGTGTGACTTACACCTCTATTGGTGATGTCCTTGCCACACTTCTTAAGCCCACAGTATGAATTTCTGCCGGCATTCACACGGGACACCAAAGCAGATTGAGGCACTCTCTTGAATCGTCTGTGCCAACACAATTGCATGCCTTGGCGAGGCATCTATGCCCAAGACAACAGCATTTAGAGTGGTCATCTAAACATGGAAGTGCAAAACATTGCAACGGTAAGAGCACGCCCATGCAGACTGTAGAAGCACTCCAATACAAGGTGACAGGGAGCAACATTGCATTTTTTACAATTTTCTAAGCCAAGGGGCCCCTCCCCCCCCGTGCCCCCACAAAAAAGTTGCGCAATATTTATTGTTTGGCCTTGGGCCTTGATAGCTGGGGCATGGTGTTACCTTTCATTGCACAGCCAGAGGACCAGGGAGGCTATTGTCTAGTCATGCCCCATGCATACTTGCACTGGCACAACGCACTGGCGTTTGTGACTTATGTTACAGGCCAGTCACTCTTGCCGGCATTAGTCGCACGCCCATTTGAGCGCTGGTGTGTGGCGGTTGTGTTTGTGCCGCAGGCACAATATCGCTTCCTGTTGCAGTTGGGTAGGGTACGCCGGGCACACATGCCGTACTTAGCTTTAAAGGCTAAATCCTTTTCCAAGCCGCGACAGGGGTTGCCAGTGATCATGCCAGAGGACTTCGTGTATAGATTCCATGCCCGCATGGCATAATGCACTTTTTGTTGACGCCCATGGTTACAGTTTTCGCCCTCGTTGGTTCACCGGGGGATTTCACGGTTCTCGCAACTTTTCCAGAATAACTCTTTGCTTGATGGAGTCATTCGGCCACCGTTTCTTCGCACTGTGTATGAACGTGCACTGGGCCTTATTACTGATGCTCGCCAGCGGCGGTGTCCCAAGCCCTTTTACACAGTTGTGAGCATGTGGTCCGGGTGGTTTAGTGCGGCAATGCTGCGGTATCTCAATCAGCAAATGGTAGTGGAGCGTCGGCAAACTGCGGAGACTTGGAAGGTCTTACATTCTGCCTCTATGACCCCCATCTTGCGTGACTTTGTCAAGGAATCACTGTGGCTGAAGTTGAAAACCATGGAACGGTTGCATCCCTGGCTACGTGAACCTATGTTGTGCCCCATAGGTGCAGTAAAGGAAACTCATGAACAACCATTATTGGTCTATGTGCACTCCCGTGGCACTGCATACGCATATGTGAGGGGCCGTTCCCTGTGCACAAACACTCCAAAACCACCAACCCAACCAATCACGTCGCAATGTTTCGATGAGCCATCAGTATAGATAGCTACATAGCCCTGCTGCATGAACCAATTGATTAACGGGAGCTGTTGCTGGAGATGCTCCTCCTGATTGCTTTGACATTTTTGCGCCTTGAGCTGAGACTTGGTCAGGGGGGGCTGCAGAGAGATCAAAACCCTGGGATGCTTGAGTGTGCCGTTGTCATCCAAGGACTCTAGAGGGTGCAAAAATTCAGTAATATGACTGCCAAACAAATCTTCATGCATAGATGACACCAGGCCAAGCATATGCCGCCAACAACCAATGAAGTAGGACCACATGGCATGTGGCAGGACACTTCCACGCCTGGCACACACCAAATATCGCACACGCCACGATGCCCAACGGGTAGACCACAAAACCATCGAAAGGGACAACAGAAGCAGGATAACCGGCGAGGCGACCAGTAATTCAAACGGCGTGTACAGTACCCCACCAACCGTAACATCAGCAAAGCACTATGACACGATCATTGCCGCTAGGCAGGGGTATTTTACTGCAGAGCTGTATGCGGTTTATTTTGTGCTCACTGATGTTATCCCCATATTGAACCACCACAAAATTCTGATTGTCACTGACTCAGAATATATGTTCAAGGGAGCCCTTGGTGGTGTGCTGAAATGGCGTCGCCATGGGTGGCGTGGGGCCTGTGGCGTGGTTACCTGATTCGGGGTTGTGGTCCAAAGTCCTAGTGCTGATGAAATGTGTCCGAGTAGATTTGAAGTGGCTTTACGTCCTGTCGCATGTAGGAATTCGTGATAATGAAAAGGCCAACACCCTGGTAGAGCAGGGGCGACAGAGAAAACAGCCTGTGCCCCTTTGCTGACTTTTTTTTCTGGGGAGCGTGCAGTGCGTGCTGTAGAGCTGGACAATACCCCAGTGCCGGTTACATCTCCCGGATTTCTATTTACACGTGAGTCCCCGGCAAATGTTGTCAAGAGGGGTTTCCATTTTGCTTCCCGAGGCGACACTTGTGTACGCAGGCAACTGCAGTTTGATTCCTTGGTGGACAGTCCAGTACAGTCCATTGTGCATGATGATGATGCCACATCGTCGCTACAAGGGGTAGATGACCCAGAGGAATGCAGTGAGCATGAGATGCTGTGTGATAATGATGTTTCATCCTCTTCACGCAATGCACGGTGTACTCCAGAGCGCAGCTCCATCCCGGTTTACATGGTAGATACACCGGTTGCGGATGACTTTTCCATGGGTTCATGTTTTGACAGCGACACAGAATCAGTGCTCTCAGCAGTCAGTTGTATTTCCATTTCTTCCGGGTAGGGAATGGGGCAAAGGGTGAAGCCGGTTCGGACCCCCGTGGCCATCTTGGGGTCACTTGGGGTGTGTATCTATGTGCCGGCAAGCCGCCATTGGCTGATATCATACTCTCCCATCCACCTGAACTAACCCGATGTGATAGTGTGATAGGTTTGGCCATTCCGGCTATGAGCGGCCATATTCAGAACCGAGGCACCGCCAGCGGAGATTTATATAGCAGAATATCAGGAATCAACAGGGTTTTATTATCATAATGTTTCCGTAATTTTTCAGCCTTTCGTTCTGATAGTCAATGTATCGGCGACTGTCAGTTGGCTCGCGATTTTGCGTTAACCGATTGGTTAACTGTTATTTCCAGATATTTTGGCGGAAAGGTTTCTGAAGGGTCAGATTTCATCTGTAAAGGGTTCGTTGCTTCCGCAATTTTCTAAATAAGCACTCGAAAATTTAATCGGAATTTTTCGTGATGTCGAAATCGGATTTTCGACTTCGACATCGCCGCACTTGATTTGGACTTCTTCGAGTGGTCATACTCCTTCCCCTATGCCCGAATCAGGTTTCCCTTATACTTGCCACCCATTTGACTTGGAGATATAAGGGAAACAAAATCGAATCGTGGGATCACTTTGAAGAGCCATATCTACGCGCGAGTGTGAGGAATGAGAATAAGGAAGGTTGGGTTGGAACTGCCTTGGTCTCAACTTAATTTAGGAAGCATCAAACGCCTTTGGTTCGCACACATGCCCGGTGTAGCAAGGGAAAAGGGTCAAGAAGGTATAAAGTGATATGTAACTCTTGGACCGTGCAACCGAATATTTTAATGCGACTTTCGAGTGTGCCGCATGGGTGTTGGGGTTGCATAGCAACTTTCCTTGGGTTCCTACGTATTTTTAACGTGAAGTTATGTCAATGGAGGGACATGGCATATCATGGTGGGAGCCACATTTTGAGGGTATTTGTTATATGCATGGTATATGTTTGATATGCTCACGTCCATGTTATATATCTTCGTGTGGCCGAAGAGATGGGGAGCCATACGTGACAAGGGCTTTGCCCATGTCCCAATTGTGGAATTCAAAGCGCTAGACCAAGTCTACCGCGTATGTATTGCTCATGGTATGTTTGACAAAGAGATCCATGGGTGCACTCCCATTTTCATGGGGCATGTAGATATTAGTGGCGAAGGTATCTCCATGCGCCCGATTGGGGATCCAAGTGGGGGAATTGTTCGCAAATGGTTCCAATCATTTGTGTATTGAACCATGAGCGGATATCATGGGTGAGCATAGAGATATACTATCATGACAACTTTGTATTTGGTCATATTTTCATGTTTTTGACCTCAATTTTTGCTCATTTTTGCGTTTTGTGTACTCACCTGGTCAGCTAACAGCAAGAAGCCTATGGAGAGTCGAACCATGGTATGTTGTTCATATGTTGGCATATGCTTCGGAGTTGAACACCACCATATGCCGGATCGCGTACTCCATTTGGCTTGGCGCACGAAGGATTATAAGAATTGGTCTCAAGATCATGGGCTGACTTGGGCAGTGCGTGGCGCCCATATCCGAAAGGGTTTCGAGGGTAAAATGGGGATGTACATGGGCATTGGCCTTTGGTCTCTATCCTCCATGAATAGTAGACTTCGATTCCATGCATGCTTGGAGCCTTCGGATAAGTAGTAACTTCGATTTTGAGCATATTTTTGATATATGGCCAATATGGTGTGAATTGGCAGTTTTTTGGCATGTTATGAGTTCAAACTCATAAGTCATTTCTCTAAGCCCATTCGACTCCAAGTCCAACCAAGGTTATGTCAGGGTAGGGCGTGGTCCTGAGTGCCACTCTAGGCCATGACACGCCACCTTCCCTATTGGGCTAGGATTTAGAGGCTTGGGAGTGAACACATTTTTGGGGTTTATGTAGTGACTTTTGATATATGGCATTTAACCATCTTATTGGACTGGGTTCAGGGCATCATGTTGATGAGTCAAGGGAAGGTCTTGAGTCCAGGGAATGAGGGGTCTATGGCTGTGATTGTGTAAGTTTCCATCTGTCCCCAACTTTGCTTTATTTGTGTTCATATGCCAATTTCAGGGCTTTCTTCCTTGGTGCAATTCTTGTACATGCCCGCCACCGTGGGAATACCGGTGTGCTGAACGAAAGCCCGCAGCCTGATTTGGATTGTGAATTGGGTTATTGCCATACTTGTGGGATCTGGTTGCCATTCAGGGTTGAAGGAGGATTGTATTTTCTATTTTCTATATTTTTGGTTTTGGACCCTGGATTTTGATAAATGCAAGCATTGATCCGGAGCAAGTCAGCGGGGATTACAGGCGGAAGGGGCACAACGGGGGCCGGTCCTGGTAGGGACCTTCTTTATGGTAGCAGAGGCTTACCTGCTGCCCCTACCTACCGCCGACCCGGGGACTTGGGCCCTCATGAGCCCTGCCCAAGTACGCCCCGGGTGCGTATTGTGGACTCGGTGGAGACCACGCCGGAGATTAGAGCCATAGAAGGACCGAGACGTTCAAGAGCATGGCGAACTCCGGAATTTGAAGCCCGAAGAGAAGAACGACACTCGGGAAGAGGAGGACGTGACATGGAGGACCTGGTCTCCATGTGCGAGCGTCGCTGCCAAAAGGCATGCAACCTCCGCTCCGCTGCGGAGGACTCTGATGAGGCCTGCCATTCAGGCAGCAGTGGAGGACGGGCCCGGCGCTACCGGAAGCGCGGGTCACCCAAGTCCGCGGCAAGGGACGCCGGGGCTATGGACACGGACCCCAGCCCGGTCAGGCTGTGGGAATCCGAAGGGCACTCCGAGGGCTATCGGACAGCCCACGAGCCACCTTCGGAGCCGGAGATGTCCGCGCCGATCGCCAGGGCGCATACGGCCCCCGAGCCCGCCCTGCAGCACGACGCCGAGGGCTTGGAGAGGCCAGCCAGGGCCCGGACGGCACCTGTGCCCCGGCACACGGGCCCAGAGACGGACGCCATAGGCGATACGCCTATGGGCGATGAGTCTGAGGTGCCGGGAACCGCGGGATGCGCTGAATCCGGCGGAAAGCACGCTACGTGCCACTGCGAGCACGTGTCCTTCCTCATGGGCAAGTACCCGAAGATGGGGATGGACGCCATTGTGAATCATCTTGACCGCCTGGACAACGCCAAGGATGCTCTAGAGGAGGACGTCGCGGGGATTCTGGACGACCAGTCGGCCGCGGAGAACCACATGGAGGAGCTGCGAGCGGATCAGGCCCGGTACCGGGAGAATCTGGAGCTGGCCCTGCAGAAGCAGCAGCAAGTGGTGGACAGCCTTCTCCACTTAGTGGAGGACATGTCGGGACGCCTGAGAAGGTTAGAGGAGCGACAGCCCCTCGCCTCGGGTCCGGAGCTCCCGGCAAAGCCGGCCGCGGTAGAGCTGGTGGAGCGGGTTAAGACCCTCAGGAGCGCCATGGAGAAACCCATGGGCGGCCCTGCAGAGGCACCATACGCGCCTCCGCGTGTTGACCCGGGTGCGCTGCCGTATGTTCCCCTGTTCAGCGAGTCAACAATGCTCGGGGAACACACGGCACCGGCTGGGTCCATGCGGAAAGGGCACGTAGCCACGGACCCGAGGAGCCTGACAGTGCAGATGTCCCACGCCGCCCAGGATCTACCGCCATCCAAGACTACGTATGCAGTTTATGCGGAAGAGGAGATCCAGAACCAGACCACGCAGGGGCAAACCATGGGAAGGGCCGACGGACATGGTCGAGGGCATCCAAGCGGGAATCTGTGGGCGAAGGACCCCAATACGGGGATATGGACGGCCGATGGAAGAAGTCCTTCCCGCATCCCAAACCCCATGGGTTCAGGCCCAACTGGACCGCACTCCATGGAGGAGAGGGATGTACGGGGAGTGTACTCAAACCCCCCGGCCACAGGTGGTATCCGTCTCGGTGGAGTGGTGGCTGGAGACGTCGGAGACGCCATCAGGATCGACGACCTCAGGGGAATCAAAATCCCCTATTACGACGGGAACCCGTCCAACCTGGATGACTTCATCCTGGACTGGGAGGACTTCGCCGAGGAGGTCGTCGGCGAGATGCGGGGAGCGCCGCGGGACAAGTGGGTGTGCCGGACATTCCCACACCGCTTGGCGCAGGACCTGAAGGAGGAGCTGCGGGATCAGATCCGGGAAGGATTGATCCGGACGGAGCAGGCCTGCCTCCAGTGGTTGGAGGACGAGGAGCGGGTGGACGCTCCCAACCAGAAGCTGGAGGACCTGTGGTCCATTCCACTGCCGCTGGACCGCGGTGAGTTGCGGGTCCGGGAGTGGAACCGGTATCTGCGGAAGTACCGCAGATGCCTCAAGTTGGTGGAAGACTGGAACGAGGCCAGTGAGATCCGCCACTTGCTGAAGGACGTCCTCCCCGGCAGCTGGAAGAGGAGAGTGGAGGACGAGGAGAAGAAGCGCGCCAAGAGACGGGTGGCGGTGAGGATCATGGCGGCGGAGGATACCCATGCGGGTATCATGGAGTTCTTCAGGAGGAACCTGGGCGAACCCGACCGGATGTTGGGCCTGAAGAACGCCGTGTACGTGGAGGTATTCGGGGACTCCATGGGGCAAAGGTTGCTGCGCCTCAACAACGTGGAGTGGAGGCGCGGGGAGCCGCTGAAGATGCAAGTCATCTTCGCTCGCATGAGCCTGGACGAGATCGTGAAGTACATCACGGTGGAGTTGAAGCTCAATGCGAAGAACGAGGCCCACGTGCAGGATCGGCATGGTCATGGACAACGAGGACACCGAGACGACCGCCATCATCGGGAGATCCAGGAGGACACGGCCAACTCCGCGGAGGATGGTAGTGGAAGTGGCCAAGACCACTGGTCCCGGGAGGATCACGAGGAGGCCCATTTCTTCGCGTTTGTGGCGCATAACGTGAAGAACCATGGACAGGATCGGTCCAGATGGAGCCAGATGGGACCCAAGAAGGGCAAAGAGCCAAGGAGGATCGGGAACCCACCGCTCTCGTTCCGGGAGTACAGGTCTCAGCACGACGGGTGCTGGGTCTGTTATGGCAAGGGAAACAACCATGCACACGACCACCGTCAGTGCAAGGTGTATGAGGCGGACAAGAAGGCCTACTTCGCCGCTCATCCCGAGAAGAAGCCCAAGGAGCAGCGGATTTCCGATTGGAAAGCGAAGGGCGGAGACGGGGGAAAAGGCCAAGGCAAAGGCCAAGGAAAAGGCGGAGGAAGAGGCTATGGTGGTGGACCTGGTCAAGACCGACGAGTGAGGTCGATCGAGGAAGTTGCTGAGGACATGTTGAGGACGTTGGCGGAACTCAAAGCCCAGCAAAGTGGAGGACAAAGTCCTGGCGGATCGCAGCCGGAAGGGGCTGCGGGAAGCCAAGTCTAGAGGAGCCCCCACGGGAGTGGGACCTCGGAGGTCTCTCCTCCGAAAATCAGTGGAATCCCTGAGAAGGCGAAGGCACATCGGGTGCCGAAGAAGGCTCCGGAAGAGCCAAAACCACTGAGTTTCGCCACTCCCAACCCCTGGAGCGCCCTGCCAAGGGAAGTACATGTGGGTACGGGACATGGCAAGAAGGAAGGAGCGACCACGGAGAGCCCCGTGGACGGGCAGGACCAACCCAAGATCTACACCATCCGTGACCATACCCTTGAAGTCCTGATGCACCCGGACGTGCTAGAGTTGCATGCCGTGAGAGTCGTCCATACACCTCATGGCGACGAGCGGCAGTTGCACTTGAAAGTGCGAGTACGGTGCGGACGAGAGGAGAAGGTGGTGGATGTGTTGGTGGATACGGGTGCCCAGGTGAGCCTGGTCCGGAGAGGGTTGTTCAAGGAGGAATTCCTGCAGCCCAGCCGGAGACCGGTCCGCCTGAAGGTCGCCAACGGAGAGATTATGGGTGGTGGCACCCATGAGGCCACTATCAGTATGGAATTCTGGGAGCATGAGCGCTTGAACCGCCCTGATCAGGCGAAGAGAAGCACTCTATCCGGGAACTTCTATGTGGCCGACATTACTGATTGGGATATGATCATGGGGTACGACTTCATGGTGGCCAACGCCATTGGAGCCCTTCCCCATCGCGCAACGCTGGTCCGGGAGGACGATGAATGCCTCACATGGCTGTCCACGGATTATGCGTGCGGGTCATCCCAATGGAACGCTGAGGAAGAGGATCGGATCGTCCGAGCGGTGCAAGCTGTGGGTGTCAAGTCCAGAGGAGACCGTGGAGTTCAGCTCACGGAGTATGGAATGGCGCCGCAAGTGTACACCAGGATGATTCAGACGCTGGGAGCTGAAGTGCCCGAGACGGACGTCTTCGCTTCCCGGGATGCCCCACTTCTGCGGAAGTGTAGGAGGCATTGGCATCGAGGAGACTCAGCCTGGCACAGGCATTGGGGTTTGAAGGAGTGGGGACCCATGTATTGGCATGGCTCCCTGGATATCACCAGACGTACGGTGGAGAAGATCATCGCGGATAGGGCGAAGGGGATCTCGGTCATAACCGGCATAGGATCCACCCCATGTCCGCTGGAGGGTCTCAAGTCGACGCTGGACTCCATCACCCTGAACGAGATGTCATTCGGGCCAGAGGAGGAGTTGTTCATCGACGCCAAGGGTGTATCAATGCCCTCCCCGGGTCAAGCGTGGGGTACCAAGGCTTTCCTGGTGGATGGGGCGCAAGCCCAGCCCACGGGTGATGAAGCATTCATCCGTAGGGTGGAGGCGGTGCCCATGAAGGTCATGTTTGAGCCCAAGGAGGGGACGGATCAGCCTATTGACGGCATTGACGTCCTGTCCCACGCCGAGATCGATGACGTCGTCAACTACATGCGGATGGGGATGCACGACCGTGTGGCAGCCAAGAAGAGGCGGGCCATGGTCACATCTCCGCATTGGTGGGATGACAAGATGTTGGTCACCGGCAAGTACGAGAAGGATGAGTTCGTGGCGAGGGTCATGGATCACATCGCGGACCAATACGATGGTCCGGTTGGGTCGGACCCACCAACGTGGGGTTTTCCAAGAGTGGGAACCGGTAGCGACGAGCACCAGCCCGAGGCCGCAAATTTTCGAAGATTATCGGTGGGAATCGCGACCCACGACGATGAAGACGGCATATCGGACGAGGAGAAGTCGGACTCGGACCCAGAAGAGGCCTATACCGCAGTGCGTTCGGTGGTTTCGATACCGAAGCAAGCGGCTGAAGAGGCCCAGGAGAACCCGAAGGTCGCCGAGCTGAAGGAGAGGCTGATCCATGCCTATCCGCGGCTATTCAGTGGCGTCGCCAACAAGAACCCTCCAGATCGCGGGAGGTTTGGTACAGCGAAGATCAAGCTGAAGCCGAACCCGAAGATCTATCGTCATCGGGAGTACCAACTTCAGGGCGATCGGGCCGAGGCCATGAAGAAGCTGTTGGCCGAGTTCATTGAGCGGGGATGGATCGAACCCTCCGACGGTGAATGGGCCAGCCCAGCCTTCATCGTGCCCAAGAAGGAGAAGGGCGAGTGGAGGTTGGTGGTTGATTACAGAGGTTTGAACGAGCAGACCGAGCACGACTCGTACTCGCTCCCCCTGATCGACTCCATCCTCCAAAAGCAACAGAAAAAGCGGATCTTCACGGTGTTGGACCTGAAACACGGTTACCACCAGATGCCGCTACACCCGGACTCCAGGCCCTGCACAGCGATGTCGACGCCGCTTGGGCCCATGCAGTGGAAAGTGGTGCCTATGGGTGCCAAGAATGGCAACGCCGTTTTCCAGCGCATGATGGAGGACCTACTCGGTCCTGTCCGGGACTGTGCCGATCCCTTCGTGGATGACATCATCATCGGGTCCGGCACGGAGAACATGACTGAGGACGAGCTCATCGACGCGCATGAGAAGGATCTGCGCCGAGTGCTCAGCGAGTTGGACAAACACAACATGGTGTGCAAGCCCACCAAAGCCTCACTATTCGTGAAGGAAGTGGAGTTCGCGGGTCACGTGGTTGGTCACGGGCAACGCCGTCCCATGCTTGGGAAGCTGGCGTCCCTGCACCACTGGGAGAAGCCCCAGACCATCAGCGAACTCCGGTCCTTCATGGGGTTCTGCAACTACTATTCGGGCTATGTCCGGATGTATGCAGAACTGTCGGGGCCGCTGCACAAGATGCTGCAAGTGGGCAAGTTCGATGGCCGGAAGGGGAGCAAGAAGAAGCTTGCCTGGACCCCTGAGGCTGAGGATGCGTTCAACCGCCTGAAGGAGCGACTCCTGGGGCAGTTGGGGTTGTTCCTGGTGGACCCGGACAAGGGATTCGTGCTACGGACAGACGCCTCGGACTATGCCGTGGGGGCAGTCCTCGAGCAAGTCCGGGACGACGGGACTCATGTTCCCGTGGCGTTTTGGAGCAGGATCCTGGCCGAGGGCCAACGCCGAACATGGACCGCGAGGGAGAAGGAGACATACGCCATTGTATGTGCGCTCAGGAAGTGGTCTGGCCACATCGGACTGCAGCCGGTGGTGGTTTGCACGGACCACCAGTCCCTACAGAGCTGGCACAAGGAGCATGTCGACACCCCCTCAGGACCAGCGGCTAGGAGGGCCCGATGGCACGAGACGTTCGCCAAGTTCGACCTCAGCGTCGTGTATATCCCGGGGAAGGACAACACTGTGGCAGATTGCCTCAGTCGCTGGGCCTACCCCGCGGGCAAGGCGTGGATGGACATATCCAGCCATGGGGACGCTGAGGAGACCGAGGAGGCCAAGCGCATCATCGAGATGGAGAAGGTCATGGAGCAAGAGGGGGTCAAGTGCTTTGTGGTGATGGCAAACCGTACAGACCTGGCCAAGTTCCGGGGTGCCCGCGTCCAAGCTATTCGAGAGGAAACCCTCGAGCAATGGATGGTGGCCCCTGTAGAGCTAGTCAAGTCGGTGCTCACAGAGGACTGGTCGGATGACTACGCGGCATCCGAGCACTGGAGCAAGTACTGGAATGCCGTGAGCGCCCCGTCGGACGACGAATGGCCCGAGGGCTTGACCGAGGATGGCGACAAGTTGTTCCTCAAGGACAAGCTGCTGGTGCCCGAGAACCGAGTGGAGGAGCTCATTGACCATTGGCACAACGCCCAGCTCATGCATCCTGGCCGACACAAGATGCAGCAGGACCTGGAGTGGCGTTTCAAGTTCCCTCCGGGGTACTACGCCATCCTGGATTGGTACTGCAGCGACTGTGCCGTGTGTCGGGCCACGAAGAGCCCTAACCACTCCACAGCGGGCAACCCGGTGTATACGGCTATACCGGAGGCCCCTATGCGGTCCGTGGCCATGGATGTGTTCGCCATGCCTGAGGTCACCGTGGAAGGAGAGACCTACGACTGTGTCATCCTGGCAGTGGACAGGCACAGCGGGTATATCGTGGCAGTCCCGGGCAAGAAGTCCAAGAAGAAGGACAAGAAGGACCAGCATGGAGTGGGGCTGCAGGCCAAGACCGTCGCTAATGCCATGATCAGGCATTGGTTGACGATTTTCGATGTCCCGGCTGTCATCTGCAGCGATCGGGGCAGTCAATTCGTGGGGACGTGGTTCAAGACGATGTGCAAGCACATGGGCATTCGGCATGCCAAGACCGTGGCGTACCACAGCCGGTCGAATGGCCGAGCTGAGGTGGCCGGGCGGCAGATGTTCGAGAAGTTCCGCCAGCTACACATTGACGAACCGGGCCGGAACTGGTATAACTCGCTGTGGAGAGTGCTCCAGGCGTATCACGACCTTCCGGGACCCACTGGACTGTCACCCCATCGCATCCTGTTCCTACGGGATCGAGTGTCACGCACTCTCCCGTGGATGAACCATGGCAAAGTGGCCCGGGATGCGAACGCTATGATGTCTGAGGCGGACGACACGGCGGCCAAAGTGTGCAAGGCACTTCAGGGCGAGCATGACAAGAGGGCCAAGTACTTCAAGCAAGGAAAAGTCCAAAAGTATGCTCTCCAAGACACTGTGTGGGTGGAGCGGCACCACAAGGATGTCCTGTCCAGGCATCGGCAGGCATCTTGGTATGTGCCGGGGGTAATCGTGCGGAAGGTCGGACAGGATGTGTATGCGGTTCGTGTGGGGGATAACAAGATCCTGGACCGCGACCATACCCAGCTTCGTCCCCGAGCACCAGACCCCAGCAGACGTCCCGTCACCTTCGAGTTCACGGCCGGCGATGTGGACTCGGACGACGAGGGTGAGGACGACGATTTCACCGCGGAGAAGATCCTGGCGGACAAGCCGGACCCGGGGACGCCTGGGGGAAGGCTTTATAAAGTCCGATGGAAAGGATTCGCCGCGTCCAGGGACTCGTGGGAACCTCCGAGCAGTTTCGTGCCGAGATATACCACGGTCTGGATGGACTACCTAAAGAAAAAGGGTATTTCTTTGGATGTCAAGGACGTATTGGTCCATTTGGTTGCTGCTGTAGCACCGTAATGGATCCCCCCTTGGCATTTTGTTTGTTTCTGTGAATGGGGAGACAAGTGAGGGCGTTCATCCGGGGATTTTTCGGCCTTGAGTGGCCATATACCCCCTTCACTCGATCTCCACATATATATTGCATTGTGGTATACTTATTTAGGTCGACCGACGACGTTTTTCTATCTTTGATCCCCTTGGTCCATGTTGTAGATCAAGAGGAGACCGGATATGGCGTAGGGTGCTGATTATCAGTGTCCTCACCCCTCCCTTGGGGCATGGGGGACGCCTACGACGTGTGTGGGGCCTCCATGTGTCCTTGGGACATGGAGGGGGGGGTTGGAGCCCATTGGGGTCCTCCCGTCCTCTCTTCATTGGTTTCCGAGCGGATACAACGCTCTGAGAAGGGGGGTGAAGCCGGTTCGGACCCCCGTGGCCATCTTGGGGTCACTTGGGGTGTGTATCTATGTGCCGGCAAGCCGCCATTGGCTGATATCATACTCTCCCATCCACCTGAACTAACCCGATGTGATAGTGTGATAGGTTTGGCCATTCCGGCTATGAGCGGCCATATTCAGAACCGAGGCACCGCCAGCGGAGATTTATATAGCAGAATATCAGGAATCAACAGGGTTTTATTATCATAATGTTTCCGTAATTTTTCAGCCTTTCGTTCTGATAGTCAATGTATCGGCGACTGTCAGTTGGCTCGCGATTTTGCGTTAACCGATTGGTTAACTGTTATTTCCAGATATTTTGGCGGAAACGTTTCTGAAGGGTCAGATTTCATCTGTAAAGGGTTCGTTGCTTCCGCAATTTTCTAAATAAGCACTCGAAAATTTAATCGGAATTTTTCGTGATGTCGAAATCGGATTTTCGACTTCGACATCGCCGCACTTGATTTGGACTTCTTCGAGTGGTCATACTCCTTCCCCTATGCCCGAATCAGGTTTCCCTTATACTTGCCACCCATTTGACTTGGAGATATAAGGGAAACAAAATCGAATCGTGGGATCACTTTGAAGAGCCATATCTACGCGCGAGTGTGAGGAATGAGAATAAGGAAGGTTGGGTTGGAACTGCCTTGGTCTCAACTTAATTTAGGAAGCATCAAACGCCTTTGGTTCGCACACATGCCCGGTGTAGCAAGGGAAAAGGGTCAAGAAGGTATAAAGTGATATGTAACTCTTGGACCGTGCAACCGAATATTTTAATGCGACTTTCGAGTGTGCCGCATGGGTGTTGGGGTTGCATAGCAACTTTCCTTGGGTTCCTACGTATTTTTAACGTGAAGTTATGTCAATGGAGGGACATGGCATATCATGGTGGGAGCCACATTTTGAGGGTATTTGTTATATGCATGGTATATGTTTGATATGCTCACGTCCATGTTATATATCTTCGTGTGGCCGAAGAGATGGGGAGCCATACGTGACAAGGGCTTTGCCCATGTCCCAATTGTGGAATTCAAAGCGCTAGACCAAGTCTACCGCGTATGTATTGCTCATGGTATGTTTGACAAAGAGATCCATGGGTGCACTCCCATTTTCATGGGGCATGTAGATATTAGTGGCGAAGGTATCTCCATGCGCCCGATTGGGGATCCAAGTGGGGGAATTGTTCGCAAATGGTTCCAATCATTTGTGTATTGAACCATGAGCGGATATCATGGGTGAGCATAGAGATATACTATCATGACAACTTTGTATTTGGTCATATTTTCATGTTTTTGACCTCAATTTTTGCTCATTTTTGCGTTTTGTGTACTCACCTGGTCAGCTAACAGCAAGAAGCCTATGGAGAGTCGAACCATGGTATGTTGTTCATATGTTGGCATATGCTTCGGAGTTGAACACCACCATATGCCGGATCGCGTACTCCATTTGGCTTGGCGCACGAAGGATTATAAGAATTGGTCTCAAGATCATGGGCTGACTTGGGCAGTGCGTGGCGCCCATATCCGAAAGGGTTTCGAGGGTAAAATGGGGATGTGCATGGGCATTGGCCTTTGGTCTCTATCCTCCATGAATAGTAGACTTCGATTCCATGCATGCTTGGAGCCTTCGGATAAGTAGTAACTTCGATTTTGAGCATATTTTTGATATATGGCCAATATGGTGTGAATTGGCAGTTTTTTGGCATGTTATGAGTTCAAACTCATAAGTCATTTCTCTAAGCCCATTCGACTCCAAGTCCAACCAAGGTTATGTCAGGGTAGGGCGTGGTCCTGAGTGCCACTCTAGGCCATGACACGCCACCTTCCCTATTGGGCTAGGATTTAGAGGCTTGGGAGTGAACACATTTTTGGGGTTTATGTAGTGACTTTTGATATATGGCATTTAACCATCTTATTGGACTGGGTTCAGGGCATCATGTTGATGAGTCAAGGGAAGGTCTTGAGTCCAGGGAATGAGGGGTCTATGGCTGTGATTGTGTAAGTTTCCATCTGTCCCCAACTTTGCTTTATTTGTGTTCATATGCCAATTTCAGGGCTTTCTTCCTTGGTGCAATTCTTGTACATGCCCGGAATGGAATTGAGACCAGAATTGCGTGTTCCGGCGCCTTGCAGCGCCATGCTTGGCTCATCTATGCTCTTTGTGTGCTAATGGCTTTTGGATGTCAGGATGTAGGAGACCTGTACCCGTTTTGCGGCGCCTTGCGGCGCCATGTTGCAGTACATTATTTGTCCCCACCTACGGCTCGCATATAGTGCTTTGAAGTCAGGTCTACATTTCCCGGCGCCTCGCAGCGCCATGCTTGGCACACTTGTCTGCCTTTTGCATTCTATCACCTGTTGGCATGCAGGATCCGGCCAACCAGCTCGTATCATTGCGGCGCCTTGCGGCGCCATGATCCATTGCACTGTATGGGCTCGCGTTCGGCTCGCTTTTGTTTATAGCAACGGTGTTTATAGCATTTCTCCTTATCACATACTGTCGCAGTTTGAATGATGTTTGAGGCCACAAAAAGGCATCATCCAACCCTCACTATTCAAAGCAGTGGAAGAGGAGTTCACAAAATTTGTTGAGGCTTTTGAATGTTTGCTGTTACGTTCTAAAGTTTCGGATGCTTGCTGATAAATCTTGGAGGCTTCAATACACTTGATCTTAATTCTTGGAGGCTTGTTTTCTTGCGCAAAAAGGACGGAGCAGGCACACGGCTATCGCAACGCAATTCGTCAGTGCAGTGGCTCTGTCTAAATAAATAAGGTCACAAAGGGGGCACGCAGGGAAACAAAGACTCTGAAAGCATACAAGGCGACATGCGCGAAACCATTATTGGTTCGCTCCGCTCACTAACATTGATTAATTCTTGGATGCTTGTGCATGCTTCTTGTGAACTCTTGGAGTCTTTTGGAAGCTTGCTCTTAATTCTTGATGGCTTCTGGATGCTTGCTATTCATTGTTGGAACTTTGGAACCTTGCTCAATGCATGAAGCCTTTTGGATGCTTGCGGTTAATTGTTGGAGCCTTGTGGATGCTTGCTATTCGTTTGTGAGGCCTTTGGAGAGCCTTCTGGATGCTTGCTTTTAGTTTTTGTGTGCTTCTGGATGTGAACAATCCGTATAGAGTTGCTTTGTGTGTTGTGAGTGGGTAACGTGTGTTTGCGATGTTGCATGAAGTGTATATAGGTGTGTGTCTTTGTGTGTACCAATTGCCAATTGCCATGGGTGATGCTTTTTGTTACACCGTGTTCTCTCGTGTGTGTTCTTCTGGCAGTTGTTATTTGCCTATGGCAGTTCTTTTGTCTTCATAGGTGTGGCTTGCGCCTTCATGTCACTGTCCCAATTCCTGCTTGCAACTTTCATGATAATTTTTTGGGTGTTGTTCTTTTACTATGAACCCCATCCGGCCTAGACTGGGGTGTGATGCACTGTAGACGCCTCATCCAATGCAGCTGCGCCTTGCACATCTTTTGCTTTGCAAGCTCGGCAGAGACACAAGGATGGCAAATGTGGTGTGCAAAATATGAAGGACAAACCCATGAAGAGCATGCGTATTGGGGGGGCTGTACATTGTTAAGGTTGTCAATCAGCTGTCAACTGTTTTGTTTTAGAATGACATCTAGGTCTCTGCAGAGGATATTTCCTGTCCGAAAGACATGGCTATGAGGAGGCGCACCTTGCGCTGTGCGCGTGCTGTGCGAAAGTTAGGCTATTTTGGACCCGCTTTACCCGATGGCCAAGGTGACCGCAGTACGATTGTGTTCCCGTACACATGACTGCGCGGATTAAAACTCAGTCCAAAAACTCAGATATTGAGTTAAAACAAAGTATGTTTCACGCTGAAATTGCCAGATTGCTGTCTGAATCTGCTGTTTTCGCCAATTGGACATGTGCTTGCCCAGTGGTGGGTGGTGTTCAGGGTGGTCGGGAAAGCTAATTTACTACTGGGCGCTGTGCCCGCGCTGTGCGTGCGCTGTGCAGAAACGAGTCGTGACGAGGCTAGTCTGTCTTTTTGTGTGCGAAGGTACGTGCGCGCATCTTGCACCCTCATACCCTTCGCAATTGTGGTGTTTATCTCATTGAATACAGTCGCGTTGGAGTCTGTGTGTAGATGGTTGCCCGTTGGATTTCGGTGTTTGGTTGTAATTTCGGTTTCCTTTCCCTGTCCGCTTGGTATTTCCAAGGGCCAACGGCACGCAGGCGTGCATCAGTACATGGTTGTGTGCAGACTTGCACCCATGCGATGTATGTCACCAGCGCACTGTCTCGGAGGATATGGCTCGTTCGTATAGATGCCCACCGCGTGCATATCGCTGACCTGAGTTTCTCCAAAAAGTTATGAGTTGCATCCTGACGTGACTTTCCTTACATACACATGAGCTGCGTACTGATCTGAGTCCTTTCGGAAAGTTGTGAAGGGTATGGAATGCGTGCCTCATGGACCTGCAGCCACACAATTGTTGACGCACTGTGACAGCCTCCTGTTGGACTACGCATTGTGCTATCCGCACTGGCCCAGTGATGTTTCTGGGACCCAGCAGGGATGGCCGCCTCTGCTGCCGACCCCCATCTCCATAAGCACGAGCCTCTTTCAATGTGTTGTAATCTGATGCAACGTATTCTGTTCAAATTCTTTTGCTACGACAGCTACTGGCGTCCACACATTGCAGTGCAGCGTCGCCTGAGGTACAAGCACGTGGGCATCCGTGCAACCCCATGGCTGCTTTGTCCTTGTAAATATGTTGTATACATAGAGCCTCTGGCTGCCATTGTACCTTTCTGGTGACAGTGCAAATTGATGCGTGCCATCTGCATTCATGTGTATGTGTTTGCATGCGCCTCCCTGTCTACTAATATGCAGCTGGATTTCATGCCCATGGGGTGATGTGCAATGTTGTTGTGTGTGCGTGCATTAACTGTCTGTGTGTGTAGGGGGGATGAGAAGACGAAAAATGTGCGGAGCAGACTGTTTCTGCTCAGAGAGAACGGCAGAAAACTATAAGCGGCTGTGGGATGGATCCAGTGAGCATCACAGCACCACAGTATGCACAGGGCAGTGCATGCATGCAAGTGTGCGTGCATGTTTGCATGTGTGCGTGTGTGCGTGTCTGTCAACGGTGCCTGGAACGATGACTTCCGCTGCGTTGCAACCATCAGGAATAGTTCATGCACGACAGACGGCGACTGCCCATGCCTACAGCAGAACAATGTGTGTGTGTAGCCCACCGGTGACGGTGTGCTCTCTTTTGCTGCATGCCCCTCCCCCCCCCCCACCAGAGGTCCCCAACTGAGATACACCTGGTCCACGAACTCGCAGGGAGTGCTGGCGTAGGAGGCACCCAGTAGAGCCCGAACTCCATCACCCTGAGCGGTGTAAACAGATGAGATCACACGTGCGCGTGGCATAGTGCATACAGGGTCAGGTCCGCAGGAGCCGCCTGACCCAGCAACCTGGTTGTGTCCCATCTGTCCTGACCCAATCTGGATGAGGCTGAGCTGCCGGTTTGGCAGTGCAGTGCCTCATTCTGCTGTGCAGGTGAAAGTTCGGACATTTGCTGGCGCCTGCTTCCTACAGAAAGGCGCCTATTGGCGTTGAACATGTCTTTTGTTTGACTCCAACTGACGAGGATTCACACTCAGCCACTATTGTTGTGCTGTGTTTCGCAATTGTGTGTGTGTGTGTGTGTGTGTGTGTGTGTGTGTGTATTTGTGGATGTGTGGGCGCGCCCGCATGCACATGCCTGTGCATGCGTATGGTTGTGTTCATGTGCGTAGATGCATACATGTATCGTGTGTATCCCCTCAGAATTGTGACACGTGTCTCATTGGCCATCGTTGCCCTTTGGCTGCCCTTAAGGATTTTGGTATTCGGTTGCAAGTTTGTTCCCGCTCCCTATCTGCATTATTTTTCATATTCGACGGCCACTCACATGCAGGCATGCGTCAGTGCATGGTTGTGCGCACAAGTGCCGTGGCTCTTGTATTAATGGCCAACAAGTGCATTCTTACAGATCCAGATAGTCGCCTCCCGTTGCCCCATCAGACCAGATCCCACATCAGGGGTTGTGCCTCGTCTCATGATGGTGGGGCTCCAATTGAAAATTGGATATGGTTCCACTATTGACTATTCCACGGCTTAGTCATGCTTGTGCGCCGGTGGTGCCTCTGCCGTGTTTGCGCACCACCCGGGGGCTTGTGCACAGGTGGTGTTTGTGCAAGGAGGGACTTCACCTTTGGAGTGCATAGACAGCAATCCGCTTAGCAGATACAGGCGGGATCACTGCCAGGGCCGGTTCCACATGCAACCTGGCAAAACTGCTGCGCGTGATTAATGAAGAACCATTGGGGACCCCAAACTGGGGAAGTATTAGATAGCACCCGGGATACCTTTGGTCATGGCTCCCTCCCTAACATAGCATTGATAACACAAATGGCATCATGTTGCAGGGTTTGGCATACTACCAGCACACAATTGCACAGCTGGGGCCTGGTTGTGGATTCGTGCTTAGCCGCAAATGGTCAAACTGGAGCGTCAAACGGTCAAGTGTGCATGCACCTGACTTCAGGAGTACCTGTGGCCCTGTGGCCTTCCTTGCCTTTAGTTCAAAGAGTTTTGAATGTGCTTCCTGCCGGATCCATTCCACCGATTGTTCCGTGAGACTTTGCTTGAGTTTGGCTCGGCTCAAGTGCATCGGCCTGGCCTTTTCCCAATGGGTAAGGGTTGTGGCGTGCATTCCTATACAATATTGCGTCTATTTGAAGCATTACAGTGCCTCAGACAGTCACATGGTTATTCCCAGACCCGTTGTCCTTTCTCCTTTTCCTCGCTGCTCTGGCTGAGTGTTACACCGCCTGCTCGTCCCATGTCTCTCCTTCCTGCTCCTGGCGCCCTGTCGTCCAAGCCGGAATATGGCAGGAGATCTGTAGCCATGTGAAACCTCCCCCTATATTTGGTCCGTGGTTCGGTCGGGGATATTGCCAAATTGATTGTGATGGAGTTCATTGTACTGGTTGAGTCATAAGTGAGTACACTAGATGTTATGTTGGTGGTGCAATGCAATACACAGAGGACACGTATCAGAATGCAAAACCATTGTCCAAGGAAATGCCATCTTTGGCAGCAGCTAAAGGGCCCAGCATGGTGTTCGCATGTGTCGGCATTGGAAGCTTCCTCAGGAATGGTGGGATGCAAAGCCTAGCAAAGTCATGTGCCACAAAGATAGATGAATGAATGGGTTGCACATGATACTCACCGCACTTCAGCAGTAATGGATGCATTTTGTGGATCAACAGAAGCCACATTGATTCATGCTACAATTGGAGTAAACAAGCGAAGAATAGGGTGTGGGTCCCGTAGGTTTGCAAAGGAGATAACTTAAAAGATAGACGGATGAATAGATTGCACATTATATTGACCGCATTTCAGCAGCAATGGACACATTTTGTGGATCAACAGAAACCATGTTGGTTCATGCTACAATTGCAGCAAACAGGCCAAGAATTGGAAAGGAGATATCTAAAAACTCCATGAGCGAAATGTATTGCCCTGGGTCGGGGCGTATGGTGGGTGTGGGGAAGGCTGAGGGGGTGGTATGAAAGACCAGCATCAGCAAGTGGAGCTATTTGTCTGGAGAGAGCCATTTGGCGGATGGACAACGATGCATGGGTAGGTTAGTGATGATATGTTCATGAAGCCAAGGGTAAGGTGAAGTGAAAAATGGTTTGTGTGTGGTGGGGGTTGTTTGAGCCCTTGAAGGGGGTAGGGGTGGGAAAGAGCTCAGGTGATAGGACTGTTGTTTTGTTGTTTACAAGTGGCATAAAAATCTTTTGATAGGTACCCGTGAAGTGCCCACTGGGTCCGATGATGGAATTTATTGGTACAACTCCGTCTTTCAGCTAAAATGCATGTTTAGCAGGTGTTCCACCGTTCTTTGGAGAATCCATGGAGGGGAGGGGGGGGAAAAAGAAACCGATGACACGGGGCGTCCAAGGCTCCTCGTCAGCACTTGCGATGCCCAACCGTTTTGTAATGTGGGCTAAGCAAAACACACACTCGAACCCCCCCCCCCCGTCCCATAGGGAGCCAAAAAAGCGGCCGCGGCACATTCCCGGTTTTTTTTTGTGCCATGGGATGTGGCCGGAAATGACCAAACATAAGTACCACCACCGTTTAGCGGGGGTTGGGGGAGGGGATCAGGGGGGTGAGTATGGTCTCCATCACCCGCACCCAAAAAGGGGAAAAGGTCTCAAAAGGGGGCTCGAACGACCCTCTCCTCTGTGCGCAACCCTTTCTTGTCCTACTTGAAGTTGAGCAAGGCTGGTGTTGTTTAATGGGAATGTGGATTGATTAGAAGTTAAGTAAAACTATGAACACTGATTAGCTGGTCTCAATTTTTGTTTAAAAAAACAGGGTCTAGGCTGACAATAATGCAGAAATTACGAAAATCGATTAAACATCAAACCTGCCCCACTCGGTGTAGGTTCAGGTTTGCGTACTTTTGCATTGCAGTTTCAATTGCTTCCGCCACTTCGCAATGCTCCGTTTTTTTGTGTATATAATCTGCAATTAGTTCGATACGATGGTGTTGTATGCCTGTATCCAGAGCACGGCCCATTGGCCATGCCGTAGCTCATTGTCGCCGTTAGGTGTCAAAGTTTGCCATCTTTTGACGAAATCTTTGCCAAAAAGAAAGCGGAAGTATACACGTTGAGCACCACATGCCGTAGCGCTCTCACAAGATGCCGCGTGTTGTCTTTCAGCCCTATTTTCTGTGTGCACGATAAACAAACATGACGGCCGGGCGCGCAACTTAGACAAACCGAAACGCATATACCGCATGGAGCTCTCCGAGGCGCGGGATCCGTGTGCAATCACCTCTCACCTTGCCCGAATTGTTACCTTTTTTCCTCTCACCTTCGATCATGTGTGACACTTCTCTTCGAAAAGGTGTGCAATGCGTTGCAGTGGCCTTAGCTACGATGCGGCCTGGTTCTAGTGCCACTTGAATGTATTCTTTTTTTCACGGTTGTCACGGTCACCCATTGTGCATTGCTTCGGAGGTGCACGGTTCATCTACTCGAAAAATGAGACGTGTCGCGTGTTATGCGCCGCCCATGTGGTATTTTCGTTTGGGAGGCAGGGACGTTTCATGTGATGGATTAGTGCAAAGAAAAACAGGAACGGGCCGACAACGGCACAAAAAGGAAAGTGCACAACGAACCTGCCAGGTGCAGGGAGTTGAACACTGACCGACTTCTTTGGTGTGTTTGCACGTGCGTTGACAAGTTTTGCTCCTCCATGCTTCGTCCGTCACCAAAGTATGGTACATGCAAGTGACAAGGAGCACGAAACGTCGCTTTTCACGCCACAGAACGACGCCGCATCAATGGGAGTACAACGGCACCGGCCTAGCGTGCACAACTCTCGTTGTCCACTTGAAGCGATGAGTTCTTTGAAGCATAAAGTCCCAAACGCCGTGATTTTTCGCATGTGCCAACCGAAAAAACGAATGTGGGTGGGCCCTTACACACAAAGCAAGCGAGGTGCAGACGCCGCTTCTAACACCACTGCATCTGTCACCAAATCTTTAGTAAGGGGCACCATTGCCCAGAATAATGGTACAAAATAATGTGTAATGTGTAATGTGTCACATTTCACTCAAAAATGATGTTCACGCCAAAAATTTTGATCGGTATCGATCATGACATCTCCAAATTAGCTATCTAGCGCGGGCTACATTTCTATATTTTACGGTACGGAACCCGTTATCCAAGATGCGCGACATCGAAGCAGAACGGAAAAACTTCACAATTTGTTTTCGCATCAAAATTCTACACAATTTGATTTCTCAGATCCACACGCAAAGTACACGAATCTATTAATGGGAATTTGGTCGGAAATTTCGCCTTAATTTGTTTATGGATATTCTGCACACCTCTAAGAAAGTCTTTTGATTGGTGTCCATCAAGAACGACATCCTTCGACATTTAATGAGGAACGGCATTTCACATTCGTTTCAGAAAATGCCCCGTTTCTTTTTTTTTTTGGATGCTTGACAATGTTACTTATTCTTGGGTGTTGAAAAACTGCAAATTCTAGTATCCGCGGAAAAGGATGTTAATTCCAAATGATGCACACATCACGACAGATTGCAATTCCCCTAGTGTCAAGAGACACTTGGTTGCTGCCAAGCCTTGCGCAAGCGCAGTAGCACCCCCAAGTCACTCGGCCCAAACCACTCAAGCACTTCTGTGATAGATTTTTTTTTTTGATGCAACACTGCCTTCTCTCGGCCCTTTTTGAATACTCGGCCCAGACCACTGAAGCACTTCTGTGATAGATTTTTTTTATGCAACACTGCTTTCGCTCGGCCCTTTTTGAATACTTGAACAATTGTGTAGGGCGTGGTAAAGATGTGTGGTCCCGCTCCCCGTCCGCTCATTTCAAAAGGGCAAAGCACATTGTAACACATCAAAAATGATACTCAAAATACGTCTAGAGCAACAGTATAAGTGCTCCATGCACAGCAAGATATGGATGTGGGTCGACCACAGAAAAGTATTTCCGTTTGCCAATTAGTGATGTTGAAAATCTTGCTGTTTTCCCCAATGGTTTTTCATGAATAAAACCTCACTGCTTTTCAAGAAAGTGAAGCAGGAATGGCACCAGAACACCATGTTCAATATCAGGATGAAGTCTCATTCCAAATCAAAACATATGTAACAAAGAGGGGCCGCAAAAGGATAGTGTAGACGTAAATGCAAAGTTTCAATGGGTTATAAACAAAAGTAGATGCAATTGGACAGCACCCAAGCTAAGTAGTATGTGCACTCTTTTGGGTGTAATGGAGTTGGGTAGCAATCTGGGGTAGGTAGATAGGGCCGGACACAGGATATGGCTTAGCCAGCTTGGCCAAGCAACTGAATTCGAAAAAAAAGTTCCAGAATCAGACCACAATAAGTAGATGAAACTTTTGAGTATCTAGGTCCTGGGGTGGGAGACCGCTAGGTTTAACCTTTATGGAAAAAGGCATGAAGTGCCTACTTTATTTCGGTATAAACCTCCATGAAAGAAGATACCTCCGCTCCATTGAGTGGTAAGGGTGAGCTTCATGGGGGGGCTAAGGTTATTACCCCGGTGACTTTGAAAAATGTACTTAATGCTTCAAAAGAATAAAGAAAATGATAAAATGTTAGTCTTTACTACTTCCCAAAGAATAGGCGGGGCTTGGCCTGGAACAAATATCCCACAAAAGACGTGGTTAGTGACTTTTTCTTGCTCTCCCGTGGAGTACTAGTTGATCAAGCTAGTAGGACCAAAGAAAAATGCTCAAAATCCCATGTAATTGCCTTACAAAATACCTAAAACCAGCAAATGACACTCGCACCAGTTCATAGAAACACTTAACACTTCTGGTACCTTAGAAAACAGTGTAAAGCACCGTGTAGGATGTCCCAATCGAGGGGCTTTCCTCAAATGTTTCAGAAAGTGAGCGAAAACCTTTGGCAAAAATTAGGGAGTAGTGGGGTTGGAACCCAGGACCTCCTCCCTAGAGCACACTTGGTTAACCAGTAGGGTATGGTGCTTGGTATACCAACTCCAAGATTTATGTGGGGTCTTCTATCCAGGACCGCAGCTGATGTATCATGTGTGTGCCCTCTACTCTGCAAAAGACGGCATGTTTGGTTATAGAGCCACACCGCACCGTGCGGTAGTAATGCTCAGCTTGCCAGGAGTACCTAGCATAACACTGTGGTTTCGCGAAGCACACCAGCTTTCCATGCATGCCAATGTGGTTGTGTCCTTCTTTGAGTAGTGCCCTGGCTAGAAAGTATCGCGCCTCCAGGACTTGGGACAGTGCTTTGCTTCCGTGGGCTAGGACGGGGAGTGACGTACGACTATGTCTCAAGCGTTGTTCTAGCACTAGCCGCAGTTCGGTCTAGGTGTGCGGTAAATTGCTCACGATGTGGAACGCTTTCACTTTGGTGACGTATCTTTTTATCCACAACCAAGCCTAATGGGGGGCATACGAACCAACACCAATCCGAGAGGACATGGCCACTGTTAAGCCCTGTGAAACCATTTCAGGTTAGGTCACTTCAGAGCCTGACCCCTTTGGTCCAAGACTTATGGCACAAACACGAGACCTCAGGGTGGGGCCACGTTTAGGGGCGCTGAAATAGGGTATCTCAGCACCTCCGAAAAAGTCAAAAAAAGATGTCAGGGTGGGAATTTACCAAGACTTGCCATAGAGAACGAAAATCATTCCCTTCTCCTAGATTGCTATTGACATCCACATGCAGCTGGGCTCATCATGGGCTGAACATACCTCAAACGGAGGTCCCGCATGGTCCACGGATGTGCTCCTAGCTAGCTTGCGGTGGTTCGGGTGAAGCACAGTGTGCAACCAAGCAGTGGGCTGCAAAAACAGTGGCCTCGGCAGTGGACAGAATGTGGTGCTCTTTGAGAGTGCATGCAGGTTTCTGGGATTTGGCAGTATGAGGAATTCACAGATTTCAAAAAGCACACACGAACCCCCCCCTATCTAGTGACATGGTTGCACATCGGAGAAAACTTGCAAGAAAAAAAAGTCCCAAAAAGTGGCAAAGCGCACAAATTTGGCACGTTCTGAATCAGGCCGAGCACTTTGAGCGGACACACGTACGGTGAAGGAAAATGTTCGGCGCCGTGATTTGTCTCTGTACTCAGACCTACGTGTGCCTCAAGAGTTCTCGATCAAATTCTTCAGGGCCTTTGGCGCCTTTATTTTGGATTCAGTGCCAAGTTTTGCACAGGACCTCCTCAGCAATCTGGACCTTCTTGGGGGGATGTTCTGAGTCTGACTCACCCCCATGGGAAAGAAGCACCGCAATAAGACACAACAGACCACACATCTTCCACATGAAAGGGTGGGCCATGGACCAAGTATCCAACACTCGAGGTGAGATGACCACATGATATGGGCATTGCCCCCTTCAGCAACCAGGCAACACCACATTTCCCCATGTACTGCCTCCAGTACCACAGTACCACAGCACTACAGTTTTTTTTTTTTTGCATCAGGCCTGCGCTGAGTAGCGACAAGGCTCTCGGGTTCGCAACCCGGTCTCTGCATCAGTGCTGCAGGGCGCAGAACAGTCACCCGATGTAACGTGTGGCCAGAAGGCAGTCCTGGATCTGTGCCTGCAGTGAGTACTAATGCATGGTAGTGCAGCGGGTACTGCCACGCCGAAGCAACCCAGAAACGAGAAGGTTCACAAATTCATCAATCATTCATTGACGGGTCGAAAACAGGGCAAATCATGTAATTCAGACTGAGCAAAGACCAAAAGAGGCCCGGTAGAAAAATAAACAGAACTCAGAGATAATGGGGCCGCCTCCTCCGTCGCCTCCACAGCGGGCATCGAACCTACGCCCGCGTGACGAGACCCCCGTGCACTTCCAGTATGCTACCCTATCAATGTGGTGAGAAACCCCACCAAAACCACCAGCTGCGGGTAACAGGCAAACCTCGGGGGGCAACCGAAACACTCGAAACCAACCCCACACCAACATCAACACGCTCATCGGGCGGCCTGCGCCGTCGCCTCCACGAGCCGCGGAGATGCAGCGAACTGCGGGGCAGGGCCCCCGTGCACTTTCAGGTATGCTCCCATCCCTTCAAAGACCCCAACAACAAATAATCCTCCTAGATGGTACCCAGGTGTCCATCGACGCAACACAAGAACTACCCATAGCGGGCCGCCACAAGCCACCCCGCTCCGGGCATCGAACCCCCACCCCCTGCCGTCGGGGCCGAAGATTATACCATTGTACTATACCGAAGACACCCAATATCTGCCACTCCAAATACACGGCACGGTCACGCATCGCCGAAGCAGCCACAGGGGTCACTTCATACCCTGACCAGCCCTCCCCTTGGTGCCCGCTCATCATATCACACAGGAAACTTTACTCCGCCCCCATCTCAGTAGCGCGTGCCAATCATTGGGTGTCTGCAGGGTGGGGGGCCCCAGGCAGGTGTATGGCGTGAGAGCAAGTCAGGCATCCAGAGTCCCCGTCCCACGTTGTGCACCCAGGATACAGCACAGACTGTACTGCCGCACGGTCTCAGGCCCAGTCAACTCCATTGGAGAGGGGGAGATACAGCAGTGGGTCTGCGGCCACGCGCGTGGACAGCCACTGGCATGCAGTACCAGCGTCAGCCTGCCGTGTTGGCGGCAGGGCTGCCAGGAGAAGCGGTAGCAAAGCAATCATTCCAGAGAGCTGGGCACGATTAGTTCTGCTCACAGGGGGTGGGGCGGGGAAGCAGAGGAGGGGTACTGGGGTTCAGCGCTGGATCCGGCGTCGCTCTTTCTGGTAGGCAGTACCACAGCACTACAGTACAACTCATGGAAAGGGGAGCCACCCAAACAGCACGTTTCCTTGTGTTTGGGGCGCGAGACCATAGGCACCTCTGCCAGTGCCAGAGTAAGAGACTTAGGTGTTGTACATGTGCCCTTGTGCTGCTTGGTCCACAACCTTGTCCCCAGTACCCTGGTATCGAATGTGCAAGAACTCAGGTTCCGAGGGCGAGGGACCAATGACAGTTGCCAACAGCGGGCCACCCTTGCTGCGAGAGTGGTACCAAACACGAGTGCCTGTGGCATATGTTTGTGTCTGAATGGCAGGAGAAATCAACTCTGACTTACCGCACTTGCAGAGAAGAACAGGTGAGCACAGTACAACCAACCGTTTCCACAGGAAATGTCAAAGTGACGTTCCCCCCCTGGTGGGGGGTGGGGAGAATTGCAAGGGGGGGGGGGATTACAAGGGGGGGTAAGGTATGTCTGTGGTCAGGCCACTTCAGTGCATTGTCTTCAGAGGGAGACTGCCACGCCTAACCCCCCCCCCAAAAAAAAAGACCAGAGTGGAACGCAAACCTTCCCTAACCCCCCCCCCCCCCATTTAGAATGACCCGGTCGTTAAATTCGGGCAGCACGGTGCAAAATTTCCCGGGGGTTGTTGCAATTGGGGGGGTCGTTCTATTTGTCATGCTGTCATGGAGCAGTTCAAGAAGGATGCACTGGCAGCTGAAAAACCTGCTGCAGAGGCCAAACCGAAGCCAAAACCCAAGGCTGCACCAAAGCACCTGCCAATTACCTCTTTTTTGCGTTAGCAACTGTGCCTGTGCACCATTGCCTGTGCACCTGTCCATGTGTGTCTGCACCTGTTGAGCAGTGCAGTTTCAATTGAAGGCCATTGCCTGTGCACCTGTCCATGAGTCTCAGCAACTGTTGAGCACTGCAGTTTCAATTGGAAGTCCATTTCCTGTCCACCTGTCCATGTGTCTCACTCTTTGTCTGGGGTTTGGGTCTGAGAAGGGGTCGGTTTATTTGGTTGGCATGCTCCGGGAAACATGGGGGGTCGTTGTATACGGGGGGGTCGTTCTAGTGGGGAGGGTCGTTGTAAACGGGGGGGGGGGGTTTACAAAGCATGACAGCATACCCCCCCTCCCCTTTGCGCAAGCACGCGGAAAATCCCGAAAACAACGGTCAGACGTGGTCCCCGGCCGTGCTTGCGCGTGATGCGCGGTACCAAAAGAATTTACGTACCCCCCGCCCCCCTTGCAATCTCCCGCGTTAGCGTGCGACGGTCTCCTGGGTGCGGGGGGGGGGGGGGGGACAGTGACTGTCTCCCAGGAGGGGGAGACAGTACAGACAAGGGTACTGGGTCCTTGTCCAAAGTTTTCTCCAAAATAGGAAGCAGCCATTCACAGAATTGGTCCTCCACATCTTGGGTCTAAAATAGCAACACAACACACCCATACAACGCCTTTGGAGAGAGAATATCACAGAACACACACAGGTGCTTGATTTGAAGCAATGGAAAAGCAATGCAAGGCCATGTGTAAGGCAGATGGGCAACACAAACCAGCGCAGTAGATGTTAACTAGAAAAACATGGAAATGACGGTCTCCCTGGGGGGGGGGGGGGGGTTGCAAGGGGTACGAGATTGCAAAGGGGGGGAGGGGTAGCGAAAACCTGGCCATACCTCACCCGAACCACAATTGAATTGGATTGGATTGAGAGAAGAACATAGTCCAAAGGAGCATGATGCTCCATTTCATGCCCATTCCGCATGTACTTCGAGTAATGGTGGCTGGAGATACATGGGGCAAGATCGGCTAAACCCCCCCCCAAAATTTAGTACCCCCCCAAATTTAGTACCCCCCCAAATTTAGTACCCCCCCGGCCTTATTAAGCAATCTGCCAAATTTAGTACCCCCCTGAGCCTCCCAAGCAAACGGTGCATGAACACATCGAGGGTACACTTTTTAGAACTGTAGGTGTCACTTGAAGAATGACGTCAGTTTCATCTGCTTTTTTATGTTGGAAGCAACAGCAGAGGCATGGGCCATAGCTGCAGAAGATGCTGCATTAGCTCCACACTCAAACGTGCTACCCGTCGCAGTGAATGGTGAACATCAACCCCAATGTCGTGTTCCTCTGAAGATGTCTCAGAAGGTTCATCAGACAGGCCATCAAGTCCTGGGTCCACCTGCTGCAACTCAAAATCAGATTCAGAATCTGAATGTTCCATGCAGCCAACAGAAAGCACAGCTGAATGAAACGTGAAAAGTACACGTGGCACGCACCCCCCAAAATTTAGTATCCCCCCAAATTTAGTACCCCCCCCCCCCGGCCTTATTGAGCATCCTGCCAAATTTAGTCCCCCGGGGTACTGGGGCGGGGGGTTTAATGGGACGGTAATCTAGGGCTGAGTGTGTGAAGCCCATTTTGCAAATCAAAGTGACGCGGGAAAGCAACCACTCCTCAGGCACTCTCTGTGACTCCCTGACTCTGCGGATGGACAAATACAAGTCCCATTGCAGGTCCTCAGGCAACCAATCAAGCAGGCGGGGGACCAAACCTGTCCGGTCCTGGGGCCTTGCTCTGCAGCTGCCGTGGTACTGCTCGGGATTCATCCGATATTGGGACTTCTTGTTTGGGGCCATGAGGCAACGGATACTGGGCTCGCATACACCCCCGTGTCACAGGCGCATGGTCATCACCACTCAGTTCAATGTTTTGCCTTGCTGCACTGCAGCGCAGACCAGTCCAGTACCACTCCACTTCTTGTTTGGGGGGGGGGGGGGTCAGACCAAGATGAGATGGTGTAGCCTGCTCACTTCACAGTACTCGAGACATCCTCTCGGGATCAAGGTTCAGAGTTGTCCAGCGCTACGATGATCCCACAATCCCGTGGAAGCGGATCATCCGATGTTGGGACTTCTGGCTTGAATCGTATCTGCATGGAGAGAGTCTGCTGCAGTAGCTCCGCAGCCATCGTGGGATCCCATGGCGGGTCTCCCGCAAAATGCAAAATCAGGCCCCCCTTCTTCATGCTACAAAAGCTGATGATGAACAGGCCCCCCTTTGCCCGGCTGCAACAGTTGTTCTTGCACGGCCGAGGTGCAGGAAAACGGCGGTACTACGGGGGTCTCCTGCTTCGAGAAGCCCGTGCTTGCGTTACGTGAAAGATAATGGGATGAAGGGGACAATGGCACTAGGAATGGCTGAAAATGACATCAAAACGGACGGACATGGGTTGCAGTCTGAAGCACAATATTGTTAGCAACAGAGTTCATTTTACAGACAATATACAGCCCCTCTTTCCTCTTATAACCAGCTTACAAACACGTCTTCTATCGTTTGGGACGACAAAAATTGCCGTCTTAAAACGCCGGTACCACAGGGTTGCCGTGCCTAGACAACATAGTGCTTGCGTGAGAGGGGGGTGCGTGTGTGTGGTAAAATGGACAATCAATTCCAACCATGCTCAAACTGAATGTATGTGTATGGAATGGCTGAGAGTAGCACAGATACCCCCCCCCCTTTGTAAAAGCTACCAAAAAGTCCCAAATCAATACTTTTTTTTGTTTTTTTTTTCAGTAAACATAGTCCGGAAGTAGCGAAGGTGAGTTCACGGGTGCTATGTTACACTGCGGGTGCTCCGCCCGGTTCATGTAGTATCTTTAAAGCAGGCCTACCCCTCGCAAAGAGAGGGGGCACTGCTTTCTCCTATCGATACTACAGAGTATGCCGCCCGGCTACAGCCACGCCTTCAAATTGAAGACAAGGGCCAGGAACGCCGTTGATGTTACACTTGTACACGCATACACATGACAGGCAAAACGCATGTTCTTACTCCACTCCCACACCTTGTGCACACTGTGATACGTCTGATGTCCAAGGTCACAGTTTCCCTCACGCTTCTAGGTCCTACAGATACCCACCCGTGCATGTACTGGCCGTCCCTATGCGTTCCGTTCTGTGCCCTGTCTGTTCTCGGACCCATTTGGCGCGTTCGCACATCCCTGCCCTACATGCATTCTCGGATCCCTCTGGCGTGTACGTGCTCCCCTGCCCTACATGCGGTGTGGCGTGCCCCTGTTATGTATGTGCCTCATTCAACCGCCACACCCACACTGCGTATTCCTCCCCTCAGGCCTGAGCTGACCACGCCCCCTGTGCATGATCCAATCCCCTACCTGCAAAGCGACCTGATGTATGGGTGCCGCTACCAAAAAGTCCCATATTAATACGGTCCCTACACCTACGGTAGCTTGGACAAGGCCGTAGACGCCCGGGTTCAAAAAGAGAAGATTGCGCGGTGAGCTGGTGCCAGAAAGGGGAATATAATGCACAAATATCCCAAAATCATACCTATGTGGGTTCAAGTGGGCAAACACTCACAACAAAATATGTCCTTTTCCTTCTCAGTTCACTTGCATCTGTTGTCAAACTCAAGTCCGAGACCGCAGCGCACCACAAACGTGCAAGTCGCACCCCAATTGCCCCCGGGCACAGACGAGGGCGTGCTTGTGGGCCCGTGGTGGGGGCGTGGGACACGCAATGCACAACGGCCGGTCGCTGGGCATGCGGCTTGGGACAGAGAGTTTGATGAGTACCAGGGACGGACTGTGGAAGGGTGAAGACCAACTCAAAGATCGCAATATCTGAGTAAGCACTCTGGGAGCAGGCAGCAGGGCACAATCATAGGGCGCAGCCAATAGCGTCTCTGGGGTCAGCTGGAGGGTTGTCATCCATCCAGAGCCACAATTTTCAGGCAATTTCAAAACCGACGCATGTGGGACTTTTCTGAAGTGAAGTTGAAGGGCGAAGCTTTGGTCAAACGATGATTAGCATGGCCCTTCAGAGCAAAACAAAGGCCGTGGTATCTGGACTGGCTATGGATCGACATCGAGTGGCGGTTCAGCATCGGCAGTTGACGGTTATCCGACAGCGGTTGGCGGACAACCGACGGTGGGTGGCGGGATGTGGGGGAGGGGGGGAGACGCAGTGGTCAGAGCCCTGAACATAAAAAAAAAGGAACGGGCCCTGACAATAATACCCTGAAGACGAGGTGATGACAAAATCCAAGTCCACAGACGGTGTCCGCGGTGCAGTGATCCATGTCACTTCCATGCACCATGGCCGGCACCTCCACACATCCCCCACAGGCTGTCAGGCAGCAGCAGCAGCTGTTGCACAGCAGCGCCTGAGGATCGGGTTTCCTGGCTCATGAGGGTTAGAATTCAATCCGAGGCCTGCACAGGCAGAGCAATGCTCCACAGCCACGAGGCATTCAAGAATAATTGGGAATCCTGCATTCGAGCTGTAGCGTTCTGCCAGCATCCGCATCTGGTGCACTGGTGGACACACAGTGGGAGTGTAACGAATCTGATACATACCCCTTGGCCACGCCACACCCAGGTCCCAAACAATTACGGTCCCTGCGGAGGGAATCCGGGGGTGGGGAAGGTGAGACCTAATTCAGGTGAGCTAAGCGAAGGTGCAGGTGGAACCTTTGGAATGCAGGGGAGGGGGGGGGGGTCCATGGAGGTGAAAAGCGATCCACTTGATACGTCCAGTGCACTGCACTTGTTCAAGCTTTGTGGAGGCAACCCTCTGCTTCACTGTGGACGGCTGTAAGGAAAGCACATTGGGGAGCTTTAACCCTTTGGCGATTGGGCTGTTGGCCACTCTCATGCTCATCCAAATTGGACAGTGTGAGAGGAGCCACCCTTACTGCTGACGGAGCAAGAGGCTCCCACTCTACAGCCTCAGGTAAAGTGTCCACAGGATGCTGATGGCAGCAACTGCCATATGCCTGCAGGTATCCCGTCCGTTGCTGCCCCCTTCCGCAAAGACCGTCTTGTGGCTGCCACGAATTCCTGAAGTGTTGGGTCTTTAGCCCTTCCTACCAATCAGATCGTGTGCCGCTCCATTGGTCTCCGTCCCTGAACCTCATCCCACTCCGCATTGCCACTAAATTTGGGCAGCACCCATCTGGCAGACGCCAGGAGCGCCCCTCAGCGACAGAGCAAGAGGCTCCTACACAATCAGCCCAGCCATTGTTCGAGGCGGCTTGGCCATGCTCTGGTCCGCTCTGCAGCGACTGTGGGGTCCATGCCCAGTCCGGAGCACTTATTTGCACCATCGCACACCTGCTCACAACATTACAAAAGAAGTGCCAGGGCCAACGGTTTGTGAGTTTGCTAGCGCCCAAATTAGTGGACTACTGAGTGTTTGACCAGGAACCCGAAGCTGGTGCACCAAACCACAATTGCTGGGAGGATACACGGGGGAAGTTCTTGCACTGCGTGGGCACTGCCTGGGCACTGCCTGCATACTGCGCACGCAGAGGCTGGGATACTCACCCAAGCAATACGGTTGGTGGTGACCCTATTATTTCCTCGGAATCCATTTCAGAAAAATGAACAATCCAAAAATATTTGATTATTTATGGAAGCACTTTTCCTTTATAGGAAACCAAGGGCACAGGATCAATGTTTTACCACCAAAAGGTAGCTAGGGTGCGAGTATTTGCCGACATCCAAAACTTCACACTGCGTGCAGGGCATTCCCACGGGAGTGGGACCCAATACACGACGCTTCCCCCCACAAAGGGCTTGGCCACGTTGCGTGCGCTTTGGCCCCTTCTGCATCAGGGCCCCACCCCATGGACGGCCCACAGGACCACAGGACCACAGGACTGCAGTGCCCCTCCGCGCCCCTGTCTAAGTCCTGCGGAGGTGCCAACTTGATGCGGTTCCTCAAGGGGGTCAGGCTTGGCCATGTAAGACAGCGATGGTCAGTCACTCGGGTACGAAAGCGGCGAAGCTGCGCACACATTGCGCAGAGATGGCGCCGTAGGCGGTGGTTGGGCTTGAGCAAGAATTGGGCTTGTAGGCCGCACAGGACCGCAATGAATGGTCCTTGATCGAGGGTTGCAGGGCGGTGGCCGTTGGCGAGGAAGCCCCTCAAAACACTCTCAAATGCAGACCTTCGGGTGTAAACAAGGCAGAGAATTGCATCGCACGGGTCAGAGAGCAGCACAATACCACACAAAACCTCGGAATGGCACCCGTTCAGACAATACGACATTCAACTACAAACCAAATCAATATGGACAAGGAGAGGCGGGGCGGCACGTGTCCCGTGTGGCATGCGGCTGAAGGCATGTCTACCACTGGCAGAATAGGCTTCAATTGAGACCATGCGTTGCACATGTGCCCGGACCTCGAGCCGTGCTGCATGCCAATCCATGAGTTGTGATTGACAACTCCCCAACCACCGCAGGCACACATGCATCCGCGTGCGCACGTGCATACGGACTGCAGAGTGAACATGGGCGATTTGACTGCATAGCACTAGCATCATCACCGCAAGGGGGGGGGGGGTGTTTGCCCGGTGCATGCCTGGCATGCACGAACCATCCCAGTGCCAACTTCGGTTTGACTCTGCCCTGTAGAAGGCCCTCCAAGCACAACAGAATGAACTGCAATCCTTCCCTACAAAGCACAGGTACCTTATGCCCCCCTTGCAATCCAATGTCGTGACGGTTCCCCCCCAACGGGGGGAGGGACGGTCACAAAGGGACGTTTCCCCCCTTGGGGGGGGAAGGGGGGGTTGCGAGGTAGCCTGTGCCGCTCGGTTTCCAGCCCGTTTCCAGAAGAAATGTCAAAGTGACATTCCCCCCCCCTGAGGGGGGGGGGGGGGTTACAAAGGGGGGCATAAGGTATTTGCAATGCTCCAAGCTTGAGGCATGGTCCCAAAGTCCATAAGGGGGGTAACGGACCTGCCTCTGAATGCAAAATTGCGTAAAATGCAGCAAAAGCCTTCCCTTTTCAGGTTGAGGTTTGGGCTGCACTTGAGAACTAGACCTGGCGCTGAAACTCGAACTCCAATTCCGAAGAGGGCCGATTCAACAATACTCAGCATAGGGACAAAATCAGAAGCAGCTATTTGGCCCTTGCTATCTCAGCGCAGGAACAAAATCAGAAGTGGCTGCAATGCGATGGATAGTGGCCATTCTTATTATCCAGGATGAGGCCAGCGTCAATACACTGTATCTGACGCTGCATTTCCTCCACATGGTCAGAGCCAGATAGGGCCTCCAGCGTATTCTCTGACCTTGGAACTCATCCTTGAGCCCGAGGTCCATTTGGACCATCTTCTTGCAACTCGCAGGAGGGCCAATGTGCCGAATACTTCGACGCATTTCTGGATGAGTTTCTGTACTCAAGGTTTCCAGCAGGTTTATTTTTTCGTGAATACCCTCATCGGAGTGCAGATTGCTCTTCCCATACTCCTCCTTCTTGTGTATCAAATCCGGGAGAATTGGACGAATACTGGAATTTGTGGATTGTGATTCCACATCCCCCACTCAAGGGGCCACTGAAAATTGTGGATTGTGAGTCCATATCCCCAACTCAAAGGGCCACTCACATTGTGCCTTGTGAATCCATATTCCCAACCAGAAGTGGCTCCATAACCCCTACCGTCTCGGGGTCCCCAGTGTGTGCGGAAAATAGTCATGGGTGGAAAGAGGGCCCAAAACGATGCCCTGTGTATGCCTTCCGCGCTAACGGCCCCCCTCCAAGTGCAGAATTGTCTGGAAATGTCAGCAAAGCGCCATCAGGTGCCCCCACACAACTGTACTCATGTCCAGCAAGGTGCCGTTGGGCGCCCCCAGAGACAGTCGTGAATGTCTGCAAGGCGCCGTCAGGCACCGGAAGAGCTTCCACCCCCTCCTCCGTTGACGCCTCCTGGTGTACCTCACCTCCGTTGCTGTACTCCGCATACCGTCCCAACAACTGTGCCGCCTGCTCCCATGCTCTGTCACTACCACCCAAGACCGTAGCTTGGCCATGAAGCGACCATGTCTGGAAGCACTCCGGGAACTCTCACAGCGCATTGTCATGGCAGCCCTGAGGCCCTGAGGCAGTGTCACGAATGGTGCACAGATACGGCGCCGGAGACGCTGGCACAGATTGTTGGATTGCATTGTCTGCAAGACCGTAGCTTGGACAACGGGGGAGTAGGGGGGTTATGGGGGAGTAGGGGGGTTATGGGGGAGTAGGGGGGTTATGGGGGAGTAGGGGGGTTATGGGGGAGTAGGGGGGTTGTGGGGGAGTAGGGGGGTTATGGGGGAGTAGGGGGGTTATGGGGGAGTAGGGGGGTTATGGGGGAGAAGGGGGGTTATGGGGGAGTAGGGGGGTTATGGGGGAGTAGGGGGGTTATGGGGGAGTAGGGGGGTTATGGGGGAGTAGGGGGGTTATGGGGGAGTAGGGGGGTTATGGGGGAGTAGGGGGGTTATGGGGGAGTAGGGGGGTTATGGGGGAGTAGGGGGGTTATGGGGGAGTAGGGGGGTTATGGGGGAGTAGGGGGGTTATGGGGGAGTAGGGGGGTTATGGGGGAGTAGGGGGGTTATGGGGGAGTAGGGGGGTTATGGGGGAGTAGGGGGGTTATGGGGGAGTAGGGGGGTTATGGGGGAGTAGGGGGGTTATGGGGGAGTAGGGGGGTTATGGGGGAGTAGGGGGGTTATGGGGGAGTAGGGGGGTTATGGGGGAGTAGGGGGGTTATGGGGGAGTAGGGGGGTTATGGCAGGTATTGCATGGGAAACATTGCCAAAATGCAGAGCTGAGGCCTGTCCTGTCAAAATGGAGAATTGTCAGGACTCGGTGCAGGATGCAGCAAACAAGGTCAGGCCATGTCGCCCGGCAGGTTGGTTCCTACTGAGTTCTCGGTTTGACGGGAACGGGAATTACTGAGTGGCACACGGCACGGGGCCCATTCTTAACGAAACTTAGTGCCATGTTTAGTCCCTACGCCGGACGCAGGTGTCCTTGTCTGGGCTGAGTTACAATAACACGGCATCAAACTCCACATCTGTATGTATTAGGCAAGCTCTATGGCCCGCATATCCACGCGACGGCAACAAGCAGCCTGACAGGAGTGGCAACGGCTGGTGCCTGCTACAGTGCCTGTGCACCAGAATGCCTTGCGGATTGGAGTAGCGTCAAGTGCAAGCACACAGAGCGTGTGCAAGTGCAGTGTCAGCTGCACGCGTATCGTGTCTCTCAGGATCAGCAGTTCTGCAGTCCTGGTCCTGCCCCATGCACGTTTCGCCCGCACACATGCAACCCGGGACAACAGCACACAAGAAGTGCGAGGGTCAATGCTTCGTGAGATCGCCAGTACCCAACTCATTGTACTGCCGAGCGCTTGACCACGAAGCCAAAGCGGTGCACCAAATCACGATCGGAATGCCCACGCAAGTTACAACGACAACACTTGTGTGCAGCCGTGCACACACAACGGACGTGACACGCAGGCACGGGTACGTGCGCCCGGGTTGATCAGGCCACATTTCAGGAACGAAAGCGCATTACGGAGCCCAGGCATCGGGCCCCGCTTCTTCATGCGACAAGAGCTGATGTCGAAGGAGCGGCCCCCAGAACTGGCAGAGCAAGAGGCTCCTGCCCAAACAGCTCAGCCATTGTCTGAGGTGGCCTAGCCATGCCCCTGCTTGCTCTGGGGAGTCCATGCTCTCCGGAGTCCGTCCCGTGCTCTGCAGAGTCCATGCCCATTCTCACGACCCACCTTTCCTCAGCTATAAACGTTATGCTTAAAGAAAAAAGAACTTAAAAAATCTTTGATGTGTCGCACATCTTTAAAATGCAATCGTACATGAAGGTCATTTGGCGCTTGTAAAATGAAAAAATGATTTCTCCAAACTAAAGATCTAGCTAAAGATTTAGGATCCTGAACAGGGAAAAAAATTTTTGCGTCAAACCAATCGATTGACAGGATGCAGCAAACAAGGTCAGACCATGTCGCCTTGCAGAGTGGGTCAGACTTGCGAGTAGCGGCCGCCACATCATGCACGATACCGGAGCTGCAGACGCAGCAGCACCAGCCGCTGCAGCAGCAGCAGCGTCAACAAATGCAGGCGCGGGAAGCTAGCTGGCCACAGCGACAGGCACAGGTCCAGCCAGGGCCACACCAAAACCTCCGTGTACAACAATACGCCTCAACGCAGCTGCAGCCGCATTTACAGCCACAATTTATCCCACAGTCAGAGCCTCAGCTGCCGTTGGCACATGGAGCTGGGTCCTATTGACCCGTGCAGTGAATGCAGCTGATTCCTACGGAGTTCTCGGTTTGACGGGAACAGGAATTACTGAGTGGCGCCCTTTGTGGCATCCAAATGATCAGGCCACGTTCAGACGCCAACGCACGGGCGCCTGGGCACCTCTCCATGAGACCATGCGTGCAGCATTGGTCCTTCAGGGGGCAAATAGGGCCCGGTCCCGCGCCATCGCTGGATCCCATCCACTGGCACGGCTTGTGCGCGGTGGCGGATGCAGAGCGGCCGGAAACCATGCGCCTCGACTCCAACGAACGGAACATGAAAATCGACCGCGGTCGCTGATTGTCAGCCCCCCGCCGGGTAGCCGACCGCGAGGGGTCGACCGCCGAAGCGCAATCGGTCGACGCCCAAACCGCTGTCGGCCCGCCGACAACCGAAATCGGTTGACGGCCACGTAGCATCGGTCCGGCGGAGCAGTCCGCCGGAACAAAGCGCGAACCCCTGTCGCCCCCCTTCAGGAGCCCCCCCGTGTGACATGCCGTCGGGGTGTTGTTCCTTTACGGGGCCCTGGACGGTCACCCGTTCTTCCCTTCGCATGTTGCGTCGGGTCGCTGCGTTCTGTCGGCCGCTGCGGCCGGTGCTCTTGCTGGTGTCGTTTCCGCGTTCGCGGAGCCCAGTCGTTGGTGTGCCGGGGCTGTGCTGGATGTGGCGGGATGTGCCGTTTGCGTGTCAGCGGCGCCCAGCGGTTGGCGTATTGGGGGTTGTGCTGGTTGTTGTGGCCCAGTTGGCCCAATGTTGTTGTGGGGGTCGTTTGACTGTCCTTGCCCTCCCCCCCCCCTGGCCTACCCCAAGTAGTACCGCATCGCGTCCCTGACGTTGTGGCTCGTGCCGGGCTTCGCCGCCCTGTCTGCCCGCCTCTGACGGGGACTCCACCGCCCGGGGCTGACCGGGGACTTGGGGCTGGGGAGCGGCGCGGGCTGGGGCCCCGCCCCCGGGGCCCCTTCCGCCGGCCGAGCCTCGGGGCTTGGGAGGCCGGGCCTCGCCCCCCCGGCCCCGCTGCCGCGGCGCGGCGGCAGCCCCGGCGTCCCGGTCCGCAGCAGCGGCCCCGTGGGTACGCCCAGTTTCGGGGCCATCACCCAAGACGCCCCGTCGGACTCCGCCGGGGACACGGTCCCCCGCGACCGGGGGCTCAGCTTCGCGAGCGTCCGCGGCCCTTTGCCGGGGCTGTCGCGGTCGGGGGCCGGGGACGGCCACCGGTCGAGGGCCCGCGCGCTGCGGATGGGGAGCAGCAGCTGCTCGACCTGCGAGAGGCGCGCGGCGGAGGAGGAGGAGGCGGTGGCCGCGTGCGCGAGCACTTCGCCGGTCAGTGAGAGGGCGCTGGACGTGGAGGTCCTGCGCGGGGAGGCGTGCCGGGGGGTGTCGATGGTGGCCCCCAGCACCTTCAGCCGCCGGCCGTCGCCGGCCACGTGGAGCCCCAGGCCGCTCCCGAGGGCGTGCAGCGCCGTGGGGGACATGGTGTGGGCCCGGGGCAGCGGCCGAAAGGGGGAGCGCGCGGCGTCGCGGGGCGGGCTCAGGTGCGCGGCGGTCGAGGACCGGGCGCGGGGGAGGGCGCAGAGCCGCGCGGCGGCGTCCGGGGACCGGGCGTCGCCGGTGCGGGAGGGCGGGGGGTGCCCGGTCGCGAGCCACTCGTTGAGCAGCGGGTTGGGCGCCGGGGCCCGCGTGCCGGTCGCGTCGGGGGGCGGCAGGTCCGGGGGCGGCGGCGGCGGGGCGTCCGACCCGGTGTCGGGGCCGGGGAGAGGCTTCGGAGGCGCGCGTCGGCCGTGTTGGGGCGACAAGGGCTTTGGTGCGGGGGAGCGGGAGGCGGAGGCGGAATGCGAGGCGCAGGCGTTGGACTGGCCGCGGGGGGAGGGGGACAGGGAGCGGAAGGAGGCGGAAGGTGAAGCGCAGGCGTTGGACTGGCCGCGGGGGGAGGGGGACAGGGAGCGGAAGGAGGCGGAAGGTGAAGCGCAGGCGTTGGACTGGCCGCGGGGGGAGGGGGCGGGGGGATGGGACTGGGTGCGGGGGGAGCGCTGGGAGAAGTGCTCCAGGATCGCAGAGGAGCGGCACTGCCGCGCGCCCGCGACTGCGGCGCTGCCCGAGGCAACGGAGGCCTGCGGGTCGGCGGGCCCGCCTGTGGCACTGGGCGGGTGCCATGAAACGGGGGGGACAAGGGGCCACAGCATTTTGTGGGGGGCGGGGGCGTGGGCGCGGGCAGGCGAGGGGGGCTCCACTGGAGGCACGTTGAGGGAGTGGTGGTCATGCCTCATGGCGGCCTCTGCGAGGCTCACTAGCTCTTTGTGATGGATGTTGTCTGAGGGACGCAATGAAGGGGGGGCAGCGGCGTCAAGCCCCCGTGAACGACAAAGGGCAGGGGGGTGTCCCTAACAGAGGGGCACAAATCTTCTGGTTTTTTGTTACCCCGCCCCCCCCCCCCTTTGTACTACGCAAAAGTACCAAATTAATACGAGCCCTGCGCCTACGGTAGCTTGGACAAGGCCGTAGACAGCCAGGTTCAAAAAGAGAAGATTGCGCGGTGAGCTGGTGCCAGAAAGGGGAATATAATGCACAAATATCCCCAAAATCAGAGGGATCAAGTGGGCAAACACTCACAACAAATGTGTCCATGACTCTATGTAACTGGCGAATTTGTCACCAAACCCATGTCTTATGTGGCTGCACTACATTTGGCACCGAATTAAATTAGGTCCAAATTAATACAGTCCCAACACCCGGTGTAGCTTGGACAAGGGCGTAGCTTATACAAAAGGGGGGGGGGTCCTACTCTCACTGTGACGCACCACCCCTCCGTCTCAACCCTCCCCCTTGTCCTGCTCCCGCTCCCTCTCTCCTCCCCTCCCCTCCCACGGGTCCACACAACTGCCATGTCGCCACAACTCATCAGCACAGTGCAGTCGGTGTCATGTGGTTGGGGGGGGGGGGGTGTATAGAGAACGACGTCGAACAGCAAAGCCAAACCTCAGCAGGAAAGGGGAACAACCGGTGTTCCCTGGTGAACTACAGCGATGGGCAACCGAGAGAAGGTTCATGAGGGTAACGCTTGCCATGTTCACTTTGGATGACTCGGTCTCTCCGTCTTCTTTGTCTCTCTCCGTCACTCTCTCTCTCTCTCTCTCTCTCTCTCTCTCTCTCTCTCTCTCTCTCTCTCTCTCTCTGTCTCTCTGTCTCTCTGTCTCTCTGTCTCTCTGTCTCTCTGTCCCTCTCTCCCTCCCTCTCTCCCTCTTTGCCTCTCTCCGTCTCTCCCTCTGTCTCTCGCTCTCTCTCTCTCTCTCTCTCTCTCTCTCTCTCTCTCTCTCTCTCTCTCTCCCTCTCTCTGTCTCTCTGTCTCTCTGTCTCTCTGTCTCTCTGTCTCTCTGTCTCTCTGTCCCTCTCTCCCTCCCTCTCTCCCTCTTTGCCTCTCTCCGTCTCTCCCTCTGTCTCTCGCTCTCTCGCTCTCCCCTTCTGCCCCGTCCTGCCTCCCTCCCTCCCTCAAAAGGGGTCCAAAACCCGGCCACTCTCAAAATGCGCGCGCGCGACACATCGGTTATGATCTCAAACCGAAGGCGGTGGGTCAGGGGTGAGAGGGAGCACCGCCGAAGACGAATCGGAACTTGGGCTCCTGCAGCGCCAAGACAAAGATCTTGCAGTCCACTTGGGCAAGAGTTTGCGGGGGGGCGGACCCCAATCGGTGCCGCATGACGGCGGCGGTTGTGGCGCGGAGCTCCTTGAGCTTCGCCATTTGGATGGAATGGCAGCGGAGCTTGTGCGAGGCCTCGGTCCGCAGGGTCCAGTACTGCTCCCAAATGACCGCCTGCTTAACGGAGTCGGGGATGACGGAGGTGGCGTAGAGCGCCGCCACGGCGTGGGCCTTGTCGGTCTTGTTGTGCACGAAGAGGTCCTGCATGGTCTTGCGGAGGTTGTGGTGTCGCTTGGTCTCGTACGCTGTCCAGTCCTGCGGGGAATCACGGTGCGGCATCGGCACCAGCCCTTTGCTTAACAAGGGGGGGGGGGGGGATGAAGCAACGGATACTCAGCTACCATATGACCCCCGTGTCACAGGCCATAGGTCACAGCTCGAACCAGTGCTGAATGTTGCCTTGAGTTCGCCCCTCGGGGCTATCGAATGTTTCATAGGCTGGTTCTCACCGCTGCCTCGGTTGTTTGGGCCAGACATCAGGATATTCATCAGAGCAGGGGAGGGGGGGAGGGGGGGGGGGGTCAAATGAGAAGGGCACCCACCCACTTTTTTTTTGGCTCAGACCAAGATGAGCTGGCGTAGCCCGCTCACTTCACAGTACTCGAGATCATCTCTCGGAATTAAACTTCAGAGCCTGGATCTGACACGTAGGAAGAGGATTGGCTGAGTCTGAAACCGGGTAATGCCGTGGGAGACTGCGACGCCCGTAGGCACCCACCCACTTTTTGGCTGGAGGCACAGCTCTTGGCCTACCCCTATGGGGGGGGGTCCACCTCAGGAGGCACCCACCCACCCAACCACCAAGACCACAAAAGGGGAAATACAAAGAAAACAATTTTCAGGCCACTTCAGCGCCTGGAGTATATAGGGACATGGGACCCCTACCCCTACCCCTACCCCCGGGGGGGGGGGTCCCGGCTGAAGGAGCCCCCCCCCCGTGGGGTAGGCAGGCCACAAAGCAAAGGCCTGTTCGTCACCCCCCAAACTGCACCTCACACTCCGGGTGTGGCGCAGTACCCCCCCCTCAGAGCCCCCAGGCCGGTGCACTTGCATGGGCAATCCGTGACCGCGGTCTTCGCATGGGCTACACTGCGCGGGAGGGGGCGCTGCACTCGGCGGTGCCGGGCCCCCCGCACGTTGGGGGGCGGGGTGGGGGGCTCCAGAGGGGGGACAGGGGCGTTAGGCGTGCACATCTCCGGTCACGAAAGCGGCCATGGCAGACTTGGGTCGCGATGGGGTCAGGTCTGCTTCACGGCAATCAGCCCCAGCAGCGCCTGCCACCCACGGTCTCCATTGCTCTCGGTCCAATGGGGGAATGTTTGCCCGGCGTGCGCCCGGCGCGCTACTTTTCTATTAACTATCCCGACTTCAGCCCGAGATTTACCCTCTCATGGAGAAGGCCCCCCAAATAGACCATGATGGACTGCGCACCTTCCCTGCAAAGCATGTTGCAAAATAAAGCAATATCTGTGAATTCGGCAACTCCAACTGTCATCTGTATTGTGCTTAACAAACAACATTGGTCCCACAAGTGTGGGTGTCAATACATTCAGTACAATAGTGCTCCTTACACTCATCACAAACTGCGACAGTGGAGCGCTTCTGGCAACACAACACACACACTTCTGCCTCATCCTCTGCCTAGCCCATGTCATACCCCCATCCCAATTTGCATTGCACGGTGGTGCATCAGCCATAGACACGCTTCGGGTCATACATGACCACATCTTGGACAGATGGTTTGCGGATTTGCTTGTTTGTATGGTATTTGATGATGTCAGACATGCCTTTGGCTCAGTGCAACATGACACACTTGCTCATCTTGCGTGCCACAACCGAGCAAACAGCTGCTCAATGCGTGCCCTATACCACCCGTGCACATCATTATAACATTGTTGGCGGGCTGTCAAAGTGCCATTCTTTCTTCCAATGAATGGTACAATGACATGAATCCGGCCTTTATAAGCACCATCATGGCCCCCAACTTCGAAATCAAAGAAATCACCTCGGGTACGAGAAGGTCCATACCCATCCCAAATCAAAACATCTGCTGATGTCCCGGGGGCCAAGGGGCAAATCCATATAATGTTGCCCAACATATCAATGGCAACAGTCCACCGGTGGGGCACGGGTCACAAAAGATGCCCGGCGCGCGCCCGGCGCACTAACGTTCCCCCAATGTGCCAAGTTCAATGCCTTCGGTGTCCGCTCGTCCAAGTGTTCGATGGCGGGGGTCAGGGGCAAGGACCCCTCCTCCCTTCTCCACTGCACCAGGGCAGCGGTCGCCGGTTGGGCTGTGGCTGTGGCTGTGCAAACCTTCGGCCAGGCCCACGCCCCTTGCGCCTGGTCGACCGGCACGTCCCCCGCACCTCCGGGGGGGGGGGGAGGGTGGGGGGGGGGGGGGCACCGGGGGGGGACAGGGTCCCCTCCGATGGCGATCAGTGCCTGCCTGGCGGGGGCTGGTGCACCCGTGCCCGCTCCCCCAGCAGCGGAGGGCCAGCAGGACCCTGCCCGTCCTGCCCAGTGCACCGGCGACCGCCGTGCGCATAGCGCCGGGCGGCACCGCGCGGGGTCGTGCACTGTTGCATGCGGGGGACATGCGGGACGCCCGGTAGTCGCGGTGGGGGGCGACGGCCAGGGATGCATTTGAAGGGAAGGGGCCTCAGATGGGGGCCCAGCAGCGGTTCGACAGGCGGTTGGAGGAGGTTGCCAAAGCGGTTGGGGGCGGTTACTGTCGGTTACAAATGCCGTTGAGGCTGGCACTTGGCGTTAGGGAGACAGTGGCTGGGCATAGGCTGGGGGCCCTGGAGGGGGGGGGGGTACCTCCCCCCCTTCCAATGCATCCCTGGCGACGGCCTATTCGTGGGCCCTGTGGGCGTGGATCGCGTGGACCCGCCGTCCCAGCCACCCGCCAAATGGCCCTGCCTCTCGCCGCGCGCGATGGCGTTGGACACGCGCCCGGGCATGAGGGCATCTTCATTCTCCAACTCAGCCCCGGGCAGACCTCAGACACATACAAGACAGCGACGACACCGACAACAAAGTCCGGTGCGCCCAAATGAAAAGAAGCGATGATGAAGGCGAACAAACCAGGGAACTGGGGGTCCCCAAGGGTCACACAACCCCTTGCCTCATGCCTCTGCCTGCCCCCTAACCACCTGCAACCGCCCCTCCAACCGCCAGTAACTGCCTCCAACCGCTTTGGGAGTCAGGTGCAACCGCCATCGTAACCGCCCCTGGCATACTCCCACCTGAACTGCCCTACTGTATTTACACGCATATGGGTTACCCAATCATGTATGTATTGTACGCAAGCGGGATTCAATCCTGTGCTTCATCGCCATCTCAGGTCCTTCGTTGTGTCCGGGGCTTGCGCCAAGTGCATGCCATTGTGCTGGTCCCCTGTCGCCCTGAATGGGGCTGGAGTCGGCTGGCGGAGTTTGGGTTCGGGGCTTTAGCGCCTGCGGGCACTTTCGTTGGACTGGATTTGGGCCGCGGCTTTCGAAAGTGTTCCACGTTGGTCCTTACCTCGCATCCGGTGGGCTGGCTGTTGCGGGTCCCATTCGGCCACTCACCACAGCGGCCGGGGGGGGGGGGGGGCAGCTCTGCGGACAATGTGAGGGGGTTCCCTCTCCCGAACACCAGGGTGGCACCCCAAGGGGGCGTTTTGGCACAGCGCGGGCACAGCGCGGGCACAGGGCCAATCATTACGGTGTTCATCCCAGGAACACCCCCGCACACCACCCCCCTACAGAAGCGTGCATGATCCATTCACAACCGCATCGGGGGTGCAGACTTCAGGGCCCTGGGACCCGTGGCTACCGGCGGTGGAGAACCAGCCAACTTTTCGCACGGCACGGGCACAGCGCACGGTGCGCCCCCCGATAACGGTTCGGGGGCACGAGACCTCATTGATTCGGGAAATGGATTTGGATTTGACCCACACACAATCGCAGGAACATTGCAAAACCGCAGCCGCACCCCCATGTCCATGACCGCCCCACAGCCCCCCACATGCCTGCAGCATGCCGTCCAGTAGGCCGGTTCGCCGGGCCTTGCTGGCCTTGCAGAAGCGCAGCAGGCGCTGTTTGGCGGAGGCGATGACGCGGATGTACTTGTACATGCGGGTCCACAGGGACCCGTACCACTTCAGTGACCTCCGGACGGTGTCCGCAAGCTCGACCAGGTTCTCCCCGTGCGACAGCCGGTGGCGGACCCGGTGAACGTCCAGGAAGAGGCCGTTGAAATGGTGCCGCTGCAGCTCCCCCGGGGTCGTTTCCCCGGGGCGCCAGTCGTCCTCCGCGTACAGCCCGTTCCATTCGTCGATGGCCCCGAACCGGTCCACATACGAGTCGCCGCTGCGGCAGTCGCTGCGGGGCCGGGGACTGCTGCTGCCGCGCGTGCGCTCGTGGCACGCGGCCGCGTGCAGTTCCGGTATCACGGCCATTTTGTGAAGCTACGAAGACATCCGGGGGGTCCTGAAGTGGAAGGGGTTGGGGTGGGGTGGGTGCGTGTCCACCGCCGTATCGAGGAGCATCGTGTTCAGGAGGTGTACCGGCGTGGAGCGGCCGGGTTGACGGGAACAGAAAGGGCTGGAGGAAATTGAATGGGGCGGGAGGGGGGCCCTTGGGGTAGGGATGCATTGGAAAGGGGGGAGGCACGCCCCCCCTACCCCCCCTCCAGGGCCCCCAGCCTATGCCCAGCCACTGTCCCCCTGACGCCAAGCGCCGGCTTCAATGGCATTTGTAACCGACAGTAACCGCCCCCAACCGCTTCGGCAACCTCCTCCAACCGCCTGCCTAACGGCTGCTGGGGCCGCCTGTGAGGTCCCTCCCCTTCTAATGCATCCCTGCCTTGGGGCTCCTTCCACAGCCCACGCATTTCAGGGCTCGAAAGTCCAGCGGGGCTGGAGGCGTTGCAGGCGAGCCCCCGCCGACCCAAACGGGTGGTCTTGGGACGAAACAGGCCCCATACCCTTCCTTTGAGGTGTGCAGTACAACGCTGAGAATTGGTGAGGGTTGTGGAGAGTGGGTGTGGAATGACAAGGGCTGGCATACAGACCATGACCGGGCTACTGCTGATGCCCCTCGCAGGCCATTCGGCTACGCACGAATCAGGACCGCTTCTGCCGTGCTCGCCCACGTGGCCGGGGATCACTTGTCTCAGCCCCATAACCATTGATTTGTCATTTACAGTGAAGTATGGGTGGAACCAGGTTGGCCGTGGTAAGTTCCGGAACCACAACCCACCGTAACCTTGCACCCGTGGCATCTTGGAATGTTTTGCAGGCCATGTGTGCCACCTATGTTTTTCTTTGAAGGGAACGCCATGCCCCCCCCCCCCCCACGGGGGGGCCGTCTCCTCGCTTTTGTACGCGACTCCCCCCCCCAGTAGAAATGGGCCGAAGGCCCCCGGGGGGGGGGGGGGGGCATTGGAAGGGGGGGGGTTCAGGGAGGGGCGATGGGGGAGGGGGGGCGGTCGGGACGGTGACCCTTGGTAACTAAGTGGGCCCGGAGGGCAGGGATGGGGGGGGGGGGGCGGGAGTCGCGTACCCGAACTGAGGAGACGGCCCCCCCGTGCCCCCCTCCCCCCCTCTTTGGTTGGTCGATGCACACATTTCCATGATCTTCTCGCGCCAGTGGAATAAGGTTGGGGTAAGGGCCCAGTTGATACACAATCCGCAACGTTCATACCCCCCCTTCCCCCTTGCGCAAGCACCAGAAAACTCATGAAAGTGACGGTCAGACCGGGTCCCGGTGCTTAGACGAGGCGGTGCTTGCGCAAGGGGGAGGGGGGGGGTGGCTTTGGTGACATCACCTCAGCCCAGTCCTGTTTTTGGGTTCCTGTTTGGTCCCTCCAACCGCCGTCCCACGTACCTCAGCATCTGTTCGTAGGGTATTGCAAACACAGACTCCCTCGGCCAAAACCACCGGTTCTTGTCCCAATGCGCACAAAAGAGTTGTGTTACCACTTCACAAAAGCAGAAGAAGGTACTCAGGTCCAAAAGCTGCCGGCGGTGCACTCCCTCGGGGGCACGAGCCCGTGTACCATTTTTGTTGGCTGACTCCAGAAGTTTGTAGACTACTGAAGACAGTTCTTGGAAATATGGGCGACTCCTACACATGATACAGTGGAGAGAGCCCGTGTATCTTCCCAAACAGGCCACAATACAATCAGGATCGCAAGGGTCATTTCCCTTGCTAAAGCGAGTGAATCCATGTTGTATCTGGCATCAGTGGATCCATCACTCCCAAGCCCCCCCACCCCCCCGCCAAAGCTCTCCTTCAAAAGCCAACAGCCCCTTGAGAGGAACATGAGGCCTCAAAGGCACCACGGTACCAGTGGCACATGCAACATTCCATCGCTGTGAATGCAATCCTGGGCTGAGGAATCCCCCTTCACACTCACACAATCAAATCAGAAAATTTCAGGGCTCAAGTTCCGCATGCAACACAACTTCCTGCATGGGGAGACCAACTGTCTCTCGACGAAAAGGCCAGGCAACTGCCTTCACCTGCACTGTAACACAATGGCTCGCAAGTGACGCGCTCTTAGACCGAGTCAGCAAATGGTGTAGCTTCACATTTAAAAATGAACAAAATGAAATCCTCAAGAACCTCCGACTCTTGCCTATGCGGACAGTGCTGTTATTCGTGCCAGGTGCTGACGTGCTGTCTCTACTTGAGCCATTGTTGGTGAAAAATGTGACACTCTAAAATACCCCAATATGTTTACTCCCAAAAAGCCTTTCCTCTCGTGTGCGTGTTTCAGATTCACCTTGTGGATGACCAGCCAAATGCTGACGAGGGCAGAAATGAATGTCAGTGGGAGGAAGTGGGAGGAATTGTCACGCGAGTGTTAACAAGTGTCCCGCGAGTGTACTCGTGTGACACCCAGGGAAAAAAAATTGTACATCATTTTTTGTGTGTGTCAGCGCAAGTGCACTTCACTCCATGCAGTGTGTATGAGACATGGGCTTTAGTCACTGTGACATTAGTGAATGTGTTTCTTTAGGAGAAACGAATACATGCTTCGCTTGCAAAGCCCCGTGAAGCAGGAGAAATGGTTGCAGCTCAGTTGCAGTGTCATCACTTCACCTCCCTCAGCCTGCCACACACTTACACCCTACATCAGGGGCGCAAACAGCAGCACACATGCAGGAGGAGGTTGTTGAGGGATGATTGGGTTCCCCCTGCCCCACCCCCCGGTTAGCCCAATAAACCCATCGCGAGAAGCATGCAGTCACTGAAATTCAAAAGGAAATAAAAAACGAGAGGGGGACCCAGAAACTGTCTGTGTGGCACATCACGTGACTGGGACAGTGGATGGCATGGTATGGTCCTTATATGAATAAATGTATTTCATAAATTGACTGCATAGCCGATGGAACTGGTTGTATGCACAACACTGACTCACTGAGTGGAATAGGGCGCCCACAGACAATTTGTTGGAGGTGCAAAACACTGCCCTCAAAACCATATTTGCACAACCCCCCCCCCAGGGCGTTGCTTGAGCGGAGGGGGAGGGGGCGCCCCCCCCCCCCCCCCCCCTGCCGGAATGAACCATATCGGCCAAGAATTGCAAAAATGCACCACATTGACCCATTCAGTATATACATTTGTCATAATGTCTGAACACAGGTAATGAAATCATCTTTTTGGGTCCATACATTGTGCCCTCACCTAAGCAGCACCAGGCAACACAGAGGAATGCTCATTGTTATCAATTTTTTTGTATTAAGCTATCGTTGGGAACGTGTACCTTGGCGTGCGCAAATGCAACTCGCCCTCGGGACTGATGTCGCGCATTAAAAATGCTTTTGGTGGCGCTTTCAGTTTGTGCGCCCCATCTGCAATCATAACATAGGCAATGCGGTCACCGTGCAGAATGGTGCGTGGTTCTCCACATTCCACTGTAGCGAGTAGCACTGCAACCTCTTTGTCTTGTTTGTAGCCTCCTAATTGCTTCCCCTCAGGGAGAGCGGCCTTTTGACCGGAGAGGCGCTTGTGCGACAAAAAGGCAAAGTGCAGGTCATCCTACACAGACCTCAGTGAATCTGTGCTCTGCACTACTTTGAACATAGCCTGCACCTGAGTCTCATCCCAATCCTTAGACATCAGAATTTCATTCCGTTCCTTGTCTGGGACTTCACTGTTCGCACCGCACTCTACTTCATGTAACGAAAATGGCAACGCAGACTTCATGGCTTCCAATGCCTCTGAGTCTGCATCACCCACGGCACGGACAAAACTTCGCTGCACGTCCACAGGCACCTTCTTTTGCAAGTGCAGTGAGTCGAGGCGCTGGTGGGTGTTGAAGATTTGTAGAGGTGACCCTATCGAAACCTTTACCACTTTTTTGACACCGTCTCGCAAGGTCGTCCCAGGGAACTTCCGGCACAGTGATTGGTGTTGTGGGAGTCGCTGGCTGCGCAACTATCCGTTCCCTCCGGGGTTTGTCTGGGGTTCCTTTTTAGGGTTTCCCTAGGACCTCAGGTGCAGGACAGTGCAGATTTGTGGGGGCTGTGAAAGACAAAAAATGCGCATGTTGCAACGGAGCCTGTTTTCGTGGCATCTGTGCTGCCCAGCGTGCGCACACGACGGGTTGCATGAGCAAGAACTCATGCGGCAGGTAGCGCACCTCGCGGTCTTGGCGTGCCATTGCGGCTGCTTGTCTTATAAACTCATGCAGGTTGCCATTGGAGTGTTTAGCAACAGTGTGGAACATGCTTTCTGTGCCACATTATATGCCTCTTGCTTTTTCCTCCTAGTCCATCTATCTTGGAAACGAAATTAGAGGATCGCGTTTACAACATCGTCGTGTTTTGTGATTGCTTCCCTCACCTGCCCTGCACGTCAGTCAAGCACATCAGGATTCGAACCGACGCCTGCATGTCTGCCATCGGCTGCATTACCATTGGACCGCTGGTCCTGTTACCAGCACTGTGCGTCCCCACTGCTTGTAGCCTATTAAGCAAAAACTTTTGACCCCCCCCACCCCCCGCACCCACCCCCCCCCACCCCCCCCTCAAAAAAGTGATATCCAGTTTTAGGGGGTAGAGGCCTCAAAATCAAAAAATCCATTGGGGGATGGTCTTATTGGGCAAAATAATGATTTTACAAGGGGTTGGACATCCAATATCATGCCTTGGGGTATGCTACGCGAATGACCCCAAAAAAGGGGGGTATATGACGCCCGCGCCTGCGCTTGATCTAACAACCTCTCTTCGAGGTGATTTACTCCTTTTCTTCGTCCTGCTCCATTTGACCTGGAATTCCTGAAGGTGCTCACCACTTCCCACAGGAATGCTTTGGACAGCACCCTTGGGCCATGGTCCCCCACCCCCCTGGGGAAGGACATGGGGGGGGAGGACAAGGGAGGGGGGTACCTCAGTGTGGGTTCAGCCCCATCCCTGCCCGCGCACGCACGCACGCACGCACGCACGCACGCACGCACGCGCACACGCACACGCACACGCACACGCACACGCACAGACACAGACACAGACACAGACACAGACACAGACACAGACACAGACAGACACACACACACACACAATGTAAAGAGTACCCAAACCGTTAGACCCCTGCAGGCAAAACGGAGCACGGGGCACTCATCATCTCATCAGGCCGTCCATGTGAAAACAGACATGGGCGACTAGGCGCCTTTCTGCAGTAGACAGCGGGTACGCGGTGTGCGGGAACCTACAGGAAAGGGCAAGCAGAACTGCGCCTTGCAGTTCCGCAGTAGAGCAATGTCACTTGCAGGGGAAGGAGCCAAATTCGTGTATGCACTATGCACACCATGCATGTGGTCTCAATCCTTCACACCCCGCGGGTGATGGCGTTTGGGTCAGACAGCCTTGAACCAATTTGTGTCTCCGGGGCGTACTGCGTGCCGGAGACGTGTATGCACCATGCACACCATGCATGTGGCCTCAATCCTTCACACCTCACTGGTGATGGCGTTGGGTAACCCATGCTGCCTACCGCGGGGAGAAAAGCGGAGGGAATTTGTTGAGTTTCAGAGACATGGGACAGGGCCTGTGTTGGTGCAACCAGCTGGAATTGTCCAACGTGCCCCACTTGTTGGTAGCTGTCCAGATGGCTGGGACACTGCGGGTCGGGGGCATCATCTTCGTGACACCAAAACCACCAGAATTGCAGGGAGTGAGGCAGATGAACAGACATACAAGGGGAGGAGGGGGGGGGGGGGTTGCAGGATGTGTGAGACGTCACGCCAGACGCTGAATGCGTGTACCGACTGTCCCAGGACGGCAGGCGGATCAGGTACGTTGGGACGGCGATGACAGGCTGTGACATAGCAGTTTGCCGAGGACCACACACACTTCGTGCGGGAAAACCAGTGGGGACCAAACGCGGGGCACAACGTCAGTGAAGACGAAAGCAGGCGAAGGCAGAGCACTGGTCACCGAGACAATTTCATCAGGCCATTAACAAAAAAGTAGGCAAGGTCCTTTCTGAGACAGGAGTGACGGTGTACAGGAGTTTGTTCTCATAGTGCAAGTTGCGCTGATCACTACAGACCCTGCCCACTGCCCGGCCCTGTCTAGCCAATGATTGTATGATCTGTTGAAAACCGCAGCGCTGCTCACATGCCTACTCTGGAGGTACTTAGCTTGAGACGGGTGTAACCACCCGCTCACACACACACAGACTCCAAGGGGGCCCGTCATGGTCAGTGGATCCGACGCATTTCACTGTCGCTTTGTGGCGCACACCGTGGCGTGTCGTTGTGTTGGTATGCGTGCATGGTGCTTTTCTTGCTGTGGTGTGTGCTACCCCAGCGGTTGAATCGCTGGGCTCGTGCCGTGAAGGCGCCGGTTCGATTCCCGCTGTGCGCGTGGCTGCACTGCCGAAGAGAAGACTCGCCGCAGGAGCCCGGCTGCAGCGAATGCGCCCCCCTCGCCACGCTGCCGGGGTTCAAGACGCGCAAGCGGCGCGCGCTGCCGGAGGGGGCGGTGGTGCGTTTTTGTGGGGCGCGTGTAGGGGGTCGGGGGTTTGGGGGGGTTTCTTGAAAAAGCGAGGCGCACCGCCCGCTGCCGGTGCCCGTGGACTCGCTGGCCGCGTGTGCTGTTGTAGGGGGCGGTGGTGCGTTTACAACGATAGGAGGATTCGAACCTCCGCTATAGGCAGACGAGTCTATGTCGCTGACCACTGGTCCACTCCAGGCCTCTTACATGTCTGTGGCACGAACATGCACATTCATGGGTTACACACACATTGTCTCCCAAGGGGGGCAGTCATGGTTGCTGGGTTTAACTTTGGCGGCGTGGAGGTGGAGGATTTCCCAGTCTCCGCACCAGAAGCCTGTGGTTCCGTCTGGTGACAGGGATGGGTCCAGGTGCCAACTGCTGTAGCTGTCCCCCGCCCAGTGTGCGTGACGCCGCAGCCACGCGGCGCACAAGGTGAGGTGGCAGCAGTGTGGCATGGGGAGGAGGTGGCGAACCGTGTACAGGTAGCGGGTTGTGGCTGTATGGTCGTTGGGGCTGGTAGACAGGCCCCGCGTGACCGCCGAGTGTGCCGCCCTGGTGACCTGTGGCAGTGCATACCCGCTGAGAAGCGCTATCTGTAACCAAGCAGAGAGGGACAGCAGCTCCCCCGCCCATGTCGTGGCCCAAGGGCGTGCATTGCTCAAAGCGCCCGTCATGATACCCGGCAGGTAAGCAGGATAGGCGCTTGCAGGGGACAGGAGGGGGGGCGCACTCTTCAGACTCCAAGTTGATGAGAGCGCGCTGGGGTGTAGGTAAGCTAGTCCTTTACCCGTTTTCCCCCGAATCATGTCAAAGCCGAGGGCTGTGGTGGACGCTGAGTGGCAGTGATGTTTGCAGGGGTCCCCTGGCCCCGACATACACTCACAGAGCACATCCAGGTTCCATGCCTCGCCCAGCAGGTTACACACTGTAGAGATGATGGGGTGGGAGGCGGTGTCTGGGTAGGTGGTGGCAATCAGGATGTTGTCTCTAAATTGACATAGGGCGGTTATCCCCTGCGGGGACTCCCAGTAGGGGAACCCTGCCTCGGAAACAGTGAGGGAGCCCAGGCGGCGCAGGAGGTGGCGATTTGAATAAACCTGCCATAGGCTGTGCAGATCGGCTGCCTGGGCTGAAAAAGAACCGCCCATTGGAATGCAACCGTGGCGGCACCATAACCCTCCCACTGCTCTGATGAAGTTATTGCAGTGCATCTCAAACGTGATTGTGTCTGACATTTGGGCATGGGTGATGTACCAGAATTTCGTTGCCTTTGCACGTCCCGCTCTGTCGAGCATTTTGGAGTCTTTGTGAATGGACCACTCAATATCTGTCATGCGCCACTTGCGGCGTTTGGCGAGCCACTTGCTGGCTGCCGTCAGGTGGGATTCGATGTCCGTGGGGCATATATTATTGAATTGGTCCTTGCAATCCACTTCACTGATGAACCGGGCGTTTATGGTGTCTAACCAGTGGAACCATTGGCTTACTTCTGAGATGCTCTGAGCTAGAAAACAGCAGGGGACTTCTTGACACAGGAGTCGGAGGAAGGCTGTGTTGGCGCGTGCGGCGATGCGCAGCGATTTTTTGGGTAGCAGGGGTTGGGGGAGGGAGGTAATGCCGCGCCAGAGCCACTTACCCTTAGCCAGTGATTTGAATTTGCCCAGGAGATAGAGGAGGGGAAGCTGACCGGCTGTGTTGCGGTCCCAGCCTCTGGCGTCGAGCTCTGCAGAGACGAAAGCCATGGCTTGGGGCAACGTTTTAGGGGACGGGGTGTAGCCTTCGCACTTCAGGAACTGTTGGATGATGCCCCATACCCAGTGGCGGCAGAACGCCCATAGGACTCCCACCCCCTTGTCGACAATGCGGACATAGTGGGACTGACAGACCGACTTGGCAAATTTCCTGACTTGTGTAAGCTTGTGGCCCGTCTCTGGCCACAGGGAGTCTGGGAGCATCAGTTCGAGGAGTGGAAGACTTGCACCGATTTGATCTGCCATCTTTTTCAGGTCAGAGAGGAGTTGGGAGCGGACGGAGGAGCCTTTGAGGGGTAGGGGGTCGTTGGGTCGGGCATAAGTGTCTGAGGTAGGTACCCACAGTGGTGTGTACGCTATGTGTCCATCGATGACTGTGGAGACCCCCGGGAATTTTGGTGCTGTGAGACACTTGCATGGGGGCTGGTCGCCTAACTTATCGAATCGCCGAGCGTGTTGCTCAAAAACGCGGCGGATGTTTACAGGGCTACTGCGGACGACTCGTATGGCCTTAGCCAGGGCTTGTTTTTCCCATGCGGGGCTGGCAACAGAAGCAATCATTTTTCTGGTGACTCTGTGAATAGCACTTTTCTGAGATGGCTGCAGATTCGGGACGATGATACTGCCTACCGAGTACAGTGGTACACTCATCTGCGAGGCCAGACTGTGAAGGTCCTGCTGCAGAAATTTAAGTCGTGGGAAATCCTTTATCTGTCGGGCCTCTTTCATGCTGTGCAGCACTTGCAGGACTCGTTGGTTCAGCCATCCTCGTGGTCCCGACCCTTGCCCCTCGGTGCTAATGCCTGGCGCAACATCGTTGCAGGCCCATTTTTTGAACACAAACCACCAGTGTCGCTCCCTGACGCTGGCGTACCACTCGTCACTCATTGCAGGGGGATGATCCCCAAGTGGGCACTGTCCGTTTGCAACATTAGTCGGTGGAGTGTAGAGCAATCTTGGAAACTCGACGCGTCACACAGGACCACACACACACACACACACACACACACACACACACACACGATTGCGAACAAACAGACGAGCAGCACAAAGCCGCGTCCAAATATCAGGTTCCTCGTCAGTTGGACATTCAAACAAGACAAAGCATGTTCAACGCCAATAGGCGCCTTTCTGTGGGGATAGGCACGCAGAACTGCTCTCAACCACGGGGGCGGCTGCCAGCCAATGTGTGACCCCGAGGGGTGTTCGACAGTTTGGGGGCTGTGGGGGGGGGGGGGGACCCCCACCCCCCTCCGAAGGGGGGGGGGGGGACCCCTCCCCCCCCCCTTGGTTGACCCAAACCCAGCACCTTTTCCGGCAGGCCCCGTCCAAGCGCGCAAACACACAAAGCTAACAAGATGCACTGTGAATGGTCATTGTTTTGCTGCACTGCAGCACTTTCAGAGTAGTATTGAATGTTGCCTTGAGTTCGCCCAAAGGCCTCTCCTTCCCCTTGTCACAAACCACAGACATATATGTAGAGAAGCGAAGGGAGCCACAGACATATAGAGAGAGAGAGAGAGAGAGAGAGAAGCGAAGGGAGGGGAGGGGCCTCAAGCTTCGGAATCATCCTCCCACTCGTCGCGTGCCCTCTTGCCGGTACTCTTGGGGCGAGCACGCTTCTTTGGCCGGGCTCCTTGTGCTCTTGTGACCCGGCAAAATCAGAAGTGGCAAGGTGGCTACATAACCTTTTTTGTGCTTTTCAGCCATTTTTGAATTCTCCACAAAATTCTGAGTATTTTGAGGATAGACACATAGGGTGGAACAAGAAAAATTCCCCCTGCCGTATGCCTAAAACAAAATCTCCGGCGCCTCCGGCGCCGACAAAGCACCTTGTTCCGTGCGACAATTTTGGGGTCCGTAGAGGGGGGGGGGTCCCCCCCCCCCCCCTTTGGGGTCGGGTCCTGACCAGGAGCGCCCCCCGTGCTCTCAACCTACGAAAGAAGAAGAACGGGGCTGCCCTATGGCAGAACCGGCCTGCAATCAGGCGACGTCACCAGAGCTGCAAGCACCCAGCGGCAGGCTGCAGAAGGGGGGCCTGCACCATGCGATATATATGTATACGTGGGACAACGTAGGGAAAGTTTTTCGTGAAAAAAAATTTTCCGGGCCAAAATTTGTGTTCCGGCGCCTTTTGTGGCAACATCCATCCTTACACCAAACAAAGGGCCCGGCACGGAAGCCCATTTCTGGAACACCCCCCCCCCCTCCTTCGCCGGGCGCCCATGCCATCCCCCCCCCCGCAAAACAATTTTCGGGTCGCCCTATGAGTGATGACAGTGAATGACATTGAATGCCCCTGAATGCCTCTTCCCTGAGACCGGGACCCAACAATTGCTGATGCATCGCTGCCTCAATACGGCTCATCCCGCAGATGTGCAACTCGCATCCAACAACCTCCCTCCTGCCCATGCTTGCACATGTGGTGGCTGACAAGGGAATACCCCATTGCCATGCCGGACAGTAGGGAGGCGAGCAGCCCCACAAACCCAGCCCCCATTGCCGTGCCCGCACACAGGGCCGGGCATACGGCCGCAAAGCTCATGCCAACGGTGGAACAGACGCCGAACGCCCGGGCGCGCAAGTGCTGGGGGAAGCAGTCTGCGGCCCAAACTATGCACAAGGAGCGCCCACTCATCAGCCCCACAAACATCAGACCGGAGGGGCCGTAGGCCAGGAGCGGGGCCTTCCAGAGCACGGGCATGAAGAGGGGGATGCTGAAAGCAGCCGAGAACACTGCCCCGCCGAGGGACGTCTTGCAAATGCCCACGGTATCCGCTACAACCAGCAGCCCAAAGACGATGGGGCAGTACACGACGGCGGCGGTGAGAGCAACGAACCCGGCCCCTTCCTCAGAGTACCCACACCACTGCGTCAGCCATGCCTTCAGATACGCAAAGCCGAGTCCCTCGCATGTGTAATGAAGGCTGAGTCCCGCAATGCACAGGCCCAGCCGGGGGTAGTTCTCTTGCACCAGCTCCAGGAAACCGGCTTCCTGCGCCGCAGCGGCAGGGCTGCCAGCGTCGTCCATGGGGGTGGTGACGGGCTCGGCGGAAGGCTCCGGCGCTTCCGCCATGAAAAGCAGCATTGGAAACACGCCAAGGAGCCCAGAAAGCAGAAACGGGACCCTCCAGCCCCACTGCACCATTTGTGAAGGCGACAGGCAGGCGTAGAGGGGGGTCACCGCGCCGCTGACCACAACGAACGCCAGGGCCTGGGGAATCACCATCGCGGCCCGGGCCATGGACAGGATGCTCCTGGGGGCCACTTCGGCCAGATACACATTCGACACCGTAAACTTGCCGCCGTACCCAATGCCTTGGATGCACCGCCACGCGACCATCCAACCAACGCGGACATACGCAACGGGCGGCGTCAAGCCCTGGCACACCGTTCCAACCGACAGCAGGAGCGAGGACGCGATCAACGCTTTCTTGCGCCCCACAGTGTCTGCAATGCTACCGAACAGCATATTCCCCAGAGGACTCACCATAAAAGCCGTCCCCCAAAGTAACCACGCCAACTGAGAGTTGCCATCAAAGACCGCTTGTGCGATCTTGGGCTGGACGTACGGATAAGTCCACCACTCAACTTTGTCAATGAACAGCCCCAGCGACACACTGCGCTGCTCTTTGAAAAACTGCAGCACCGAGGTCCACTAGTCATCACCGGCAGTAGAGAAGCCGGTCGCAGCATCCAATGGTGACTTTCGGAAGTCCGTTGGGCGAGATGCTTCCGGGCATGATAGGCACTGCCCCATAGCTTCTGTTTTTTTGGCTGACTCGAAATGTTCACGAGTACCCAAGATAGTTCTTAGGAATTGGGCAACTCAAGTACATGATACACACTGTCCCATAGCATCAGTTAAAAACTAAAACGATAGAAGAAGAGAGGGTGGTCCCTGCGGTTGCGCAATTCACTCAGGCATGGCGGCCAACAAGCAGAAATGGAGCCAATGGAGAACAGGTTCTGGTGCCTGTGGTGTTGTGGCATTGTTAACAACGACAATAAGGAGGGTGTGGGTACAAGATTAAATCCAAGTGGTCTAGCAGTTCCCAACCCTAAGGCACAAGCATGAAGAAGCCCATGTATGCACCCAATTGTTGTGGTTTTTGTTCATATGCTGCTCTAACTCCCACATTTCTCATAGTTTTGCATCCCAATATCCACGGGTTGTGACGCAACATGCAAAAAACATGAAAAGACTGCATCGTAGAGATTCTTCACCCCATCAGAGAAACATCTATAAAGACAGCTTCCATGATGAAGCAGGAAAATGCTACGAGAAATGGACAACATGAAGAAGGTGAAATAGGGAGGAATTTGGGGGAGTTACACCAACAAACACTAGCTGTTACACAGTGTGCTCTGCACACATTGGCAACCATCTTGGAGTGACAGTTGGCGAACACATTAGGACTTTGACTGAAGTAGATGGGTGCTCAAGTGGCCCTGACACCTGAGAAGTTGCATTGCGAGCGCCCTACGCTAAGGGGCGCCCTCATATAGCACCACAGATTGCCGCGTGGATACCCACAAGGGGCACCTCCGCATCCTCACCCCTCGACTGCCCTAAACCCCCACAGCCTTTTGGTCTTTACTCGGTGATACCGCTGCACCCAAATTTGTCCCATGAGAAAATGAAATTAAATGTACAGGTTGGAAAGTTGAGGCTAACTAAGGCATACCCATTTTTACTTTTTACATGCTAGAGGGCTCTCTTATGCAGTAGGCGCGCACAACGTCAGGTATTTGAACAACTTCTCCAGGAAATGGCCTACCTTTGAAGCCCTCGTAAAGATTGTCCCTTGGTGGAAGTTGCTGGGGGAAGAGTTATGGCAGGGTGTGAGGGCCCCCTTGGGTAAGCTCACATGCAACCAGTGCAGCAACAAGCTGAAATGTGATAAATTATTGCACACCAACCCCTATTTTGCATGTGGCTACACTGCCCAATTTCTTTCTGCAGTGTTAGGTACAGTTTTGGGTAAAAGCATAGGCACCAACATCACCGCTGCCATTGGTTCTGCCGTAATGTAGTATGCATTCGCATCTATGCCCATTCTCCTCTTTGGATTGGATTTCGGGTTGGGTCTCAATGTTGTCGTCAGCTGTGTGGGCTATGCCATTCTCGTGTGGCCCTCTTTGGCGGATATGCGGCCATTTGGTACGGGGCCATAGCTCACGTGCTTGTGTTGCTTTTATTGGCCATCATCATTGCCACCCGCACCCGGCAATTTTCCTTCTACCTACAATCTTTTGAGGAGGCTCATGCGATGCACGTGGCATCGGCACAAGCCGCACCGAAGGCAGATGGCATTCTGAACCACACGTTGAAGAACACGATGGTCGATGGCATTGGGGAAATCATTGTGTTCTTTGAGGCTATGAAGGCGCAAGGGCAAAGCCGCAGCCCAACTGCAGCGGTCCCTCGCCTCGCTGTAGCAAGTGAAGTGCCAGGCTTTTAGCTCGTCGGCTAGGACACATGCTGTGTGGCCCTCCGTCTAGTCCAAGAGGTGGAGTTCGTGCAAGTGCTAACGGTGGGACAAAAGGTCACAGTGCACGTCCCTGATATGGCGGTGCTCATCGACCCAACACTATGCGGGCTCATCCTCAACAATGCCATCGGCAATTCTTCGAAGCATGGGGACCCCCGCAGTCCCACTGTTCAGTTGGCAGTGACAATTGCGCCTTTTGAAGCTGCAGACGGGATACGCAAGATGTTGGAGGTCATCGTCACCAATCGTGACCACCCTCATCACCAAGGAATACGCGAAGCAAGTGCTGACGCGAGAGGTCCGGAGGGGCCTGCTACATCGGCCATTTCGAACTACATAGGCTTGCGGCACTCCTTTATGGTAGCCAAAGCAGGTGGGTGAAAGTCTCATTCACACAAGAACAAGAGCGGGCTGTTTTTCGGTTGTGCGGTAATGTGGTCGAACAAGCAAACTCAAAGGATAGCGAGGACCCAATGTTTTTTTTTACTGACTCCAGAAGTTCAAAGAGTACGCAAGATTGGGCTTGGGAAAGTGGGCGACTCCGGCATATGATACAGTAGATCCCCGCAATGCGGGGCACATGGCAAAGACCCACAGTTCACATGCGTATACCAGAGGGCTCTCTGGTGCGGTAGGCAAAACCGCCACGCCATATGGCAAGCCTATGATGTGTAAGAGTTAAGGGGAGAGAAAAGGCATGCTGGATCATGTGTGTGCCCTTCCCCACAGGTCCTCAAGGGTCACAAGTTTTCGTCGCTTTGCAGGGGCCATGTCCGGTGGCGGGCGTTGGCCCACGATGCCAGGCCTTGTGCGTCACTGGCGTTTAGGCGGAGGTGACTCCACCCGGTGGGCGGCACGCTCAAATGCCCACAACTGGCTCATCACCGAAAAGAGCTCAACCCTTCGGTTATGCCGCTGGTAGTGCCGGTCTGCAGAGGTGGTCCACACGCTAGCCCGTCGCAGAAGGGAGTGCCAATGCCGTGATTGCCGCACCAGATCATCTAGCACGTCGCGGTATGAATCCATCAGTGAGGCCCCGAGAACGGCACGCCGATGCAGAAACCAAGGCTGGGCCACATACTGCATCGCCGAGGCTACCTGCTGTGCCCCTGGGTCTGCGGCAGTGCAACAAAGGCACTGGTCGAGATATTTCACCACCCATGATTTGGTGTGGTACGACTGCGGCCGGTCCCATGTGCGCACCGCTCTTCGGTGGGATGTCTCTTGAGAGGCGCGGCCATCCCGTCGCAATGTTCTCTCCCGGGGGCCTGTATACCCTACTTGATTACGGAGGACTGAGTCTGTGGGGTTCGGTCATATGGCTCGTGGGCGCAGTTTTGTGTACCATGCCAGCACCGTTGCGGACAGCATGGGTGGCACCTGTGGGTCGCGGGGGGGGGGGGGGGGCATGGTGAGTTGGCCGCGCAGTTGGCATACACCATGTAGGGCGTGGTACTGGTGCCAGGCCACACGCTCCCTGAGGTCTACCCGTAGTGCTCGGGGGATGTGGTCCCATAGGGACCGTGGTATGCGAAGGCAGGAAACATGGTGTAGGTCCGCCGCCGACGCCCTATTCCACCATTCAGTTACCATATCTAGCCACAGTCCCCAGGTTCTAAGCCACATGTTACGAAATGCGACTTTCCAACGCATGCAGTGTATGAGGCGTTTGTGGACAGTGGTACCGTGATGGAGGGGACATAGGGGGCATTTGGGGGTGGTATGGTCCCACGGCGCGCCCGTCCCATCCCATCGTACCTGGCCCCAGAGCCATTTAACCCAGAGCATGCGTCAGTCCCCGCGCATCGGCAGCCAGGATACCCAGTGCGCACCGTCGAAAGTGACAACATGCCTCCGCTGGAGGATCTATTTCCGCGCCGGAGTGGGGTAGGGCCCGCCGCATATTGCAATATCTTCGGGGCGCCGGGGATCGTAATCCGGCACAGGTAGGCGCGTGGCCATCTTGGCGAGCAGGTCTACTTCCCCATTACGCCGAAATTGTTCGCGTTCTTGCGCGTTGCTAGCCTCCGTTTCAAGGCGATGGCTAGCGATCCACTCCGCGGCGACGCGTTTGTGTTGCACCTAGTCGCACACTTTGTGGCGGATGTCGCCATCGGAATATTCGTGCGTGGGTCGGCGGTGTGCACATTTTGTGACGGCCATGTTGTCGATATATTGAGTGTCACCGTCGGATGCGATGGCTGCGCCAATGGCTGCTCCGTACATTTCCTATAGGACTATAGGATTGCCGTGGGCCCGCCACCCAGGCGAGGATGCAAAGAGGCCCTTTGGTCACTGTTGCGCCCTCCACCCGGTATTCAAAGCCCGCAATCTCAACTGTTTGAAGGCTGCCGTCGGAGTATAGGGACATTCCGGTTGGCGGTTGCTTGTTTGAGAAGCACGGTATGCCCGCAATGGTGACAAGGCGGTATCCCCTGGGCACCGTGCCCGCCGAGGGGTCTTCGTGGTACTGGTGTGGGGCAATGTAGTGGCGCGTGTGGAGGGCATCCCCCACCTATTCTTTGCGGGCTGACAGGAGGACGCCGTCATTGGAGCTGTCGCTGTCGATGAGGTTGGGCCCCCCGGCCGGCCGCGGCGGAAGTGCTATGTGAAGTGCGGTGCGAGCACCCAACTGGGTGAGTATAGCCAGGTCGTTGCGGATAGGCACCGCTCGGGAGGGTAGTTCTTTGCTGAGGTCGCAGCCAATGGATCCCGGACGTGAGCGTAACATGTTCTGTACCATTGTGATGAACCGTGCCTTGTGGGCCCAAAACAGTTGGCGCAACCCCGTTCCGCCGAGGCGGTGAGGGGAAGTGACATGGAGGACGTTGTACCATTTGTGAACGTCGGCCTTATTGAGTTACATGCCCTCTGCCATAAGGGGGAATCTTTGCACTGCGCGCGCACTGCGCGCTACTTTTAGACTATGTTCCCCCCGAAGAGCCCCCAAGCAAACCCCTTGGAAACCCCCTTAGAATTAGGTGATCCAAGCTGCCCCAACTCAAGAAAGTTGCAAGCTACCTTCCCTTCACAGAACACACATCATGCACAACTGGAAAAGCCATGAACAGCGCATTGGTCGCCACCCTCAAGAACACACAACTGTCTTTCTGTTCCATTGTCAACTAAGTACACATGGACTCCATCTTGCATTGGCGATTCACCACCCGTAGTGCATCTTGGTAGTACTCCAAGTGGATGAGCCCATCTCCCGCCCTCCCAACCACCGTGGCAGGAACTCGCACGCCGTTGGAGCGGGTGTACAACACCCGATCGCCAAGACTCAAATCCATGAAGAAAGTGTGTCTAAGAAAGGAGGAGGGGGGTGTGAAGTCCTGTAGCATATGTGCAAGCACGATAGATCAATGTGTGCACCCGAGCATTGCGCCTTGCCATGCCTTGACACCAACCATGCTACGCCTTGCCATGCCTTGACCCAAACGTGCTACGCCTTGCAAAACCTCCGCTAGGGGTCACCGTGATGCCCCTAGGGGCCCCTAGTATCTCAAAGTACGGGTCTCTAATACGGCTAGACGCCCAAATAGTTGCACTGTGCGTGCACTATGCGCGCACTGCGCTAAAGGCTCCTCCTAAGCACGAACCGCAAGCACATGGGGTCCATGGCTTTGAACATGGTGTCGTTGGGGAGAAACAAGGTGCGGTACGTCCACCGTGGGATCAAGACGGTGTTCAGCAGCTGTACCCGCTCGAAAGCGTTCAGTGGCAGGTATTGGTATCGCGCCAGATCAGCTGCGGCTGTCCCCACGAAGTCATCACGTGCCTTCTATTCCCAAGTCGTATGTGGCACGAGGTGACCAAGGTAGTGGAAGATAGGGGGCTGCAGCGACAATCGCGCATCGCTCCACATGATGGTGTCCCTAGTCGGGGACTCTCTTCGCGCCACACCCTGATGGCGGGAGGGTGGGGCCCAACGGTAAACCTATGTCTTTGAAAGGTTCGTCTTGAGGCCCAGTATGGCAGACAATTGACTGACGCGCTCCAGGCTGCGTTGCATCTCACGTTGGTTCGGGGAGATGATGGCAATGTCGTTGACATAGGCTAGTATGGTGCTGTTGGGAAACTCCCAAGTGAGAGTCTGGTGGAAGGCCTCATACACCAAAACAAAAAGGGCTGGGGACAAGGGGCACCCCTCCTTGATGCCACGGCGCAACGGAAAACGGACGTCTCCATACACCCCCGTGCTGTGTGCGTAGATGCTGGCCACCATGTTGTAGATGCGGGCCAGGGTTCCAATCAGCCGGAGACGGTAGGTGAGGCACTCATGGGGCATGCTGGGGTAAGCTTTTGCGATGTCCAGGAGGCATACTAGCGCTCCGTCCCCGTATTGGTGTAAAAGCATTGACATGCGGAGGGCTTGTTGTGATGTGGTATAGCCTCGCCTAAATCCTGCTTGGGGGTCGGAGAGTGCGGCGTCGATGGGCCCTCGCAGGGTGTCCAATATGAGGCACAGGAGAGCGAGGACCCAATGTTCAGATTGGTAGGGGACGTCCCACTAGATCAGAACATCTATTTTACTGATGATTCCGGCAAAGCCCGCCGCTTGATGCACCACCACCTCACCACCTTGGCACAGACTTGCAACGTCCGCACGTTTGGCTAGAACCGGGCGGAAGTTCAGGCGTTCATTGATTGTGCATAGGCGGATGGAAGAATCTCCATTCTCGACTAGCACTTAGACTTTGTTGCCGACACTGCTAAAAGTAAGCAGGTCATGAAGTATATGATTGCTGAACTTGACGACCGGATAGTTCAGGCAAGGGTACCCCGTTTTTCAAATACGAGCTAGCCGCATAGTGCGGGTAAGGGTCAACAGCAGGCGGCAGGGCATTGTACGTGGACCATTGTGTCGTTTGTTGGTGGGCCCCCTTTAGGGGGGTGATAACCAAGCTATGGCACCCACCAGCCCGAATCCCAACCATACAGTTTCACGACGATTGCGGAACCTTGAGGACTATCCGGCCAAAACCCTTCCTTTTTGGACCACTGTTTGTAGTATATTCGCGACTACTCTAACCCCTTCACTATTTTGGAGCACGGCCGGCAGCCATTGAATGCCTAGTCAACTGTTTTCCTATTTTTTTGCCCACTGTTGGCAAATGGGCCCTCTAGGGATTCATGATTGGGAAGCCAACTTCTAACAGCGACTACGTGGTTGTCCTTGTACATATTCACATAGATGACATTGTTTGTGTGTTGTTACATCCTTTTTACGTCTACGGATGCATGCTGTTTATTCTTTGTTTTTCACATGTGGATTCATGCTGATTATTCTGTGTAACCATCCTGTGCAAACGTGTTGTTTCTTTCTTAGCTGTGATGTTTCCTACTGTGAATCTTGCAAGCCTGCACATGGAATGCCAAGCACAAAGCAACACAACATGCAAATTTGAAAGTCATCATGCAACGTGATCAATGTGCGTGTTCGTTGAAAATCTAGTGGCAATTCCACCCCCCCCCTCCCTTTCCCGGACAGCCCTGTTGTCATGTTGCTGCCCAAGCATAAATTCTGCCTTCTCGGGGGCCCAAGAGGGCAGAAGTGCTACGCAACCCTTGCGTTCTCGGGAGTCCCCAAACAAAGGGGGGACAAAATCAGAATTGGCTGCCTCACCCCTGCCTTCTCGGGGGCCCAAAAGAGGGCGGAAGTGCTTCGTAACCCCTGCGTTCTCGGGGGTGCCCAAAACAAAGGGGGATGAAATCAGAAGTGGCTGCCTCACCCCTGCGTTCTTGGAGGCCCAAAAGAGGGCGGAAGTGCTACGTCACCCTTGCATTCTCGGGGGTCCCCAAACAAAGGGGGACGAGATCAGAAGTGGTTGCCTCACCCTTGCCTCCTCAAGGACACAATGAGAAGTCAAAACGTAAGCTAGGGGCAACAATGATGCCCTTAGTATCTCAAAGTATGGGTCTCTAGTGCGGCCGGACGCCCAAATGGTTGCACTGCGCCAAGTGCGGCCCCAAAAAAGCACACAACATGCAATACAAAGAAGCTGAATTGCATCAGAATGGTGCAAGCATATCAATTTACACCAATTCACACCCAATTTACACCTGTAAACACCGCCGTGGCCCAAAAAGTGGCCGTTTTCGTAAAATTTACACACTTACGTGTAAATTTGCCATTCAGCCAGCGGCCCGGCCATTGATTAATTAAGGCTTGGCTAGACAGCACCCACACACGGATCAGAGGACGGACATCGGCGACTGCTATGACACAAGAGCATCCTTCCTTCACCCTCGGAAGAGCAAGAGCGGTGTGGAGGACCTATCAAAAGCGGACACCGCGAATGTGAGCTTGCTCATCCCATTTCTAGTGACAGTGGAACTAGCCATCGTAACATTCTTTGCCTCCACTTCGTCCATTGGTCTCCCTTGTGAGTACATCCTGTGTCATAGTTCTCAAAGGAATCGCGTGCAGACCCAACACCGTCCCAAAGTCTAATGGCGGTCTGCAGACTCATCGTCACGCAATGGCTTGATCCTCAATGGGCTAGTAGGACAGGCACTGTGTGCACACCGACGACGTGCGGACACCCTGACATGAGCCCAGCTCAGCCCACATCTAGCCACAGCAGCCTGTGGAGCTCTGACATGCACCTCAGTGCGTGGAGAGAGCGCCGGCATAGGTCGCTCAAACGATTTCGGGGGCCACACTTCCGACATCCCTAGGGATGCCCAAAAATCGAAAGCGTTTTCGGGAACGATTTTCGCTGCAAAACTGAGGATCATGGTGCCGCAATCCGTCGGGTTGTGAAAGTTGTGACCCTCCCCCCCTTCCTTGCCCCCACAAGACAAACGAAAGGCTAGGATACATCCAGTATGTACAAGGCTCCGCCACTACCCAACAAGAAGCTGCCCCGGTCACCAAGGCCACACGTGGCCAACCACATGTCCCTGATCGTGGGATTGACTCATGGAGCGCCAAGTTCCCCCTGCCCCGCCCCACCCCCCGGTTAGCCCAATCAACCCATCGCGAGAAGCATGCAGTCACTCAAATTCAAAAAGAAATTAAAACCGAGAGGTACTATGAAAGCCAAGAAGGGGACCCGGAAACTGTCTGTGTGGCACATCAAGTGACTGGGACAGTGGATGGCATGGTATGGTCCTTATATGAAAAAATGTATTTCATAAACTGACTGCATAGCCGATGGAACTGGTTGCATGCACAACACTGACTCACTAAGTCGAATAGGGCGCCCACAGATAATTTGTCGGAGGTGCGAAACGCTGCCCTCAAAACCATATTTATACACAATACAAACCCAACCTCGTTGGCTTTGGGTTGAAGAGGCGGTATGCTGGGGCCAAGGTTCTCGGTTTAGACTGCAATGCTACTTCTGCAAGCAGCCTACAGAGACCAGGCAAAAAACAGGCACAGAGTCCCAAACTGACGCATTGCACAGCCTCACCACCGTCTTAACCACCTCATTTTTGGTAGGGGGGGTACCAGCCGATCGAACACACACGCTATGTCTCTCGTCGCTCTTAAACTCGCAAACATAGTCTTTGTCGTGTGACGCAAGACGTGTGCACCCCAGGCAGGTAAGTGGAGCAACCGCCTCCTCATCACCTCAGCCTTAAGTGTACAGGACCAACAGTCTATTGTCTCACCGTCCACCGTTGGGGAGGATATGGGGTGGTCTTGCACACGCGGTGCAAGCCAAAGGAGCCTGGCTTTTGAATGATTGAGTTGACAGCTGCCGGGCTCTGGGACCGAGCCACCTGCTTCAGTGTGATGCCCCAGCTGCCGAGCTTGGGGGCTGTGTTGATCATCGCCGTAAGAGAGTTGATGACCGAGTCAGTTGCAATTGAGGTTCTGGCTGTAAGTAAAGCCCCCCGCCCCCCCGACCCAGACCGGCGCTTCCGCCATGAAAAGCAGCATTGGAAACACGCCAAGGAGCCCAGAAAGCAGAAACGGGACCCTCCAGCCCCACTGCACCATTTGTGAAGGCGACAGGCAGGCGTAGAGGGGGATCACCGCGCCGCTGACCACAACGAACGCCAGGGCCTGGGGAATCACAATCGCGGCCCGGGCCATGGACATGATGCTCCTGGGGGCCACTTCGGCCAGATACACATTCGACACCGTAAACTTGCCGCCGTACCCAATGCCTTGGATGCACCGCCACGCGACCATCCACCCAAAACACTGCATTGCTGAAGATGATGATGATGAGCCATAGCTTGGGGTCACCAACTATTGAACCAACCCCCAACCCCAAGCAGGCCGGTCTTTTCATGGGGAGCGATTTGCTGGTACATGTATGCCACTGAATGGGGTTCTAGCCCACTGATGGGACCCATACTTGCAGGGCCACACAGAAAAAAAACTACCCGCGATTTTCTACCCTCGATTGATTGGCATTAGGCCACGCCGGTCGTGCCCAATACTTGTTTGGCACAAAATTCCTTGGATCTGTTTCAGCCACTTATCCACATGGCACCCGCGCTGTGCACAATAAACTCCTCTTCCTATCCAGCTATTGCTACGCCTTAGGCGAAGCTGATCACACCCAAATCGATCCTGGTCGAAGACACTGGTTAGAGTGCTGCAGCATGCGCGCTTTCTGCTGGACGCTTTGTGCAGAATGCACTGGCCTTTACATGAATCACTTTCTGGAGATGCACATTGCAGCAAACGAAACAACAGGAAGACTCTGAGTTCCCTGAAGGGCATTGAATCGATGGGTCTTGTGGATCACCTTTTGTGTTTTTGGGTATTTGGGCAAACAGGACGTGAGTGGAGCCTTCTTGTACAAACGATACGGTCTGGCTTTAGGCTTTTGCAGATTTTGGAAAGCTTGATTGTGATTGCGACGTGTGTCACAATAGGTGAACAATTGAGTCTCCAGGGCGTGGCATCAGGTCCAACATTGCAGCATTGTTGGATAGACGAACAATGGGGGGAAGCTGTTGACCAGCCACCACTTTTGGTTGCCTGAAATCTGGTGTTGCAGATGTGTTGCCACCATGTTCCTCAGCAACAAATTTGCATGCTGGTGGCGGCATGAATGGGGGCGGTGCCGATGTGACCGAGATACCGGGCTCTGTCGCTGCAGTGAACAAAGAGCCGGCCCGGCTCTGTGTTTTATATAAAGAAATAAAAGGCAGCCAGGAAGGTCTTGTTCCAGCTGCCCGCGGGTGGTAGATGCGCCCTCAGACTCTGTGGGTGACAAGTGAAAACTGATACGGTAAGCGACGTTGGGGATTAAATGCACATAGAAAAGGAAAAAGTGGCTTAGCATGAAAGCCTGACTTGCCCGAAACGAGATAGAAACAAGAATCAGATTGAACATCAGAACAAGAGAAAAATCAAAGACAGCAGAGGGACAAAGACTAGAAACTATGTGTATTTCGCCTTTCTTTCCCTTTTCTTTTCCTCATTCCCTCCCATATAGAAACAAGCGAAAGGGAGCAGTACCTCCCGGTGGTAGAGAGGCGCGAGGCATGCGTATCCCCAAGCACTGCCAATGAAGAGGGAGGCTCAGCTGTGTGGGGCCGCTCGCACGCCCCTTCACCTTCTACTGGTGGAAACTGAGAAACAAGGTGACCTCAAACAGCAAGGAAACAGAGGGGACTGCGTGTATGTCTGGGAAACGAAAGAGAACTTGGCACGGCAAACAACGAGGTCCGTGAAGAAATGCGTGTCGGATGAATGATAGGAGGGTCAGGGCTATGGGTTATCGGGCAGGGGTTAGAGCTTGAGACAAATTGCAGGAAACCGGACGAGAAGCAGGTTTTTGCCCAACCGCCCAGTGGCGCCCCCCGGGCCTGACAAGTGAATACAGAAAAGAGGTGCCCTGATAGAGCCTCAGGAACATAGCCTTGCCCCGGGGTCCGTTGATCAAAGCGGAAACTGTTGCGCCGCGATGTCAGCGAGAAACCCAGAGAGAAAATGGCACTGTAAACAAAGAGTGCGCCTGGATCTGTGTTTTGGTAGCACAAAGACTTTATAAAACTGTCCCTACACAATGCTGCAGACAATGAACACAGCAAACTGAATTTCACCAAGCCACTGTCTTCATCAGGACACGCGATAGGTAGATGCTGGGCAAGTGCAGGGTGACAGTCAGGCCAGTCACCTGTCCCCCATCGCCCATACCGCCGCCTACACCGATGAGACCCCTAACCCAGTGCGTGGAGTGCCATTTCGCTTGCTTGGTATTGCAGTTAGAAGACAGCAGACATGTTTGTGTGTAACCGTCATTATGAAAGTACGAAAGTAAGAACCTCAATGCATCCTTGTTGAAACTTTGAATCCCTGAACTTTTGGGTTGCTTCGGCGTGGCAGTACCCACTGCACTACCATGCATTGGTACCCTCTGCAGGCACAGATCCAGGTTTGCCTTCCCGGCCACACGATATATCGGGTGACTGTACTGCGTCCTGCGGCACTGATGCAGAGACCGGGTTGTGAACCCGAGAGCCTCATCGCTACTCAGCGCAGGCCTGTTGCAGACAATGAACACAGCAAACCACGCTTCGTTACATGGGTTTGGTGACGAATTTGCGAGTCACATCGACTCATGGACACATTTGTTGTGAGTGTTTGCCCACTTGAAGCCACATTGCTTTGGGTTTGGATATATTTGTGCATTTTCTGAGTCCTCTTACTCACGTGATGATTCTAGTGACTCCGATGATGCTCCCACTGAAGTTGTTTGGGCTAAGGTCGCCCGAGGTGTGTGGGGAATGGCCCATGTCTTAGCTGGGAAGTTGTATTTTACACTAGACCACCTGCAAGGCATTTTCATTCACAAGAATTTGAAGTTGCGTGAGCGATGACAAAGCCGATGTTACATCTGCTTCCCGTAACTCCCCCCTCCCCCCCTGAATTATGGGGGCGTTTTCGCACAGCGCGCGCACAGCGCGTGCACAGCGCGCGCACAGCGCCAGTTATTACGGTGTTTACCCCGGTAACAGCCCTGAAAACCTGCCACCTCTAGAAGCATGCATGAGCAATTCAATTGCTTGGGGGCTTGCCTTTGGCTTGCCCACCATTCTTGGGGTTGTGTCATGGGTGGGTGTGGTCTTCAATTTTACCAAAAATATGAACATCTCTTCGCGAGTCAAATAGGTGTCATGCCCATATTTCTGGTACCACTCTTCCGCCGTGACGGCATCATGCCCCATGAGTGCAATTTGCTTGCGCAAAACTGGGGTGCCACACATTTCAATCCAATTATCAACATTGCATTGCTCAACAGGCAAAGGGTGGGCCATCTTGTTGTACACTTTGTACAAAAACTCGAGCAACCGGTTCTCAGTTTAGGCATCCGCTTTTGCACACTCCGCCGGGGAGGCTTCCCTTGTCGGAGATGGTGACCGGTGGTGGAGAATGGCCTACTTTTCGCACAGCGCGCGCACAGCGTGTGCACAGCGCACGCACAGCGCACGGTACGCCCCCTATATCCGGTACTGGACATTATTGATTGACTGGAGATTATTCAGTTGCTGGACATTAACATGGACGACGCTTGTTTGTTGCGTACTGTCTTGTTTGGCCCTCACATTATAGCTGTTACCTATACTACCACACAGAACATCTTTCTCAATGTCAGCTTATTTACACAGCTCATTCCAAATCCACAGCAATCGACGGGCCCAGAGTGTTCAAGCGCTTGGGATACATTGATCCAGCCCAAGACTGCATCAACCTGCGAGGGACGCAGTACAAATTTGTCCCTCCTGCGGCACCTCCTGTGTCTGTGGCTCCCCCTGACCCAGTGCCTCAAAGGCGCACCAATAGTTTGCTTTTCTATTTCCGAAGGGTGCCCCAGTAGGTCATGTTCGTGTTCAGTCACCATGCAACATCTAAAGACCGGCGGCGGTCTAAATTTTCGGACACTTGGCTTCCTTCTTGTCCACGTGGGGTGGGGTTCTGTCGGGTGTACTGGATATTAATTCTGAGGTCATCCGATAATATCCGGTACTGGACTTTATTTTCATTTATTTTCATTCATTTTCATCAACTAGACATAGCACAGGGGGTGCGGGGTTTACGCCACTTCCATGCAGGACAAAGGGGACCACCTGTGTTTCCACAACGGTGCCCTGCCCACTGGAAAGAGATTCGTCTTTATAGCCGCGATGTGGCGGGAAGTCACTCGCGGTCACACGGGGGGGGGGGGGGCGGAAGGTAAGAGAGTGGGGGGCGGTCCGGGCCCCCCCTTCCACGCCGCCCTTGAATGTTGGAGGTCAGTGGCGTTGATACAAGTGTTGGGCACCTGGCGCCCACATGGCTTGTCGATGTAGGCAGCTGCGTGGGTTTACCTCACATCCCCCCGTGCGAGGACAGAGGGCATGGTTCCAAAAGGTACGGCAACAACGCCTGCTGTTGTTCTGAAGAGACCAAGAATGGGGTTTCTGTTGGGCATCTACCCATGCACCATGATCCATGGGACAAAGTGGCAGTGGAAGAATCAGGGAAAGAACGCCTGCTGTTGTTCTGAAGAGCGAGGGGCGGGGGCAGCGGATAGGCTTTGCATCGGACACCCGACGGCACGCAGGCTCACCCCGAGGCGGCGCGGGCGAACACACGGGGGCAAAATGTGCTGGTCCACACATTCGGCACAACGACCTGCACATCGTCCTGCTGTTCTATTCCAGAAACGCGCCTCGTGTGGCGCTGACTCGCGTTTTGTCTTGCACTACACCTGATGAGCACCCAGACACCCAACTCCCCTCCAGATGCTCTGCGCTGTGCCGTGCTGTGCCGGGCTGCGGGGCTCGTGCGCGCGCGCGCCTCCCCAGCAACCTTTCAGGCCTAAACTCTCCTGGCCAGCACCATCCGAAGGGTAATGAGGGTAAAGGTCACTCCACTCCACCCGCCTACTTCATGGGCCCGAGAGATTTGTGAGGAATCACGCGACACGCGCGGGCGATGAAGAGGTGAAGTTGCAGAGCACTGCCACACCGCCCCATTTCTGGTTCGACTCGTTTTGGTGAAAAGTAATGGCCTACATGTGGTGCTCTGGGACAATGAGAGTCGATATTGCCGTGGGGAGCGGGCAACGCCGGGTAAAAATATGGGGTAAACTGCGGGGTCAACAAGGTGTCTGCCTGGCTCTGTGTTGTGTGGGGCGAGCGAGGGGGTGGGAGCTTACAGTTTATAGATTGAAGGTAAACGCAGCAGTAATATATGCAGTACAGGCCGGCACAGGAGACATTCTACAGGAGGCACCTGATTTGGTCACGATATTTTGGGGGTTTGCACTTTCCCACTATGGCCCTTTATGTTTTTTTGTGACCAGTCACAAACAATGCCCCCCCCCCGCCCCCGGACCCAGACCCCCCCAAGCGGCGTCCAAATCACATCCATCACCGCCCCCCGCAACGGATCACCGTTGTTGACGGCCCCCGCACTGTGGGGCCGGCCGCGGCGCGCGCTGCCTGCCCAGGGCCACGACGTAGTACACCCCCATGCCCTCGCCCACGTCCTGCGGGTCCCACCGCGGGTCCGCGTACAGCCCGTGCGCCGCCGCGAGGGCCGTCAGGTGGCCCAGGCACGCGCGCATGTCCCCGCCCGTCGCCGCGCACACCCCCATCGACAGCGGCCCGAGCGCGAGCATCGCGACGCCCCTCGGGCTGAGCTTGGCGGCGACCCTCCCCAACAGCCGCGCCGTGCCGTCGGGGGGCAGCCCGGAGACGATGTTCGTGAGCTCCATGAAGAAGAGGGACCCGTCCTCGTGCCGGTCCAGGGCCTCGATGACCGTCGCGCGCTCGAACCGGAGCCGGACGTCGGCGGGCGGCAGGCGGCACCCGGCCTCCAGCCACGGGGGCGGGGCCGGCGGGTCGTACTGGTACGTGAGGGTCCGGCAGAACCACGACGCCGGGCTCGCCCAGCACCGCAGCAGCTGCTGCACCGTCGACTCGCGGTGGGCCGGGTAGCCGCTCGGGAGCCGCAGGGGGCTGAAGTGGGTGTAGTCCGACACCGCCTCCTGCCAGCACCGCACCTGCCGGGCCCGGTCGCGCTCGATAGCCGCGAGCACCGCCGCGGCGCCGGCGGCGGGCGGCAGCCCCGGCAGACACCGCGCCAGGAAGTGCGGCAGGAAGTTCTCCCACCAGCGCGTGGCGCTGCCGATGCTGAGCAGCCCGCGCGCGGCCAGCTCCCCCCGCAGGGCCTCCCAGTACGACGGCTCGTGGAGCAGGCCGGCCGCCTTGGACAGCAGCAGGCCCAGCGGCGCGGCCGGGGCGCACCCCCCCGCGCGCTGGCCGTAGAGCACCGCCATGGTCTCGTTGCAGGACAGGTGCCGCAGACACAAGTACTTCAGCCGGGCCATGTCCAACTGGTACGGGTTCATGTCGACCGCGTGGACGGTCGCCTCCGGGGCCCCGGGCGCGCGCGACAGCCCCTCCATCAGGGCCCGCACCCACGTGAGGGTCTGGTCCCCCGAGCCCGCCACCGTCAGCGCCCGGAGCGGCGGCGGGGGCCGGGCCTGCAGGGCGTCGTGCAGCGCGTTGCAGACCATGTGGGTGTGGCCCCGCCGCGCGTCCTCGGTCCCCACGGAGAACAGCACCCCGGCGAACGCCTGCGTCTTGTTGAAGAGGGACCGGTTGGCGGCGGGGCTGTAGCGGCTCGGCACGGACACGTCGTGGTCGTCCAGGGCCCCCATGGCGGTGAAGAACTCGGCGTACAGCTGCAGCCACAGGCGGGTCCAGGAACGGGGTGACCCTGTGGGCTCTCAGGCTTTCACAGCAACACAAACCGGCAAAACTCCATTTATGCAACAGCAAACGTCCGCAGTGCTCACGCCTTTATGTCCCGCCGACACTCAGCACCACAGGCCCTTCATGGTTGTTCTACATCATCCTCGTGTCCTGTAGGCCAGTGATGGCTGTTCTATATCTTACTCGTGTCCTCTAGGCCCTTCATGGTTGTTCTTTATCATATTCGTGTGCTCTAGGCCCGTGATGGCTGTTCTATATCATATTGTCCTCTAGGCCCTGAAAACTCCGTCATCACAAGAAATAAAGCTCACTCAAAGCACCAAAAAAAACGACCCAATATAAAATGAGCATACAACATCAAGCAGAGCTCAAACATGCGTGTGCTTGAGCCTGACACTTTGGTTCAGCAGCTGGGAAAGAAATTGACCTTGATGATGATTTGTCTATTGCTAACACAATTTCTGTCCTGACTCGCTTGGTGGCCTGTCCAGTAATTCATTGGGATACTGCGTCCCCACCGAAGACCTCATGCGCATCGTCAGTCTCATTGGGTGCAGGAGAAAAAATGCCACTCCCATTGAGCAGCAACAAACTGACACCTTCAGACTCCAAATGGCGGACATTGTTGACCACCTGGACGCTGCCTCACATGATGCAGCAGCCCCTTCCCTTGCAATGCATCCCTGCACAGGCACCTGCAGCTCCCCAACAGTGCGGTCTGAGAGGTACTTGTGGACCTCCAGGTCATGGTCAATGTGTGACGTGGGGAAGACCGGCAAGAAGCCTTGGCTGCCATAGCCCCAGCGGGCGTCGGCAAGTTTGAGGAGGGACGTGGCCACGTCCTCAGTGCAGCGCTGGGGGTGCCGTTCGCAGAGGCCGCGGAAGTTCCGGCGGAAGTCATCGAGGTAGGCCCCGCGATGGCCTGGCACCACCCGCAAGAGCTTCAGGAAGTGCGCCTGGAGGGTGAGCAGGCCGTTGTTGCCGGGGACGTAAAACAGGGTGGGCAGGGCGTTGCCCTCCAGCACCGTGACGGTGAAGTCGTCGTGCACGAAGAAGTCGACGCCGTAGAGGGTGGCGCACCGGGCGTCCGGCGGCAGGCACCCCCGGTTCGCCTCCTCCTGGGCGCCGTAAGGTGCGGACCACCAGCCTGCGGACCGCGGCCAGCATGTTGCGCCACAGCCGCGCGGGCAGGGTCACGGCCGTGTAGTTGTTCCCGCGGCCCGCGTGGGGCCGCTGGTCGAGGGGGATGAGCCCGGCGTCGACCGGGTCCCACTGCAGGATCTCGCCGGCGGGGCGCGCGCGGCAGCGCCGGTTGACCAGGTTGGTGACGATGGAGCACTCGGTCACCCGCTGGGGGTCGTACGGCGCTAGGGCGACGAGGAAGGACACATAGGAGGCCGCGTACACCCGCAGGGGGGCGTCGAGCATGGCCACGTAGGCCCGGGCCGAGGTGACGTGGCCGCGGTACAGCCAGGGATTCGCCAGGACCTTCGTCACGGCGCCACGCGGCCGCGCGCGACCGTCCAGCAGGGCCTGGATCTCGGGGGCGGTGCCGAAGACGCTCTTGCCGTGCCACCCGGAGCCGTGCCCCCCGGAGGGCTTGAACAGCCACGTGGCGCCGGGGTCGCGGCGCAGGTCGTCGCGGAGGCGGTCCATCCGCCTGTTGTCGAGGAAGTAGGTCTGGGGCAGTAGTGCCTCCCCCGGCTTCACGGTGCTGTTGTGCAACAGTTCCCGGCACTCCCAGCACCTGGCGCCGGGGCATGCGCTGATGATCGTGCCTGGGCGGATGCTGTTGCGCGGACAAAGCGTCCGGCACGAGGGCCGGAACCTCCGCTTGAGCGCCGTGTTGGCCGGGTAGTAGCGCAGGCCGAGCAGGTGCAGGGCCATGTCAATCAGGGTCTCATTGCCCACAGTCCTACGACTCGCGGCCCTTGGTGCGATGTCGACTGGAATTTCATGAGCCATTGTTCCAGCGCCGCAGGGACACACCAAAGGCGGACCGCAAATGCCAAAAGGCACAGGGTCAACAACATCGGAGGCTGGGAGATGGAGAGGAAGCATGGTTGTCAATCTGCACATATTCAGGCATGTTCACATAAAAATTCCTCTCGGCCGATGAGGATTCCTCTGGGCCACTCAGTACAGCAACGACAGAGCATAGGCTCAACAGTGTGAAAAGCATATGAAACACAATGCCATGGGCAACGAGCCAAAGCTCAACCGTCAACAAGACATGACCTGCAATGCAGTAGCATACTCAATTGTTGTGTGTGTGCCAATTGCCAATTGCCAATTGCCCCACCACGGGGGTGCTTTTTCGTGCAATCAGTTCTCACTTGCGGTAGTTCTTGGCTTGCTTGTCCACGCATCTCTCTATGCAGGTCAAGCGTATGCACAATCGTCATCACACTGTGAGGCTGTTGGGGTGAGGCGGCCTAGGTACATTTTCTCCTCCAGGCCGCGGCACGTGACACTCTGCCACCGTTGTCTGTTGTCCCATGCACCAAAGGCGCATGGTCCCCTTGGGTACCCCTTTGATCTTCTCAGTTGTTATAGCTTGACGCATTCCTTTAGTTGAACCCTCGGTCTCTGTGATTTTCATTGATTTGCACATGGAATGTTCCCTTCCTCTTTGGTGACAACGCTGCGTCCTGTTTTGTGCCACATGTGTAGATGGTATGCTCATGTGATGGCATACAGCAACGAAAACTGCTTACTTTCTTTGATAGGCGGTTCTAACATGTTCAGTAGGCCGGACCGCAGACTTCGTGGAAGGCGGTGGCGTTGATCAACACCTGATCTTGCTGCTCTCGTTTCTCCGCCTTCTTGTCGAGGTTGTTGTGTTGGCCCCATTGCCCCGCGCAGCCCTTGCGGCTGCTGGGGATGCTTTCTCTAGGGCACTCTAACATTTGATGCTACAGTATCTTGTGAGTATGTTACAACACCTCCTCTACCTACGAGCATATATACCTCCCTCATGCCCTCTAATTGGGTTCCAGGTCTGGTAGCTCTAGCAGCCCTTGCCGCTTCCTCTTCCATTTGTCCCTATATGACATCATATTGTTCTCACTGCTTGACTCTGTTACTTGTACAGCCACTTGCCGTTTTACCCCTCGCCACCTTACCACTTTATGCTTTTTTTTTTATCAAAGAGGCCAGTTCTGAATGTGCCAGGCGCCGCAAAGGCGAAGTTCAGCGATAAGTACAGATTTTGGCAGTGCTAGGGTGAACATACGGGCTTCAGCTCGTGACTGGGCCTCCATGGTTTCCTGTTGGTGTGGGTGTCATCATGTTAGGGGGATTTCCCACTCGTTTGGATCCCAGTGCGCTTTTTGTCGCTTAGGTAGTGGCTACAGTGGGACTTCCCACAAAGTGGGGTCCCACTGCTCCCGTGTCTGCTTCTTGGCGAAGTATATGGTCTGTTGTGCCTGTCTGGATGCATCCCAGTAGAGGGCTGTCTTTTGTCGGTATGCTTTTGCTGCGTCATGGGCCAATTGGATGAGACGTCCCTGTTGAAGAAAGGCGTAACGGGCCTGTCGTCTGTGATCTGTGAGGAGCAGTGTTGTGTCTGCGCACAGGCGCGCGAATCTCTCATGTGTGAGGAGAGACGTTTTTGCGTTAGCATACTGTTGCATGGTGATGTGTGTTGCTTGTTCGTACCATTGTTTGCGTTCCAGGCACAATGCTGTGTATGCGTTTGTGTGGTGTTGTGTCTCTATGTGTTCCTTCAGTAAGTTTGTCACCAGCAGGTGGCAATCTCGCTTGGCCGTCAGTGTTTTGGTGTACATGGCGCGTAACTCCCGTACGTGTTGTAGTGCAGTTTCAGTGACTTGGGCATGTCGCCAAATATCTAACGCACGGTGGGTGTGCTGTACCGCCAGTTTGTCGTAGAGTGAGAGGTAGTGCTCCCACCGGTGGGCTAGGTTGTTGAGGCGTCTGCGTTTTGACGTGCACACCTCGTGTATCTGTTTTTGTTACCTATGTATGTCGGTAAACTAGGTCACCGCATCCCCATCGTTTGCAGCGTGCGCTGCTTGCAGCCACAGTTCAGCGTCTGCTGTCACAGTTGCTGTCGTCTCCGCCTTACGCTTTCGTTTCCGGGTAGGGTAATGCAGTGGTGCTCCTACTTGGTCGCGTAGGTTCCGTGCGGTTTCTCGTGGTGGGAGGGGCTGCGCGATAAACCTGGTCAGCCATAGGGGGGACGGGGGCTGCTGTGGTGTGGGGTCAGCTAGTTTCCGTCTCAGGGCCTGAACGCCCTAGATCATCCGAAACTGGAAGAGGCCCACCTCGGCCCGTAGTTTGTGTCTTTCCGTGTGGGGTATGGTGTTGATGAGTGACAAAGGGATTAGTAACCTGGCACATAACCAGCGTTCATGGCTGGTGGCTGTGACTTGCCATTGGCAGGCGTAGTGGGTCCAGTTGGTCCAGCACCTGCGCCATGTGTCCCAAGATTCGCTCCAGGCAGGGCAGTGTGCGAGTCTTGATTGGACTGACGCCCCGTGATATTGCCCACAGAGGGCACACAAAACAGGTAGTCGTTCCCACGGGGCACCGATAACCCACCACCGTACCTGGCCCCAAAGCCATGGTCGGTTGTTGGTTGGTGTCATGGCGGGGAGCTTCGCTCTGCACAGCCGTTTGATACATGTGTCCTGGATGGGGAACACACCTATATCGCATTTGTTCACGTTTTCGGTGCCCTTCGGCTTCCGGGCAAACTGGTGGGTCTCCGTCCTTCTTCCCATCGTTGCTTGTGTAGGGCTGGGGTTCCTTGTTGTACGGGTTGTAGCTGATGGGGTCCTCCGGGCCGTAGTACTAGGCGAGGCTCAGGAACAGCGTATTGTTGTCACTGGTCATGAAGGGCTGATCCTCGGCGGCATTGCCAGACAACTTTAATTCCATGTCCGCGTGGCACATCCTCTCCGCCGGCTCCTCTTTAATGTTGTTCCGTACTGCGTCACCGGCGTGTGCAGTTAGGTCCCGTGCGTCGTTCCTTGTAGTTGAAGGGGACGCCGCTGGACCCGGCCTGTACCCTCCATAATAGTGGGCCCGTTGGTGTTGTTGCTGCTGAGGGTGGCGGTGTTCCTGGCAGTTGAAGGAAATATCGCTCTCGTTGGTGTTGTTGCGGTTGAGGGTGGCGTTGTTCCTTGCAGTTGAAGGATATGACCCTGGACCCGACTCTTACCCTGCGTAATGGTGGGCCCGTTGGTGTAGATGCCGCTGAGGATGGTGTCGTTCCTTGTAGTTGAGGGGGACGTCGCTGGACCCGGCCCGTACCTTCCGTAATAGTGGGCCAAACTCGAGTCGTTGATGTTGTCTCCGTTTGAGGTGATGTTGTCCATCGCGGTTGACGGTCTTTTCGGCGCCCTCAGAGATGTGGGGTTTTTCCATGGCGGATAATAAGAAATCGAAAAGAAAAAAATAGACACAAAAAAAATAGACACTCAGAAAGTGGGCCCCTTACCTTACCACTTTATGCATGCTTCCCCTCTGCTGCTCCTCCGGTGACCGACACCGCCAGCTGACCTTGAACGACTGACATTTGTGCCCCTGCCTTGGCCAACTTGTTATGCGGCACTTTATTGTGCCCCTACACTTGTGTCACACAGAACGCCCCTAACCGAACATAGCATATCTATCGTCCTAGCAGCCCAATTGTGAGGTAGAGCAGCAAAGTTACGGGCCCTTTCCTCAATAGAACGGGGTCAGCCACGGTACGACGCCCAAGCGGTACATTTCGAGGTCTAGCAGCCAAATTCAAGTGTCTAGGAGCCAAATTACAAGCTCTAGTAGCCACATTAGGAGGGCTAGCACCCACATTGCAAGCTCTGGCAGCCACATTACGAGGTTAAGCAGCTGGGGTCTAGCAGCCAAACTAAGATGTCAAGCAACCAAATTGCAAGGTCTAGCGGTCAAAATACGAGGTCTAGCAGCCACGTTACGAGGTTCAAGAGCCTAATTACGACATCTACCACACACATTACGAGGTCTAGTGGCCAAATTAAGAAGTCAAGCAGCCATATTGGGAGGTCTAGCGGCCACATTACGAGCTTCAGCCGCCAAATTAAGAGGTGTAGCAGCCAAATTACAAGCTGTATAAGCCAAATTTCAAGGTCTAGCGGCTACGAGCTCTAGCAGCCAAAAGCCAAATGACGAGGTGTAGCGTCCACATTACGAGGTCTAGTAGCCACACTACCAGGGCTAGAAGCCACATTACAAGGGCTAGCGGCCCGCATCTGAACTCAAGCAACCAAATTACAAGGTCGAGCAGCCAAAATCAAAGATCCATCACACAGCAAAAATATCACAAAGCAGATACGTTACAAGGTCTAGCACCCACGAGGTCTAATAGATACACTACAAGGTCTAGCAACCAACTCACGAGGTCCAGCAGCCACCGTAGGAGGTCTAGGGGCCATATTACAAGGTCTCACGGCCAAATGACGAGTCCTAGCTACCAAATTATGAGGTCTAGTAGCCACATTACGATGTCTAACAGCCAAATTAGGAGGTCTAGCAGCGAAGTTACTAGGTCTAGTAGGTTCATTACATCTAGGTCCAGGTCTACCAACCAAAAAAAAAATTGACGAAGCTGCGATAGTTCTGCAATAGTTCTGCGGCAGCACCAGTCAATCTCGGGATCTAAGTACACTCTCTGAACATACCATAGCTTCTTCCCCCGTCAAGGACAGGGGTCAAGTTTGACAAAGAAGGAGCAACTTATTTTCCTACCTTGAGTATACCTGCAGAGCGACGTGGGGTCGCCACGACTCGGCTTGGCCCCCGTCTTCTCACCTATGACAAGTTTTCTTTGCTGTGGGGATGTGCATGGGTTAGTCTGGTGATGCTCTGATTCGCCTTGTTATCCTCCTAGTGGTACACGTCCGTTTCGCCCGTGGCGGTGAGCAGGCCGTGTTGTGTGGTGCTTCCTCGTGCCATTGCAAGCCCTAGGTCTAGGTCTACAAGCCAAAATATGAGGGCTATCGGCTTCTTTGGGGGGGGGGGGGGGGGCTTGACTCGAAGTGCTCGGAAGAGTACTCAAGATTGTTCTTGGAAATTGGGCAGCTCAAAGATATGATACACCGGATCACCGGCAGACAGGGCACAAAATACGAGGGCTATCACCTTTGTTACGATGCCTAGCGGCCAATTTGCGAGGTCTAGTGTCAGCGATACTAGGTCTAGCAGCCACATTGCGAGGTCTAGCAACCAAATCACGGGGTCTAGAAGTCAAATTACGAGGTCTAGCACAGACATATGATATATGACATACAATGTTTGGCAGCCCAATTACGAGGTGTGGTTGCTAGCTTACGCGCTTGGTAGCCACATTGAGAGGCAACCAAATTACCAGCCCTGGAAGCCAGGTTATGAGGTTGAGCGACCAAATTTTTGAGGCCTTGCAACCCAATTACAAGCTCTAGCAACCAAATTACAAGGTGTGGCGGACAAAGTATAAGGGCTAGCAGCCACGTTAAGAGGGCTAGTAGCCAAAGTACAAGGTTGAGCAGCTGCATTACAAGGTCTAGTAGCCAAACTACGAGGTTGTGCAGCCAAGCTACTAGGTCTAGTGACCACATTACGATGTCTAGTAGCAACATTCCGGGGTATCATAGCCACATCATGAGGCCTATAGCAACGGTACTACGAGGCCTAGCGGCGAAATTACGAGGTCCAATGGGCAAATAACGTGGTCCAGCAGCCAAATTACAAGATCTCCCACCCACATTACGAGGTCTAGGCCACAAGGTCTAGCAGCCTCAACGAGAGGTCTACAAGCCAAATTACGAGGTCTAGTTGCCATTGCATGAGCTCTAGCAACCACATTGCATTTCCCACCAGTCAAATTACGAGGTCTAGGGGCCACATTATGAGCTCTGACAGCCAAACATCTCTATGTCAAGTTACAAGATCTACTAGCCACATTTTCGAGGCCTGGGCGCCAAATCACGAGGTCTAGCAACCGCATTTAGAGATCTACAGGCCAGATTGGAGGGTGTGAAAGCCATATGACGAGGTCTAGTAGCCGAATTTCGAGGTCTAGCGGCCAAAGTACGAGTAGCAGCCACTTATGAGGTCTACTTTAGAATTGAGGTTGAAGACGCCAATGATGATGGTCCGATTTTGTGTTAGCGTCTAGTGTCCCCGTCTATTAATAATAATGCCTCAAAAAAATGTTCGCGTGTCGCGTCTTCTTTTTATTGAAAAATTGGCGGTTGCGTCTTTGGGCTATTATTTGCTTCGGGGCCGCCCGGGCCCGCGTTTGTACCGCTACCTCCCCTTTGGCAAGGCACCTCAAAGAGAGGCTAACAGTCAGCCAATCAGTCAACCAGTAAGGCAAGCAAGCAGTCAGTTAGTCAGTCAGGCAAGCAGTGAGTCACACAGTGGGCCAGGCAAGCAGGCATGCGGAAAAGCAGGCGGAGACACACAGTTTGGCTTTTTTTCAATCACGGACTACGTCTACAAACAGCGCGTAACCCCGGATATACTAGAGCACTAGCCACATTACGAGGTCTAGCAGCCACATTACAAGGTCTAGCAGCCCATTTACAAGGTCTAGTAGATACATTACGAGGTCTAGCAGCCCCGTTACAAAGTCTAGCAGCCACAATACAAGGTCGTACAGCCACATTACGAGGTGGAGTAGTCAAAATACGAGGTGTAGCAGCCACATTACGCGGTCTAACAGCCAAATTACAATGTCTGGCAGCCCCAGTACGAGCTCTAACAGCCACATTACAAGGTCTAGCAGCCACATATCGAGGTCCGGCAGCAAACAAAAAATTGGTCTAGACTAAGATGAGCTAGCGTCGCCTGCTCACTGTACAGTACTCGAGATAACCCCTCGGAATCAAGGTTCAGAGCCGTGTAGTGCTACGATGATTTCACAATAGTTGTGGGAGCGGATTACGAGGTCTAGCGGCAAAAACATGAGGTCTAGCAACCACATTATGAGGTCTTGCAGATACATTGCGAGGTCTAGTAGCCACATTGGGAGGTCTAGCCACGGCATCGGGTTGTTGGGAACTAGCCGTGATAGCATGTGCTCTAGATAGAGCTACATCTTGTTTCCCACACTTTCTTGAGATCGAGTGTGCCCTCTGCCAAGCTGCTGAAAAATGAAGGGCCTGCACGCCGCAAGCATGAAGTGGCACCAAGAGAAGTAGCAAAGCAATGTAAAATGTTCGTTGCCTGGTGCGTGCCCCCCGTGCTACTTTTACATTAACTATCGCAACTTCAACCCCAGTTTATCCTCCCCTAGAGAAGCCTCCCAAGTAGACCAGAGTGGACCGCAAACCTTCCCTACAAAGCAGACTGCAAAAGTGGAGATAGCTGAACTTCAACATAAATGTGCACCACTCGTGTATTGCTTACACAATACACAATTTGATCCCCACAAGTGTGCACTACAAGCTGTGATGGTGGAGTGCTTCAGACAACACAAGGCTCACACATTTACCTCATCCTCTCCCTCATCCTGCGTGCCGGCTGGGTTGCTTTCATCAGTCCAAACATGAGGAGGGACATGCTCCCACAGTCCATAAGGAGGGTTACGGACCTGCCTCCAAATGCAAAATTGCGTGAAATACGACAAAAAACGCATGGACTGTACACCATATACCATATCCCCGGTGCAAAAGAAGCATCAAAATACCCGTACTTAAACAACCATGATGCCCCTAGTATCACGAAGTATGGGGTTCTAATGCGGCCACATGCCCCAAAATAGCCTACCTGTCGCACAGCGCACGATACGCCCCCCAGAAGTGGCAAAAAAAGATGCCCGGCACGCGCCCAGCACGCTGTTACTCCCTCACACAGCCAAATAGTTGCACTGTGTGTGCACTGCACTAAGGGTGCCTCCATACCACCTGCATGACACACTCGGGCCTGGGCACATGCAGTTCCAGCATTGAAGACATTCACAGGATTCTGAAGGGCCAAGTGTATAGGAGTTGAGGAGAGCCATGTGGTCACCGAGGCTCAAAGTATGCAAATGCTGGGTGCACTTGAAACGGGGCAAACGGAATGGTGCTGAAGTTCAGATCAAAGCTCCCCTTGGTAACTCTCTCCACTTCAGCTTTATGCTCTTTGCTCTTGAAGACAAAGTGGCAGCTATGGTGGAGCAGCAATTCACCAGCTACCACTCCAACACCCAAGCAGCTACAAACATGTGCAACTTGGTATTACGCCAAAGCAGTTGGTTGGTGGGAGTCAACAAGGACAATGGGAGATGTTCAACGATGCAACTTTCTTGTCCCAGGTGGCCCTCGAGGATGATGGTTAGAGACGCCGCTGTTGGCTGTAGTGGCACAAAGAGCACCAAACTTTGCACTGCATGCGTACCGCGTGCACATTGCAGTGAAACCCCCAGCCCATGCCACCTCTGCAGGGTTAAGCTCTTGCCACTGGCACAATGTACCACCCACCCCTACATCACTGGCATCAGTGATTAGGAGCATCTCGCCCTCTAGGCGGGGTACCCCCAGGCAGTTGGTGGAGAATATTTTCTTCTTCAACTCCTGGAACCACTCTTCCTCTTTGGAGGTCCACCGCCAGGAGTTACTCTGTCCTATAAGGTCAGTCAGGGGGGGCAATGAATCAGTAAAATTGTGTATATGGCGTCGACAGAAATTGCAGGCGCCCTTCTTCGGGTCATCACGAATTCTCATGTCTTGGAAGGGTTGCATCTTCCATGTGGCTGGTTTCCAACAGCCAAAACCAAGGTACTCCGTCTCCTCTTTCATAAACTCACATCAAGGGGCCACACAAAATGTGGGTGCAAATGGGTGAAATATAGGCGAAAATTGATGGAAATTCAAATGTGTCACATCCTGAACGCGTAGGAACCCTATTATGTGACAAGAAACATATGCAAAAGAGCCAAAACTAGGGTTCAAGTAGTTACAGACACACAAAACTGTGCACTGCGCACGGCATGCGCCCCGCCCCGCCCCGCCCGTGCGTGTGGGGGGGATGGGTGGTTGGGTGCGTGCGTGCGGTCCGCCCGCCCCGCCCCGCCCCCCGGCTTTCCCCAAAAAAGAAAAACCCCAGAGTTTTCCAAATTGGTCTGATTTTGTCCCCAAAAGCACAGTTTGTGCAAAACCCCCCTTCAGTGCAATGGAGGTCAGTGGTGTGAGAGGGAGCGGGATGAGGCATGCATTCTTCTGGGAGCCCGCTTCTCTGCCTGATCCCGGAAAGGGGCCGCTGGGTATCAGATCCGAATTCTTCAGCCAGGCAGACCCCTGAAGCCGGTCTGGGTGCAGAGCAAACGGAATTGCATTGAACTGACTTGCTGAATGTAGAAGAGCGGGCGGCGGGTGAGGGTGAGGGTTAGGAACTGATTATGCGTTGGATTGTCACGACCATGAATCACTGAGAAGATAAAGCAGCACTGTGCACATTGCTCTGCATACCCCGGTTTGTCACTGCCTTCCAGGTTTCCATGAGAACTTGCGGAGGCTCCATGTCAGCCCTTTTGACAGACAACAAGCGAGATCACGGACCCCTCCCCCGGGTGGCACACAAAGCAGCTTGTTGTGCAATGCTTGCACATTAGTATTCCGCACAAGCGCTGCATAATATTCTGTCTTGATAACCGCCTACAATGCATGCAGGGGTGACCGAGTCAAACTCGGGGCTGGGGGCGTGATAGAGCCCTCTGGCTGGAGCCCGCCTTTAAAAAAAACCAAAAGGCAGCGCCCAATTAACGGCAACCCCGATTTTTTTTGGGGGGGGGGGTGTTCAGACTAACCTGAGCTGGCGTAGCCCGCTCACTTCACAGTACTCGAGATGGCTTCTCGGAATCAAGGTTCAGAGCTGTCCAGTGCTACGATGATCCCAAGATGGCGTGGTAGTGGATCTGACACGTAGTGAGGATTAGCTGAGTGTGAAGCCAGGTCATGCAGTGGGAGACTGCCACGCCCGTAGGCTTCCCAGTGTGCACGAGGCACAAAGACTGCAGGCTGAAAAAGACAGCGTGTGTGGAGACGGGTTGTATTTCATCCACTATCTGTGCCCAATTAACGGCACCCCCGAATCACAACCTGCGAACTTTTGTTGTCTCAACGAAGGGGGGACAGAGGGGGGAAACTGGAAGGGGTGGGGTGGGGGGCATTGAGGAAGTGTGCCCGTTGGTACTTCCGAGTGTACGCACTGGTTTGGGCCTTCAGGGGACAATCTTCCACCAGCCGCCAAGGCAACGTACGGACTGCTGCCGCTGCCCCTTGTGGTGGGCGGCTGCAGCCCTTTGTGGTAGGTAAGAGTGGGGCGGCTGTGCTGCCCCTTGTGGTGGGCGGCTGCAGCCCTTTGTGGTAGGTAAGAGTGGGACGGCTGTGCTGCCCCTTGTGGTGGGCGGCTGCAGCCCTTTGTGGTAGGTAAGAGTGGGGCGGCTGTGCTGCCCCTTGTGGTGGGCGGCTGCAGCCCTTTGTGGTAGGTAAGAGTGGGGCGGCTGTGCTGCCCCTTGTGGTGGGCGGCTGCAGCCCTTTGTGGTAGGTAAGAGTGGGGCGGCTGTGCTGCCCCTTGTGGTGGGCGGCTGCAGCCCTTTGTGGTAGGTAAGAGTGGGACGGCTGTGCTGCCCCTTGTGGTGGGCGGCTGCTGCCCTTTGTGGTAGGTAAGAGTGGGACGGCTGTGCTGCCCCTTGTGGTGGGCGGCTGCAGCCCTTTGTGGTAGGTAAGAGTGGGACGGCTGTGCTGCCCCTTGTGGTGGGCGGCTGCAGCCCTTTGTGGTAGGTAAGAGTGGGACGGCTGTGCTGCCCCTTGTGGTAGGCGGCTGCTGCCCTTTGTGGTAGGTAAGAGTGGGACGGCTGTGCTGCCCCTTGTGGTGGGCGGCTGCTGCCCTTTGTGGTAGGTAAGAGTGGGACGGCTGTGCTGCCCCTTGTGGTGGGCGGCTGCTGCCCTTTGTGGTAGGTAAGAGTGGGACGGCTGTGCTGCCCCTTGTGGTGGGCGGCTGCAGCCCTTTGTGGTAGGTAAGAGTGGGACGGCTGTGCTGCCCCTTGTGGTGGGCGGCTGCAGCCCTTTGTGGTAGGTAAGAGTGGGGCGGCTGTGCTGCCCCTTGTGGTGGGCGGCTGCAGCCCTTTGTGGTAGGTAAGAGTGGGGCGGCTGTGCTGCCCCTTGTGGTGGGCGGCTGCAGCCCTTTGTGGTAGGTAAGAGTGGGACGGCTGTGCTGCCCCTTGTGGTGGGCGGCTGCAGCCCTTTGTGGTAGGTAAGAGTGGGACGGCTGTGCTGCCCCTTGTGGTGGGCGGCTGCAGCCCTTTGTGGTAGGTAAGAGTGGGACGGCTGTGCTGCCCCTTGTGGTAGGCGGCTGCTGCCCTTTGTGGTAGGTAAGAGTGGGACGGCTGTGCTGCCCCTTGTGGTGGGCGGCTGCAGCCCTTTGTGGTAGGTAAGAGTGGGGCGGCTGTGCTGCCCCTTGTGGTGGGCGGCTGCAGCCCTTTGTGGTAGGTAAGAGTGGGACGGCTGTGCTGCCCCTTGTGGTGGGCGGCTGCAGCCCTTTGTGGTAGGTAAGAGTGGGGCGGCTGTGCTGCCCCTTGTGGTGGGCGGCTGCAGCCCTTTGTGGTAGGTAAGAGTGGGACGGCTGTGCTGCCCCTTGTGGTGGGCGGCTGCAGCCCTTTGTGGTAGGTAAGAGTGGGACGGCTGTGCTGCCCCTTGTGGTGGGCGGCTGCAGCCCTTTGTGGTAGGTAAGAGTGGGACGGCTGTGCTGCCCCTTGTGGTGGGCGGCTGCAGCCCTTTGTGGTAGGTAAGAGTGGGGCGGCTGTGCTGCCCCTTGTGGTAGGCGGCTGCTGCCCTTTGTGGTAGGTAAGAGTGGGACGGCTGTGCTGCCCCTTGTGGTGGGCGGCTGCAGCCCTTTGTGGTAGGTAAGAGTGGGACGGCTGTGCTGCCCCTTGTGGTGGGCGGCTGCAGCCCTTTGTGGTAGGTAAGAGTGGGACGGCTGTGCTGCCCCTTGTGGTGGGCGGCTGCAGCCCTTTGTGGTAGGTAAGAGTGGGGCGGCTGTGCTGCCCCTTGTGGTGGGCGGCTGCAGCCCTTTGTGGTAGGTAAGAGTGGGACGGCTGTGCTGCCCCTTGTGGTAGGCGGCTGCAGCCCTTTGTGGTAGGTAAGAGTGGGGCGGCTGTGCTGCCCCTTGTGGTGGGCGGCTGCAGCCCTTTGTGGTAGGTAAGAGTGGGGCGGCTGTGCTGCCCCTTGTGGTGGGCGGCTGCAGCCCTTTGTGGTAGGTAAGAGTGGGACGGCTGTGCTGCCCCTTGTGGTAGGCGGCTGCAGCCCTTTGTGGTAGGTAAGAGTGGGACGGCTGTGCTGCCCCTTGTGGTGGGCGGCTGCAGCCCTTTGTGGTAGGTAAGAGTGGGGCGGCTGTGCTGCCCCTTGTGGTGGGCGGCTGCAGCCCTTTGTGGTAGGTAAGAGTGGGACGGCTGTGCTGCCCCTTGTGGTAGGCGGCTGCAGCCCTTTGTGGTAGGTAAGAGTGGGGCGGCTGTGCTGCCCCTTGTGGTGGGCGGCTGCAGCCCTTTGTGGTAGGTAAGAGTGGGACGGCTGTGCTGCCCCTTGTGGTGGGCGGCTGCAGCCCTTTGTGGTAGGTAAGAGTGGGGCGGCTGTGCTGCCCCTTGTGGTGGGCGGCTGCAGCCCTTTGTGGTAGGTAAGAGTGGGGCGGCTGTGCGAGTGCTGTCGGAAATGCATTGTACGACGCGTCGGGGCGTCGTACAAGGCGTCGGGGCCCGACGCGTCGGGAGCGTACGACGCGTCGTACAGTGTCGTACAAGGCGTCGGGGCCCGACGCGTCGGGGATGTACGACGCGTCGTACAGTGTCGTACAAGGTGTCGTACAGCACCAACACCGTACGACACAGTACGACATAGTACCACCGCCCTCCCCCTCTAGGCGGGTAAACGATGGCAGCGGACCGTCTTGGGGGAAGGGGGCCTTCGGCCCCCTTCCCAAATATTGGCACTTCGCGTCTACAACATGCCGACAGTGTCTACAATTAGCAGGCCGCGTCTACCTGTGGTGCACATTGTCTACAGACCCCAGACCGCCCTCCCCCTGTGCAGAGTGTTGCTTAATAGAAGGGGGGGGGCAGAGTGTTGCTTAAGAGAGGGGGGGGGGGGCAGAGTGTTGCTTAAGAGAGGGGGGGGGGCAGAGTGTTGCCTAAGACACTGTACGACGCGTCGTACAGTGTCGTACAAGGCGTCGGGGCCCGACGCGTCGGGGATGTACGACGCGTCGTACAGTGTCGTACAAGGTGTCGGGGCCCGACGCGTCGGGGATGTACGACGCGTCGGGAGGTGTCGGGGCCCGACGCGTCGTAAAATCCCTATTTCGACAGTAGTGGGCTGTGCTGCCCCTTGTGGTGGGCGGCTGCAGCCCTTTGTGGTAGGTAAGAGTGGGACGGCTGTGCTGCCCCTTGTGGTAGGCGGCTGCAGCCCTTTGTGGTAGGTAAGAGTGGGGCGGCTGTGCTGCCCCTTGTGGTGGGCGGCTGCAGCCCTTTGTGGCAGGTAAGAGTGGGGCGGCTGTGCTGCCCCTTGTGGTGGGCGGCTGCAGCCCTTTGTGGTAGGTAAGAGTGGGGCGGCTGTGCTGCCCCTTGTGGTGGGCGGCTGCTGCCCTTTGTGGTAGGTAAGAGTGGGACGGCTGTGCTGCCCCTTGTGGTGGGCGGCTGCTGCCCTTTGTGGTAGGTAAGAGTGGGGCGGCTGTGCTGCCCCTTGTGGTGGGCGGCTGCAGCCCTTTGTGGTAGGTAAGAGTGGGACGGCTGTGCTGCCCCTTGTGGTGGGCGGCTGCAGCCCTTTGTGGTAGGTAAGAGTGGGGCGGCTGTGCTGCCCCTTGTGGTGGGCGGCTGCAGCCCTTTGTGGTAGGTAAGAGTGGGGCGGCTGTGCTGCCCCTTGTGGTGGGCGGCTGCAGCCCTTTGTGGCAGGTAAGAGTGGGGCGGCTGTGCTGCCCCTTGTGGTGGGCGGCTGCAGCCCTTTGTGGTAGGTAAGAGTGGGGCGGCTGTGCTGCCCCTTGTGGTGGGCGGCTGCTGCCCTTTGTGGTAGGTAAGAGTGGGACGGCTGTGCTGCCCCTTGTGGTGGGCGGCTGCTGCCCTTTGTGGTAGGTAAGAGTGGGGCGGCTGTGCTGCCCCTTGTGGTGGGCGGCTGCAGCCCTTTGTGGTAGGTAAGAGTGGGACGGCTGTGCTGCCCCTTGTGGTGGGCGGCTGCAGCCCTTTGTGGTAGGTAAGAGTGGGACGGCTGTGCTGCCCCTTGTGGTGGGCGGCTGCAGCCCTTTGTGGTAGGTAAGAGTGGGACGGCTGTGCTGCCCCTTGTGGTGGGCGGCTGCAGCCCTTTGTGGTAGGTAAGAGTGGGGCGGCTGTGCTGCCCCTTGTGGTGGGCGGCTGCAGCCCTTTGTGGTAGGTAAGAGTGGGACGGCTGTGCTGCCCCTTGTGGTGGGCGGCTGCAGCCCTTTGTGGTAGGTAAGAGTGGGGCGGCTGTGCTGCCCCTTGTGGTAGGCGGCTGCTGCCCTTTGTGGTAGGTAAGAGTGGGACGGCTGTGCTGCCCCTTGTGGTGGGCGGCTGCAGCCCTTTGTGGTAGGTAAGAGTGGGACGGCTGTGCTGCCCCTTGTGGTGGGCGGCTGCAGCCCTTTGTGGTAGGTAAGAGTGGGACGGCTGTGCTGCCCCTTGTGGTGGGCGGCTGCAGCCCTTTGTGGTAGGTAAGAGTGGGACGGCTGTGCTGCCCCTTGTGGTGGGCGGCTGCAGCCCTTTGTGGTAGGTAAGAGTGGGACGGCTGTGCTGCCCCTTGTGGTGGGCGGCTGCAGCCCTTTGTGGTAGGTAAGAGTGGGACGGCTGTGCTGCCCCTTGTGGTGGGCGGCTGCAGCCCTTTGTGGTAGGTAAGAGTGGGGCGGCTGTGCTGCCCCTTGTGGTGGGCGGCTGCAGCCCTTTGTGGTAGGTAAGAGTGGGACGGCTGTGCTGCCCCTTGTGGTGGGCGGCTGCAGCCCTTTGTGGTAGGTAAGAGTGGGGCGGCTGTGCTGCCCCTTGTGGTGGGCGGCTGCAGCCCTTTGTGGTAGGTAAGAGTGGGGCGGCTGTGCTGCCCCTTGTGGTGGGCGGCTGCAGCCCTTTGTGGTAGGTAAGAGTGGGGCGGCTGTGCTGCCCCTTGTGGTGGGCGGCTGCTGCCCTTTGTGGTAGGTAAGAGTGGGACGGCTGTGCTGCCCCTTGTGGTGGGCGGCTGCAGCCCTTTGTGGTAGGTAAGAGTGGGGCGGCTGTGCTGCCCCTTGTGGTGGGCGGCTGCAGCCCTTTGTGGTAGGTAAGAGTGGGACGGCTGTGCTGCCCCTTGTGGTGGGCGGCTGCAGCCCTTTGTGGTAGGTAAGAGTGGGGCGGCTGTGCTGCCCCTTGTGGTAGGCGGCTGCAGCCCTTTGTGGTAGGTAAGAGTGGGGCGGCTGTGCTGCCCCTTGTGGTGGGCGGCTGCAGCCCTTTGTGGTAGGTAAGAGTGGGGCGGCTGTGCTGCCCCTTGTGGTGGGCGGCTGCAGCCCTTTGTGGTAGGTAAGAGTGGGGCGGCTGTGCTGCCCCTTGTGGTGGGCGGCTGCAGCCCTTTGTGGTAGGTAAGAGTGGGGCGGCTGTGCTGCCCCTTGTGGTGGGCGGCTGCTGCCCTTTGTGGTAGGTAAGAGTGGGGCGGCTGTGCTGCCCCTTGTGGTGGGCGGCTGCAGCCCTTTGTGGTAGGTAAGAGTGGGGCGGCTGTGCTGCCCCTTGTGGTGGGCGGCTGCAGCCCTTTGTGGTAGGTAAGAGTGGGGCGGCTGTGCTGCCCCTTGTGGTGGGCGGCTGCTGCCCTTTGTGGTAGGTAAGAGTGGGGCGGCTGTGCTGCCCCTTGTGGTGGGCGGCTGCAGCCCTTTGTGGTAGGTAAGAGTGGGGCGGCTGTGCTGCCCCTTGTGGTGGGCGGCTGCAGCCCTTTGTGGTAGGTAAGAGTGGGGCGGCTGTGCTGCCCCTTGTGGTAGACGGCTGCTGCCCTTTGTGGTAGGTAAGAGTGGGACGGCTGTGCTGCCCCTTGTGGTGGGCGGCTGCAGCCCTTTGTGGTAGGTAAGAGTGGGGCGGCTGTGCTGCCCCTTGTGGTGGGCGGCTGCAGCCCTTTGTGGTAGGTAAGAGTGGGACGGCTGTGCTGCCCCTTGTGGTGGGCGGCTGCAGCCCTTTGTGGTAGGTAAGAGTGGGGCGGCTGTGCTGCCCCTTGTGGTGGGCGGCTGCAGCCCTTTGTGGTAGGTAAGAGTGGGGCGGCTGTGCTGCCCCTTGTGGTGGGCGGCTGCAGCCCTTTGTGGTAGGTAAGAGTGGGGCGGCTGTGCTGCCCCTTGTGGTGGGCGGCTGCAGCCCTTTGTGGTAGGTAAGAGTGGGACGGCTGTGCTGCCCCTTGTGGTGGGCGGCTGCAGCCCTTTGTGGTAGGTAAGAGTGGGACGGCTGTGCTGCCCCTTGTGGTGGGCGGCTGCAGCCCTTTGTGGTAGGTAAGAGTGGGACGGCTGTGCTGCCCCTTGTGGTGGGCGGCTGCAGCCCTTTGTGGTAGGTAAGAGTGGGACGGCTGTGCTGCCCCTTGTGGTGGGCGGCTGCAGCCCTTTGTGGTAGGTAAGAGTGGGACGGCTGTGCTGCCCCTTGTGGTGGGCGGCTGCAGCCCTTTGTGGTAGGTAAGAGTGGGGCGGCTGTGCTGCCCCTTGTGGTGGGCGGCTGCAGCCCTTTGTGGTAGGTAAGAGTGGGACGGCTGTGCTGCCCCTTGTGGTGGGCGGCTGCAGCCCTTTGTGGTAGGTAAGAGTGGGGCGGCTGTGCTGCCCCTTGTGGTGGGCGGCTGCAGCCCTTTGTGGTAGGTAAGAGTGGGACGGCTGTGCTGCCCCTTGTGGTGGGCGGCTGCTGCCCTTTGTGGTAGGTAAGAGTGGGACGGCTGTGCTGCCCCTTGTGGTAGGCGGCTGCTGCCCTTTGTGGTAGGTAAGAGTGGGGCGGCTGTGCTGCCCCTTGTGGTGGGCGGCTGCAGCCCTTTGTGGTAGGTAAGAGTGGGACGGCTGTGCTGCCCCTTGTGGTGGGCGGCTGCAGCCCTTTGTGGTAGGTAAGAGTGGGGCGGCTGTGCTGCCCCTTGTGGTGGGCGGCTGCAGCCCTTGCTGGTAGGTAAGAGTGGGACGGCTGTGCTGCCCCTTGTGGTGGGCGGCTGCAGCCCTTTGTGGTAGGTAAGAGTGGGACGGCTGTGCTGCCCCTTGTGGTAGGCGGCTGCTGCCCTTTGTGGTAGGTAAGAGTGGGGCGGCTGTGCTGCCCCTTGTGGTGGGCGGCTGCAGCCCTTTGTGGTAGGTAAGAGTGGGGCGGCTGTGCTGCCCCTTGTGGTGGGCGGCTGCAGCCCTTTGTGGTAGGTAAGAGTGGGGCGGCTGTGCTGCCCCTTGTGGTGGGCGGCTGCAGCCCTTTGTGGTAGGTAAGAGTGGGGCGGCTGTGCTGCCCCTTGTGGTGGGCGGCTGCAGCCCTTTGTGGTAGGTAAGAGTGGGGCGGCTGTGCTGCCCCTTGTGGTGGGCGGCTGCAGCCCTTTGTGGTAGGTAAGAGTGGGACGGCTGTGCTGCCCCTTGTGGTGGGCGGCTGCAGCCCTTTGTGGTAGGTAAGAGTGGGGCGGCTGTGCTGCCCCTTGTGGTGGGCGGCTGCAGCCCTTTGTGGTAGGTAAGAGTGGGGCGGCTGTGCTGCCCCTTGGCACCATGCCCCAACCCCACCCCTCACCCCCATGCTAGCGCTGGCATGCCTTCCACTGCATTTACCACCGCCGACGCGGCATAGGGCCAGGGTGTTCTGGATCACCGAGTGCCACACATCGGCGGCGCGCGGCACCCCCGGTCACGTGCCTCATGAGGAACAGCGGGGTTGGCTGGGCCCTGGGGTTCATGTGGTGTGCTCATGCTTGTGCGGGGCCAGGGCAGCGCAAGTCTGAAGGGGGGGGGGGTTGTTTGTGTGTCTACCACATGCGAGAGGAGGGGCCCCGGGGCGCGTGGCGCGGCACGTGGGGCCCCGGCAACCGAGACAGGAAGGAACGGCTGCCCACGGCGTTGGACAGCTGCCTCCAGAAGACCCCCCATTTCTGGGCGAGGCTGGACGGTCCCCGGTCCCCGGTGCACGCGACATTGACCCCCCCCCCCCAACCCCAAAGAGGTTGAGAAGCCGACCTCCCCCTACCGTTTGGCAAAATGGTTTCCCACGCCCTATGGCAACGACCAGCGGGAATGTTGTGGAACTGGTGCAGCTGTTTGCAATGCCGACAAGGTGTGTGTGCTTCTTGGAGGTCACTGACCTGTCAAGCCGTCCGAGCAGCAGAAATGAACAATATCACCGATGCTCACAGTGCCGCACTGACGGTTGCATTGACTGTTTCGAAGTAAGAAAACGGTCCACGATGCACCGGCGGCTTCAAAGAGGTAGCGCAGATGGCAAGGCCAGCACCACACACTTTCCTGCGGCCACGGGCGTCGGCCACCTGCTCCACATTGGAAAGCGTTGGGCATGTGAAGAGCAAGAGACGGCTGGTGCGGGTCGCACGGCGTCAAATTCTGCAACGAGCAAATCAGAGGCCAGCAGTGCAGGGGTTCTGGAGGCACCAATGCCAAACCTGGCGACCAAAATGCGTCAGCGCATGCCCTCGCTCGCCAAGCAACATGCGGTCGCACTAGGGGCTGGTGGATCGGCAGGAGGAGAGAAACGAGGGTGGGGGTGTCGTGGAGAACTCTGATGGGCATGAAGCACAGGCGACTTCATGTGGACCATCGCGACGGCATTCAATGTGCAGATGGAGGCCTGCATGCAACGTCCTACGTGCCACGGCACTGGTGAGGGCAACAATGACCACCTGGCGATGATGGTCACGTCACGGCACCGCCAGCACCGGACGCAGACTATATTCCAGAGGGACCTGCCCACCCCTTTTTAGCCCAAAACTTGGAAATTCCCTATTTTGACGGTGCTGAACGAGCAAAAACGAGTCCCAAGCCTCCAAAACACAGCGGGGGGTGGTCACAGCCCGCACAATGGGTTGGCTTCTCACTGGCCCTTGGCTCTTACAACATCTGCAGATGGATGCACATTGGGTGCGCAGGGCGGGAGGGGCGATGGTGCTGGCACGATAGTGAGCCAGTAGACGGGTTTATAATGCAATGACGCACAAGTGAGGTGCTGGAATCGATGCAGACACTTTCGGAGATCCCTTGACCTCATGGCTTCCATTCCAGGACCAAGCGGGGCCTGGGTTCTCGTTCGGGCCAAAGCCGAACTGAACTCAATTTATGTGAATATGTACAAATCATACAGAGAATGGTTTTGTATGAAATCCCTCAGTCGCGACAAATTAGGTTGCAAGTAGTCAATTGCAAGCTATTTGGACCACATCTGGTGCTGACAAGATGTACTTGGGATGCAATGGTTTTGATCGGTCGTCAATGTTTTTACATATGGGCCGAGCTGTCCGTCAACGGCACCAAATATGGAATGGGCCCGGTCGCCTGCAAAAGCAGGATTGGTCGTTCGGGGGGCAACGCGGTCGGACAGTCAGGAGGTCGTTCCCATTGCCATGCAAATGCTGGCTAGGCATCTGGGTCCCCGGACACTGTGGCGTCCGCACTATCAGCCGTCGCAACGCCCACGCTGCCTGATGGCGCGTCAGCATGGCCGCTCAGCACGACGCCATCCACCTGGGGTGCTTCATCGGCGCTGCCCTGAGACCCCCGATGAGTACTGCCTTGAGGCGCTCCACCTTCACCGGCTTCAACGGTGCTGCCTTGATGTGCTTCATCTGTGCTGCCCTCAGATGCCCCATCAGCACTGTCTGGGGGTGCTTCATCAAGGCTGTCTTGAGATGCTCCATTGGTGCTGCCTTGAGATGCTTCTTCAGTGTTGTCGGGAGGTGCCCCATCGATGTTGCCGCGAGGTGCGCACTCGGCGCGGCCTGGGTGGGCACCGGTGGCGCTGGGAGGGACATCATCTGCAGCGGCTTGAGATGCAGCCGCGGCACTGCTGGTGCCACAACAGCCTCCTGATATGCCACCGCTGGCAGGCACAGGAGTGCTGCCTGTCGGCCCGGGACTGAGAAGTCAGCAGCAACGTGAAGGCAGGGCAGGGGTGAGAATCAGGCAGGTTTGGGGTGTGGGGCAAGGAATGCAAAAAGATTTGCAGAACAATCGGGCCGCATTCCGTGAACGCCGTGGTGGATGAGCACTGGTCCAGGTTCGCATGGGCAACGCGATGGAGCCGTGGCGCAGATGGAAAATAACAGGGATAAGAGGGAAAGGGTGGGCATTGGATACACCGCAAGCAGCAGGTGTACACAAGATTAGTTGGTTGGTCCAGGGAATGAAGTCAGCAAGGGGGGGAAGGGAGCCACATGTTGAGGGAGGGCAACGGCAAAAAGGCAAAAGCTCTGGTTTAAGCGACCGCACGCATGCTGCCCCAAGAGTGCTGCTCCGTCTTCCTGATGCCTTGAGCCAGTCCAACGAATGCCGAGCCGAATGTAATGTGCCAACCAGAGACAGTACTGTGGCACGCAGTGTGACAATCCCGTCAGATAGCCCACATAGTGACGACCAGCTCTGTGATGGGAGTTGTGTTGTGTGGTTAGAATGTGCAAAGACCCAAGCCACATCACCAGACAACAAATCAGGCCTGTGCTGAGTAATCCCCGGGGGTGGGGTGGGGGCGGGGGCTGGCCAAGCCCAACCCACCTGCCCACATCAGACAAAATTTACGCGGGCAAAAATGAAATTCATTGATGGGGCCCGAAATTGGAGGGCCAAATTGAGGGACGCAAACTTGTTTTTGGCCTCTGACCCCCCCCCCCCCGCTGTGGGATGCAAATGCTGTTGCTAAATGAACCGAACCCTGGAGTAGCCCCTGGTGGGATGGACAAGAAAAGATCAGAAGAAGATCATCCGTGACAATGGCACAGGCGACGTTCTCACTGTGACAAACACAATGTTCCATGAAGTTCTGATGTTACCAGCCAACACTAACATCACACCGCAGTCCTCAGCAGTCGCGCGGACAGCGGGTCTTCACGAGTCAAATACAGACACCACGACACCTTCTCTGGCCCCATCCCCCAAGGGAGCAGGCAGGCAGAACAGCACCATTTCGAACGGTGTGGGAACGGTGCCAAAATTCTGGGGGGCAACGTATGAACAGCGCAGAACTTGTGGACTGCATGCAACTGGTCAACTGATTTCCTTGGGCCTTGCTTCACTTACGAAATGGCTTGGCTGGGGCTGTACGGGCATTTACCGGCTTGAAAACCATGTGCCATCTTGAAACCCGGACATGTCGGTGATCGGTTATAGAGCAGGAACGGCGCAAAATTGTTGATGCACGGCGTAGGAACAGGGGGAACGGTGCTATTTTGCGTGCTGGTGTCCGCCACACTAAGCACAGAACCTGCCACAAAACCCTGCCTCTGGCGTACCTGATCCCAGGCACTTCGTCTGGCTGTCGGGGTTCTGCTCCGGGCTTGACAGCGCCTGCCACGGGCGGTTGCTGTGCAGTCGCGTTGGCGGCCTTCCGGCCTTGCGCACACTTACACCCCTTCTGGCCTGGGCGCGCCGACCTGCTCTGCCCCTGGGTGTCCGTGTTCTGCCCCGGCGGATCTGCATTGGATTTTGCGTTTGTTGGGACCCCGGATTGTCTCTTGGTCCATCGAGGCGGAGGGCACGGGCATGGGTAGGGGCAGCTGCACGGGACGCAAGGGCATGGGCAACGGTTCTTCCCACTGAAAGGGACGCTAGGCTCCAGCGACATGTCCTCCTCGACGACAGCAGCCGTGCGACCACCGCAACACGTCCCACCACTGGAGCTCTGCGCAGATGCAGACAATCTGCTATTGGAGCTCTGCTCCGATCCTCCATCACTCGAGCCCCGCCCAAACGTTCCACCACCGCAACACGTCCCGCCTGAAGAGCTTGGTGCGGAGCCAAACAATCCACCACCCGAGCTTTGTGTGGAGCCAAACAATCCACCACCCGAGTTTTGTGTGGAGCCAAACAATCCACCACCCGAGCTTTGTGTGGAGCCAAACAATCCACCACCGGCGCTTTGTGCAGGGCCAAACAATGCACCACCCGAGCTTTGTGCGGAGCCAAACAATGCACCACCCGAGCTCTGTGCGGAGCCAAACAACCCTCCACCCGAGCTCTGTGCGGAGCCAAACAATCCACCACCCGAGCTCTGTGCGGAGCCAAACAATCCACCACCGGCGCTTTGTGCAGGGCCAAACAATCCACCACCCGAGCTCTGTGCGGAGCCAAACAACCCTCCACCCGAGCTCTGTGCGGAGCCAAACAATCCACCACCCGAGCTCTGTGCGGAGCCAAACAATCCACCACCAGCGCTTTGTGCAGGGCCAAACAATGCACCACCCGAGCTTTGTGCAGGGCCAAACAATCCACCACCCGAGCTCTGTGCGGAGCCAAACAACCCTCCACCCGAGCTCTGTGTGGAGCCAAACAATGCACCACCGGCGCTTTGTGCAGGGCCAAACAATGCACCACCCGAGTTTTGTGCGGAGCCAAACAACCCTCCACCCGAGCTCTGTGCGGAGCCAAACAATCCACCACCCGAGCTCTGTGCGGAGCCAAACAATCCACCACCGGTGCTTTGTGCAGGGCCAAACAATGCACCACCCGAGTTTTGTGTGGAGCCAAACAATCCACCACCCGAGCTCTGTGCGGAGCCAAACAATCCACCACCAGCGCTTTGTGCAGGGCCAAACAACCCTCCACCCGAGTTTTGTGTGGAGCCAAACAATCCACCACCCGAGCTCTGTGCGGAGCCAAACAACCCTCCACCCGAGCTCTGTGCGGAGTCACACAATCCTCCACCCGTGGTTTGTACGGATCCAATTCGTCCACCAGTGGAGCCTTCTGCCACACCGAACAACCCACCGCTGGCGCTCTGCCCAAACATCCAACCATTGCAACACGTCCCACCACCGGAACTCTGTGCTAACCCAAACAACCCACCACCGGAGCTCTGGGCGGATCCCAACTCATTGGAGCTATTTGTCGAAACGGATAGTCCAATATTGGCAGACCCAAAGAGTCCATCACCGGAGCTTGGTGCCAATCCTGACAATTCACCTCCGGAGCTCCGCCCAAGCACTCCGTTGCTCAAGTTATCTCCAATCACCCCAAATAATCCACCACTAGAGCTTTGCCCAAACATTCCACCACTAGGGCATTGTCTAGAGAGTTCACTTGCCGAGTTGTGCGCTTGCGCAAATATTTGCCTCGTGAACCTTTGATCAATAACGTTCGTTGGGCTCGCACTGTAACGACCAGATCCAAATCTGGACTTGAGATCGCACCACATCGACCATTGTTGCCAAAGTGAAGGTTCGTTGTCTAATTGGGCTTGATACTCTAGCCAGTGATACTGTTCAATCGACAAGTTTTGAAATGGACCCACCTTTGTGATAGCGTGGACGTTCCGATGCTGTGCCTCCTCCTGCAGTGGGACCTTATCGAACTTACGAGCCGAATGGTGCATGTGGAGGTCAAAGCACGGACGTGCAGCAGCCTCCGTATGCATTCCACGGTTGAAGTCTTCACCTTGTGGTTGTCTTCCACACCCCGGACCTCCAAATGCGGTTTGCACAAACCCACTACCTGCAAGTCCTCCTTGTTGTCCAAATCCTCCGCCTTGTGCATATTGCCCGAAGCCACAGCCTCCCATTGTTTGTCCGACGGTTCCAAGTTGCTGTCCTTGGTGAAATCCTTGCACGAAACCCTGGGCAAATCCTTGTGCAAATCCTTGCACAAATCCACTTCCTCCATATCCGCATTGCATTTGCTGTCCGCATCCTCCACAACCCCATGGTGTTTGTCGTCCGCCCTCACCCCAAAAACCTTGCCCAAATCCTTGTCCAAATCCGTTACCTCCCAATCCATCTTGCGTGCGTGGTAATCCTGCATTTCCCACAAATCGTTCTTGGTTTCCGCCTGCTTGTGCAAAGCCGAATGTGCCTTCGCTCGATGCTTGATGACCAAAGAAGCTTCCAATGTTGGTTTGCCCGTACGGCGTCGTTTGATTGGGGTTTCTACGTGCAATGCGTTTGGATACGGGCATCGCACGATCTATGGTGACTCTATGTAAAATATGGAATGGAATTGGCAAGGACAAAGGCACGACAAAGCGTGGACCGACTTTTGTGCAATTATTGCGGCTATCCTTAGTTTTGTGAGGCGAAAGATAGATATGATATAAGCATCGTGTTGTGTGTATGAGCGCCCTCCCTACTTGGCCCAAAGATGTGGTGAAGGCACACGGGAAGGAACACGCTTGGGGTCGACCAACTTTCGAAGAACTCTCGAAGACAAACCATATCTTGCTCGTCCGATTTTCCCGCTACTCTACGTCGATAGGTGCCCTTGTTGCTGGTGTAATCGCTCGTTCACGCGTTGATACGCCAAGCACTAAGCCTAGAGACACTACTACTCAACATCCGAGCAACCGTCCAGGTTACAAGCTTGTTCGTCCCATATCCCGTGCCCGAGTACAATGCCCTCTCGGTAGCTGAACAAGCGCAAGTCCCCCAAGTTGCGAGGCTCCCCGCGGTGAATGATCGGATGGCGGTGTCTCCGCACTCAAAGGGATGGAAGGCCATTTGCCAAAACGCACATACAACTGCTCGTGCAAAAGAAGAATACCACTCAAGAATACGCGCGGCATTGTTGTGTTTCAAAAACACCGCTTCATGAAGCCAATCACAATGACACCGAGCACATGGGTTTAAGTCCCCCCGTTAGATCCCGCACGAACCACAAAAGCTACACCTCCATGTTCATGAAACCTTTAAGGGGGCTTAGCACATGCATACATAGCATGCCTCCCTTGTGTCCACGCCCATCCTCATCCGCCTCGTATCCGCTGAACCCGTGCGAGTGTGTGTGAATGTGTGTTGTGTATTCATGTGTGATGCATTCGTTTCACAATGACACAAGCAATGCCGTTCTGTTAGTGGGAAAATGTCATCGTCCCTTTAGTAAGCAAGGCAACGCTCCCTTGCCTTGAGGGAGGCAAGGGAGCGTTGCACCAAGAGGCACTGGGCAAAACAAAAGCGCATCTCAATGGCGAGCAAACCCAAAGCCGGACACGTCAACAGGCAAAGAAAGACAAATGCAGCTTTAATCACAAGAGTATGGGTGTTTATCGAGTTAACCCTTGCGTTACCTCTTGATGCTTTCTATGTTCCGGCTCTCAATGGGCCCACGGTGTCGTGAGCCCCGGAGTTCGGTGGCATTGTTGGTGGGTTAGCGGCAGTTGGGGTCATCCCCTTGGCTAACGCTCACCTCTCGTCTAGGCCAAGTCACAAACCCATTGGCAGGTTAGGGCCTTGTAGGCACTGGCTGCGCGGGTGCCGGCTCCTTTGTGCTTGTTGGCAGGTGGTAGACAAGTGGTTTAAACGCTGCAAAGACAAGCATGGATCTCGACAGGCCTGCATGAGGTACCACCACAGTCGCGACAATTGTGCACTACGGGTGGCGGCCGAAAAGAAGAGGCTCGAAGCGGCCGAGTGAAGGCACTGTGTTCGACTGATGTTTGCCATAGGTAGCCTCGCAATTTTCATCTCACTTATTGTGGTCGGGTTACTCTTGCAAGCCTGCCCACGCAGCGTTTCTCCCTGAAAAGGGACCATTACGGTGTGGGTACCCATTCCACGGGTAGGCTGGCACCAAGCTATTAAGGGACACGGGCACACATAACAGGCGGACACACACACATACACGACAACATCACCCACACATACACGCAAACACAGACACACACAACTTTACAACTAAGTGCAACACCCTAGCCGTTGACAGGGAACTACTACGATGAGATGGGGAATTCCCCATCTCATAAGTGCAACACCCTAGCCGTTGATAGGGACCTGCTAAGATGAGATGGGGAATTCCCCATCTCATAATTGCAACACCCGACCCAACGAGACGGACCTTCTTGGATGGGATGGGGAATTCCCCATCTCATATGTGCAACACCGGACCCGACAAGAGGGACCTGCTATGATGAGATGGGGAATTCCCCATCTCATAAGTGCAACACCCAACCCGACGAGAGGGACCTATTAGGATGAGATGGGGAATTACCCATCTCATAAGTGCAACACCCTAGCCGTTGACATGGAGGGACCTATTAGGATGAGATGGGGAATTCCCCATCTCATAAGTGCAACACCCAACCCGACAAGAGGGACGCTAGGTTGAGACAGGGAATTCCCCATCTCATAAGTGCAACACCCAACCCGACAAGAGGGACGCTAGGTTGAGACAGGGAATTCCCCATCTCATAAGTGCAACACCCAACCCGACAAGAGGGACCTGCTAGGTTGAGACAGGGAATTCCCCATCTCATAAGTGCAACACCCAACCCGACAAGAGGGACCTGCTAGGTTGAGATAGGGAATTCCCCATCTCATAAGTGCAACACCCTAGCCGTTGACAGGGAGGGGCCCACTATGTTCCAAAGGAGTCTGCTCATCCACCACAACACTATCACTGTGCAAGCACACAAAAACTCATCAGTGGATATCCATAGCTGTGAGACAAGAGAGTACGTGTGTTTACTTCGTCGCCCCGCATTACCTCGGTCCATGAAGGCCCCCAGAAACTGGGGGCCCCCTGGTACTGTCGGTTCGGGCCTCTCTCACTCTCACCGCTCGCTCCCGCTTTCGTTTTCGTGTCACTTCATCACACGCACAGTGCATCAGGGCCTCATGAGTCAGGCCGGAACATGTGGGGCCACCGCAGCAGCCATCAAGCATGACAGAAAATCATGGGTCTCCCCGACAGCCCATTCTGGGGCCCTCAGGGATAAACGTTGCACACGCAATGCCGTTTTCGCCGCCCCCACCCACCAACTCTGGGGGTACCCTTTCATCGCAAGGTCCCTCCCCACAGCCCGCAGGTTCTCCTTCGCTTGGGGACGTGAGAACGCATAGTGTATGCATTTATATATGAGCCCTGGCACCAGGGAGCGCAGTACAGGGCGGGCATTCGGCGAGTGGGCGTCGGGATAGCGCCGCACCCCCCGCATGGGGTCCCATTCTTGCGCGCGATCCTTTAGGCCTATCGTCAGTCCCCTCCCTTCAGGCTCCAGGACCAGTTTTGCTTCCAGAGAGGTCCAGCTGGTGCCCTCCCCTTCAATCTGCAGCTGTAGGCCCAGCAATCGCTCGAAATGGCGCTGCAGCGTGTCCAGGGAGGTCTTACAGTGACGCACTCCCACTATATTATCACGAAACCGGAAAGGTTGCACCAACAAGCCCGGTATTTTGGCCCATGCCGATCCTCCCCTAGCCTGCAGCCACTGGCATTCCTGGTACATACAATACAGAGATGCGCATTGCGCTGACAGGACTCCCCCAATGGCAACCCCCCGCTTCTGCCTCAGGACCCGGCTCCCCAACAAAAACATGTCGTTATCAAACAGGTCATAGTGTAGATACTGTGATACCTGGGCCCACGACACATTCATGTACAGGTCGCCATAGGCCTTTCTCAGCACATCATCCTTCCTGTCAGGGCCAAGGCCAAACCAGGGTCCTGCCGTACACGAGCGGATGCGCGCGGCATCTCGTACTTTCGCACACAGCAACTGAATGGATTCCCACACACCTGGTCTATTTACGGCCGTCTTTGGCTGCTGTACCGAACCCACCAGAGGTTCGAAGTCAGGATCTCCCCTGTGCAACCGTGGGAACATTTCTTTAACGTCCAACTCCCACAGCCGCACGTCTCGTGGTTTTCGGCCCCTCCTGGTACAGGGGGAGCCTGTGACAACGCCACATGCGTGCGGTGGAACCAGGATACTATATCAGAGATGTTTTGCATCTCAAACGTGGGCAGGAGGGCCTGTGCTTTCTTGGAGAGCAGGGTCAGGCAACGGCCCACCCGCTTCGCGTACGCCTTTAAGGGGTGTGCGAAGTAAGAAAACACGAGCCGGACCTTCAGCCCCTCGCCCTGTTCTTCCCTTGATTTATTTTTGACCATGAGAAAAGTGGACGGTGGTTTAAAACGCTTGCCTGACTTAAAATGTTTTTGCATGCCCTCTGCCCTGTCCCTGAGGATGCCCAGTGTAAACTTTGATGCCTGTTGGACTGTTTGAAAATCGGCTACACATTCAAACTGTGTCTCATCCCCATATGACTGCAGCAACAAATTATAGTACAACCTTCTGCAGAGAACTATCGGTCGACCAGGGTTCTTGTCCAGTGGCAGGACTACAAACTGACGATTTATGGTTCGTTTCACTGACAACAGATGATCACGTTGCAAGGCCTCTGGCACCTGTGCTGCCACTGTTGTAAACAGGCGGCGGGTCAAATGCACGGCGTCATCCACCAGAGATGAACGCCAGGTCACAGGTAGGAAAGGGCATGCCTTAGCCGCCCGCCAAACAGCCTGTCGTGCCTGTGTAACATACAGATCCACCGGTCCCAGTACTGAGTTTGACATATTCTGTAACAGGCCATCTGTCATGCCCCTGTGGGTAACAACTGTCGCAATTGCCGTACATCTCTGACTGCTACGCAACCCTGCACCCTCGGAAATTCCTGCGGTTACGACGCACACCGACACTGCGCGCACGCTTTCTGCTGTAACGCTTCCCAGGACAACGTGGTCCCCTTGGTGCACATGACGTCACGCACAGTGCTGGCACGTTTCGCCACAAAAACGGTAATTGCACGCAGGTAGGCCTTCAACGCCCTCGGCGCTGGTAATTCCCCGATCAGCCCGTGGACCAACGCACGTAGGTCCTGCAAATCTGTCTGGGTACATGGGGGGTGGGGGAATACCAGTCTCTTGGGCAGTTTCACGCCATGGGAGTCCTGTGCCACCGTCACCAGGCGGTCCCACAAAGACCGCCGTAGTGCTTGTGGTAACCGGTCGCGGGACCGGGTCCATAAATTCAGCATCTCAGGTAGGGGCGGGAACCGCATTTGCACATATCTGTTTGCGAGGTGAGTGAGGTCACCTCGGGGGAGTGGCTTCGGATGCACGAAAAAACGTTTCATGTTTCGCTGACTGCGCCACCTCGTCTCGCGCGTGCAGTTGTACACCTGGCTCCCGAATTTCGAGATCCAGTGGTACTCTTTTTCGTCCACCTGGCACCTGTCTACAATCTCTAAGGGCACGATGAAAAAGTGGTGGACCCCGAGCTTATGCATCGCCTCATAGAGGCTCCACTCTGACGGGTCATACCTGTGTTTTTTCCTCTGAAAATTTATCCCACCCAGGACATGCTCTTTAAACCTTTGCACTAACGACCTCAAATTTTGCTTCCCTCCCGTTTGCCCTATATAGACATGACCGTTCAGGTCGTTCACCACAGCGTAGATCAAGCATCCCTTTCGGTCGTACGGAAACGACCAGGCTTTTGACATGCCATGTACTTTTCGCATCCAGGATACCCCTGTCAGGGGTATTAACGATCGGACCTGTTGCATATGCGCCGCCAGGTCGTCGCGCCGCATCCCTTTGCGGAAAAGCACGCAGCGCACATCGGACAGTTGCGACCATGTGTGCCGGAAAACCTGTCGCTCACGCGCAGCGCCCAGTGTAGGGTACAACTCTCGCGGCGGCATCAGCCACACACACCGGTTGCGTTTTGTGAGTTGGGAAAAAATCGCAATGTATTTATGTATATCGAAGGGAATAGATGCAGATGATGTATCCCCTGCTGCAGGGTACACAACGCACCACTGCACAGTTACTGTCCGTCGTACCTTGGAACGCCGGCGGCGCCTGTAGCGCACATGCACGGCGGGTGGTGTACCCTGCGTGGACATGTATCCTATCGGTTCAATGGAACGCACTGACTGCCGCGCACTCCCTTCTATGCACAACACACGCAACACTGACAGCCAATCAGAGCGATCCTCAGGCACGGCCACGACGTACGCGTCAGGCCCCTGTGCCGAGGCCAGCCGCTGTAACAGCATTTCCGGATCATGCTGTTTTTGGACCACCCAGACTGCTGCTACCGGTGTCAAGCATGGTGAGGTCGGTGTCAGCACCCCCAACTGCAGCTCTGCATCGCACAGCCCTTCCCACCGCACCGATGTGGTGGACACGCAGGGCAGACCAATCGTCCTGTCCACAGGCATACACTGGCCCCACGCCTCCAGCCATTGCTGAGGCACTGTCCACCAAGGGGCTACCTGGGTGTTCAGGCTTTCCAGGACCGTGGCGCATGTCGATTGGAACAGGGCGGCATCGGTATCGGTCACTTCCATCCATGTCCCCAGGCCCTTACACGTCGCATACTTGGTCCATGCTCGTGGCGGGTGCCCCACCACTACGTCCCGCAATTGTTGTGCGCTTGGCGGCAGTGGTTGCTTCACCCAGTTGTCACGCAAGTCCTGGAGGTCTTGGCCCTGTGTGTCCTTGTCGTCCTCGATGTCCGACAGGGTGTCCACTTGGGCCGTCTCGTGGGCACTGCGCTGACACGGGATTGCCCCCTGTCCACTCGCCATCATGAACCCTGTAACAGCCACTGTGAGGTCCGGTACGCACATATTCATCGCATGTTGTGCCACGGCGACGCAATCACAAAGGACAAAGCACCAAGGCAATTCAACAATTCACCTCTGGCCGACCAAAACAGTCAGAGTGCTGCGGGCGACTTCACCGCATGCAATAGAACTAAAGCTGTACTCGCCCATAGCGCCACAGGCCTTAGTGTGCGCTCTCCAAAAGACCCCGCCGGGTCCATGGGACACTACCACACACGTACACACACCGGCGATCCAAACACGTGAAGCAGCACTGATGCAGGCCTAAGCCCCAAAATTATAACAACTGACAGAAATATACCGCAATATCGTCAACCCACCAACAAAGAATCTCAGACTCATATGCACCGCCGCACACAGTGAGGGGGCGGGCGCGGGGGCGGGTGGTGGGAACACAATAAATTTTCAACAAATCTGTACACACACAGAGATAGTGATCCCCTGTTCGTAAACGAAAAGGGGGCAAGAGGAACAGGGGATCACAAAGGACAAAGCACCAAGGCAATCCAACAATTCACCTCTGGTACTCCTCATCCTTGTTCCCATGCACAGACCAAACACGCTCACCAAGCTGGAACCTACAGACATTACGAACCCAAACGGGGTCGGTGCTTGGCGCACGTAGCCAAGCAGCCACAGCACCGGCGTGAACCCCAGCGTGCGAGTTCAGTGCGCTGTAGTCCCATCTGTCAAGATCCCCACCCACGCCTTCACGTCAGCGGCCCGTATCACTGCACGATTGCACCGCATCAGCACACATGTTGATCCTACTCAAGCAATAATCCAGACCGGATGGCGACTTCAACCACCTGTAAATAGCACATGCATTGCAGCAAACTCGCGCACCCCTTGGTCCCAAATACAGGAAAAAGCATTGGGCCGCAGCCATGGCGCCCGAATCCACAGGGGGCAGCTTCTGGTGCCCGCAGACAAACATCCACGGCGCCGGCGCCAACCACAGGGTACAGTGCTCGCATGCACAGGCCCCAAACTCCAGACCCCGCATATTCAGAACGGCGGGCGCTCACAAAGCACGGAACATGAAGCACACGCGCCGTACCAACACCTGCTTCCCTTGGACCCATATATAGGGCAGACACTGACCCCCAGCTTTCGTGTGCGACGACAGACTAAGGTACAGCCTACTATCCCCAACCCTCACAATCCAACGATGGCGGCACAGGTGATTCCCGCCCAACCCCTTAACATTCGCATCACCGGACGGGGTCTTCTGCTGCTCCGCAACACCATGCAGACGGCCCGCCAGGTCCTGCGCCGCCAGCTGCAGCACCCCCGGAGCATCCTCCTTCGAGCAAGGCCGCATGAAGACCAGCCTAGCAGCCAGACCCAACCAGATCCGCTTCACCGGCCGCCAGGCAAGGCGCCTCTCCAGCACAACCCTGAGGTGCTGTTGCGCACGTTCCCGCCTGCGCTGCAGCGCCTCCACCGACCGGCGGTGTCGAAATTTTCCACGCCTGCGGCGGCGGCGTTTCCCGCGTTTAGGCATGGCAAAAGCACTGAGCACCGCGAAAATGGCGAACCATGTGTTTCCTCAAACTAATAGAGAACACCTCACAATACCAACCCCCCCACCGACACCACCTCGCGAGGGTGCTTCAGCAACACCCGCCAGAGTTGAAACGCACGGAAACACGCCCGTTGCACATTAGACTGGAAATTGGAGTCCAACCTACTTGGCGGATCAGCCGGCTGTAACACGCCCGGCACCAGCCGGACCTCGACAATTAAACCAGACTGCAACAACCTCAGAACCAGGGCCCTCAGTAGCCTCTGCTGCCTTGACAGCCACGTGGACGCCCGCAGGGCCACCAACTGGCACGCAGATACCTGGGAGTCCGTGACCAGCACAACATAACTCCACCCCAACCTGACCGCCAACCTTACCAACCACACCAAGACCCAAAGCTCAGCGCTCTGCTGCGTGTGACGTTCAGGGGGGATCACCTGGGAACGGACACCTGACAATCGCGGGATGAATGCCCCTCCTCTATATCGAATGATATCCAATGCAGCATCCCCAAACATCACACAGTGTCGAACAGCCCATAAATCGGGCGTAGCAGACAATGCATGAAACACAGCAAGGCGTGCCGGTGTCGGGGGTTCCCAAGTATCCATACAATGGACGATCGCGGTACACAGTCCATGCAGCACCTTCAGTGGCGTGGGTCTCTCAAACCCTCCCCACCGATCACAACAATAGCTCCCCGCGAGCAGTGCCCCCCCCCCCCCCAGACGGGGCCTAAAGTGCCAATGGATGAAGCCCAATGCCTTGGAGAGCAACCGGGAAGAAGGCCTGGACCTCGTGGCTAGCCTGAGCCAAATGTTGAACATCTGGAGAAAGGCCCTTGGATGTGAAAGGATCGTGCGCACTCCCAAATTTATGTACTTCCCTAGGAAAAATATATCCGTAACCGGCTCCAACGTACTCTTTCCCGACACAATAAAACCAGCCTCCTCTAGCGCCCTGACCACGCGAGCAGTCACAACACGCAAACACGCTGGATCCGGCCCCAAAATCAAAAAATCATCTAAATAATGGGAGAGGGTGTACCCCTCTGGGATCAGGGGTCGCACTATCCTTCCCAACGCCGTCTGACAGAACAACGGGGAATGTTTCCAACCAAACGGCATCCGCGACATACAAAACACCCTCTCCACACCTTCCCAACGCATTCGGAACCGAAAGGCTCTCTCGTGTCGTCTTGGCAACTTAAAACTCCAAAAGGCGTTTTTAAGGTCCACGTGTGTACAAAACAACGGCCTATCGGCCGGCCAATCCGCCAACTTCTTGGAGATTTGCTCCCAACCATCCAACGAGAAAGACAGCGGCTTATGTAAGCTCTCATTGAACTCAACGAGATTAGATATGAGGGACACTTTTTCTGTGGACTTCGGGATCACAAACGGCCAGCATGTCGCCCTCAAAGGGCAATTTTCATCCATAATGGTAACTATCTCCTCACGCAACAACCATTTAACCATGGGTCGCACCAAAGCCTCCCTATTAGACGAGTGACTTTCTCTCTCCAAGTGAAAATCGGACACAGACGCCTCAAAATCAGGTGGGGCCAACTCACACCACAAATCATCGGAAATCGTGTAGTTTCCCACCGCCCCTAAACCCCTCTCCACCAGCTGCGGGTCCACCCTGCCCACCTGCGGCACTGGCGACGTAGACAAATGCAAAAGAGCCTGCCAAGACTCAGCGGTAAATTCTGACAGCGCGTTAAAAATTATATCCGGCGCTGACCGCCAACGGTAGTCCTCACACGTCACAAACAAGCGAAGCACAAACAAATGGAGTCGCTTCATGAGTAGCAGAACCCCGCAAGACAGTGCCTGGTGAAGCCACGGTAAGAATGTAAAGAAGGCTTGCAAAAATTGGACAAATAACGGAACTGGTTCCGAACGCACATACAACAGGTCTGCCCTGGTCAGAGGGCGGGGCCCCCCATCCGCCAATGTGACAACCTGCAGCGATCCCTGCGCTGAACTCAGCACTGGGCCACCAACAGGCTCGTCACAGGCAGATGGGGTTTCGCGAATCGCCCCCACGGGGGGCGAATTTCCAGGCGACCCCCCCCCCCCCCGCGCTTGCCTGCCGCTGCACTGCCGCCTTGGCCCTGATTCTCCGGTGGGGAACGCACAGCCACTTTGTTGGCAGGCCCGACTGGAGGCCCATCAGGATGCCCCCTCTTGGAGGCAGGCCGTCTGGCTTTTGCATTACCCAGGCCCACCTTCGCGCTCGCCGCATGATGCCGCTGGACAGATATGGAACCGCCCAGACCAACGACTCGCCGCTTGGGCCTCGGTTTACCGTCGCCGTCGACCTCTGCTGCGCCACTTCTCGGTGTCTTGCCGGCTCCCTTAGATCGCAGCCTCCTCTTGCCGCCCCCGACCTGGGGTCCGGTTCCCGGCGTGAATTGTGGAGGGCGTTCCCCCAGACCAGCGGTCGGTGCGGGCTTCGCGGTGGAGCCACAGGCGCTTGCTGTGGACGGGGCGGAGGCCGAAGACTCCGAGGGGACGGACGAAGAATCCCAATCAGACTCCACGTCGTCCATTTCCCCTTGATGCGGCGCCACATCCATATCAGGGAGAGATACCACAGGCCCCACAGGCACCGGGGCAGTGATTTCCGGCGACGCCTTCGGGGACTTCCTTTCGGGATTAGCATACATGGGGTCAGCCCACAGGTCGGCCAGCAGCACAGCCCACTGCTCACCAGGAGTCTGGCCACCCACAGGCCATGGAAGCACTGAAGCCCCAACCACCGCAGGGTCAGAGTGGCCCAGGGCGTACTCCAACGCCGTGGCCAGTCGTTTCCACCTCCCCCACCAAACGAAATAGGCCACATTTGGAGAGCGGTGGAAGGCGGCCGCAGCGCCCCCCCGCCGTAGGGAATGCCACTGATGGTCACTATACGGGGAATCACGGAGGAGGTCTGCGAAGATCTTCTCCACTGCCTCAACCCCTCCCCTAACCAACGGTTGACCCTCCGGGACGCACCTTGCCGCGGCGTAGGATCTAAGGAATTGGACCCACGAGCGTCCCCACTCATAAAGCGGGCGCCGCACTTCCCTGTGGCCTCCAACCTTGGTAGTGACGAACAGGACCACGGAATCGCTTGCCAGTCCCGCTGGCGTGATGGACACCGCTTCTGAGACTCGCAAGAAGAGAAGCCAACTGAGGTTCGCCAACGCCGCCACTACCTGCTCAACCGGTGAGGCCGCTCTGGCCCACAGGAGGCTGAGACCCTCCGGTCCCAGGTGTGGCTGTCCCGGTGTCGGTTTTCCAGACTTTGCAAGTCTCCAGTGGATGGCCTGAACACAGCTAGGGAGCAGCAGCCTGATATCTTCCGCCGCTCGAGACGCGGACACATAACCCCTGAGGGTGGATCTGGCCTGCCCCATAGAGACCCTTGACGCCAAGAAGTCAGACAACGTGTTAGTAAGCGGCGTCCGCAAAGCCCTGGTTCCCTCATACTTCGCCACCGCGGACGGGGCGGAACGGTATCGGGCTTGCGTTTTTGGGGCCCAGCCCCGAACGCCCACGGCCACCACCCTAAACGATCCAACACCCGCCATCGCCATTGCCCATCCTGCCGCCGCCGCGCTGAAGGTCGCTGTGGCAGCAGGTAAGGCCTCGCGGGTGGAGATTGGACGCGCGGGCTGGGAATCTTCACACCAACACGGCCATCCCCACCCCGCCCTGTCGGAGTGGCGACAGTCCCGTCAGGATCAGTGGGGACACTGGAAATGCCAATGCCTCAACTGCTCTGATGGGACGCCCTCTTTGGCGCATCTCTGGCAGTCGCCAGACGGGCGGGCGGATATGGGTACCCACCTTCCTTTCTTCGTCATCCAATGAAGGACGCCTTGTCGCATAGCGAAGTCGATGCCCTTATACTTAAAGGACGGTCCCCCGTTTTTGACCGCATCTGGCCAGCTCATGGCATCCAGCGGGTTTGACGGGTCCGCCCGACTGTTGGACTCCGGCGCGAACCTCTGGGCGTACGCCTGCTGGGAGTTGAGGATGATACCCCAAATCCTGTAGGCCAGCCTGTCGCCCCTCGGGCACTCCATCGCATTGCCCATCACGTCGGACGGCCTGACCGGTGCAGCACTTGCGCTTCTAACGTAGTCCCGCAGTGCCTCGCCTGACTGGCGCATCCAACTGGCTACTTTGTCGCCCCCCAGCATCTGCTCCACTGCCTCTGCGGTCAAGTCCGGCACTGAATATTTCTCTCCGCGACGGCCAGGCTCTCCAACCGTGCTTGTAGGTGCCCGATCGCCTCTTGCTGGGACTGCAGCAACGCGCGCAACTCCTCGGGCGACATCTGGCTGGTGTCCTGCACCGGCGCGTCCGCCCCAGAACCCGAAGCTCCTTGGTCTGGGGCCCAGACGGCGCACTCTTAAACGGGGAGCGAAAGACCTGCATGCTGCTTCACAAAAAAAAAACACAATAAATTTTCAACAAATCTGTACACACACAGAGATAGTGATCCCCTGTTCGTAAACGAAAAGGGGGCAAGACAAACAGGGGTTGTGCTAAGACACGATGCAATAGACCCGTTGTGTCTTGTGGGTGCGAGCATGAGGGTTTGAGGTGCAGCTCCGACAGGCGTGCCAACGTTGGCAACATCACAATGTCGTCAGCGGAGGATGTAGTCGACTCGCTAGATATTGACGGTGACTGTAACGGGCTGGGCGTTGGTAATCGAAACCGCCATGCCCTCTTCCTGGCTCTTGCCTGGCGTGAACTTTTCGGTTGCGGCACGTGGTACCGGCGCGGCGCATGGATAATGGCGGCGGGAGGGTGGTATGGCAACTAGGCGTTCGTTGTTCTCACGGGGCAAAAACGATCTTCGCAGCGGTGCATCCCGTTCCCACTCGTCCCGCAAACGTACCGGCGGTCGGCGTGAGCGCGGTCTGGATGGGCCCGTGGATAAGTTCTCCAGGATGACTTCCTTCAAGCGGACGAACTTGTAGAGGACATCGTTAAACTGCTCAATTCGTATCGGTCCCCAGCGAACAACGGACGGCGCCTCGTGTAGAAGTACACGACGGCAAGTTAGCCATTGATAGGCCTCAGCTTCGGTTAAGCATAGACATATGTTCTGCAAGACATCGAAACCCAAATGCAAAGTCCTGGCACTCACGTCGGTAGTGAGGCCCGGTGGACGGTGTATCATACTGCACATCATTGCGCGCGACCCTTCTTAGCACCACGGAAATTCTCCAATGCCCCTGCCGCTTCTTCTTTGTCCGCAAACAACCTATCACTCGCCAGGAATCCTGGTGTTGATCCCACTAGCGGTGAGTAGGTTACGATATCGAAACGGTTGGCACAAGGCAACTGCCGCACCGTCCCGCACCTCGAACGACTGAATTTTCACAACTCCCAGACGCGCCGTTTCTTCCGCACCTTCAATAGCCCACGCACACCCGCCTTCGGAGTGGGTTGCCGTCATGGAGCAATGCTTGGGGTCCAACGAAATGGAATCTCCAGCGCCCGATGCCAGTTGGGTACTCTCCGCCGGTGATTGCGTCCCCGCGGTTTGTTCCAGTGGTGTTTTATTGCGCAATGGGTACGGCTCTCGCACGGCAGGAATTTTCGTTGTGGTGGTCTTTCCGCCGCCAAAAATCTTGGCAACGGGCTTTTTTGTTGCTCCCTTACTTTTGGTGCTATCATTTTGATCCATGGCGTCCACATTGATGGTTTCACCATTTTCCCCATGTGCGTCGTCATCAAATTCCTCTTCAACAAAATTCTCCGGGAAGGATTTTTGCATACCCTTAAACATGCTCATCATCATCTTGTCCTGCCGTAGTTGCCGTTTTGCTAGTGCTTTACGGTCCTCATCCGCCGCATCTTGGCGCTCCGATAATTTGTCCAATGTTTTCTTGATGGCCGTAAAGTTGTGGTTCATCGCCACATTACCCTGCGTGCGCGCAATGGTGCATTTTTTCCATAGTGCGCGCAAATTTTCAAAAATATGACCTTTATAGCGCGCCTATTGCGCGCGCTCTACCGCGCTATATTGTCCCGTTTTTCAAATTTTTCAAATTCGGAAAATGTTTCAAAACCATGCTTTTTCCAGTGTCCTGCGTTTCTCAAAAACCCCTTGCTTTTCAAAAACATTCCCTGTTGCTCACCCAACCCAAGACACATGCAAAAACACTTCTGAAAGGTCTGCAAAGTGTGCAACAGTACAGGTCCTCATGGGCACCAACAGTGTAGCGCGCGCAACATATTTACAGCGCGCGCTATGGACCTTACGGCGCGCGCTATACCAGGTATAGCGCGCACTGTCATTCAGTGATCTCCTTAATGGTTTGGACCACCACTTCGGCCTCCCACTCCTTCTCCCATTCGGGTCTGTGGTCTTCTGCCCCAGTGGCAGCTAGGGCTGCATCCCCTTCTTCTTGTGGGCTTGGCTCGCCTTCTGGGGTTGCTCCTTCTGGTGCCTCTTCTTCTTTCGGGGCTGCTCCTTCTCCTTCTTGTGGCGCGGCCGCTCGTGCCTCTTCTTCTTGTGGTGGGGCTGTTGCGTCGTCTTCTTGTGCTGCTGCTGCTGCTGCTGGGGCTGGTGCCTCTTCTTCTTGTGCAGCTGCTGCTGGTGCTTCTGCTGGTGCTGCAGCTTCGGCAGGTCCCTTGTCTTCTTGTGGTGGGGCTGGTGGCTGGGCTGGTGGGTCTCCTTGGGGCTTCTTCTTCTTTGGGGTTGGTGGCTTGGACGGGGACATCCTCATGGTCTTTGGGTCGGGGCAGAGGTCCACAATTTCATCGGCCTCGTACGTCTCCCACCACGACTGCCACTTGTCCAACTCCTCATACGCTTTGCTTTTGGCGGAGAACACCTGGCAGCTGGGCATGAACTTCGACCAGTCGTCCTCTTGCTCCTCCTCCTCCCCTTGTTGGCTGGGGCTCCACTGATCGTTGGGGATGATGACGGCCACGTGGTCCTGAGGGGCCCTCCTGGCGCCTGCTGGCTTGACTTCGGCTCCCTCCACAATCATCGGCGCGATCGCAGTGGTGCAGTAGATGATCCACCGAGGCTTGTAGCCTTCTTTGTAGGACCAATCTCGGCGCTGCATGAGCTCATCTCTTGCCTCCTTGTCCGCGTCGGCTCTGCTCTGCTGCTTGGCCTTGGGAGCCGTACTGGGTGGGGTGGAACCGCACGGACCTCCTTGTTCTTGTGGCTGGTCTGGGACTGGGACAGGCTGCTTCGGTGCTGGCTTTGATGCGAGCTGCGGCTGGGGTGCCTGTTGCGGTGCCGTCTTGCTTGCCTGGAAAGAGTAGCGCAGAGGCATAGCACAGGCATAGCACGCGCAATACAGAGCATAGCACGCGCGACGAAATGCATAGCACGTGCAATGACAACGATAGCGCGCGCTGCATTACCTTTTCTGCTTTCTCCTCCTCTGCTTTCTTCCGTCTCTTCTCCTCCTCTTCCTTCTCCTTCTTCTTCCTCCTCTCTTCCTCTTCCTTCTCCTTCTTCTTCCTCTTTTCCTCCTCTTCCTTCTCCTTCTTCTTCCTCTTTTCCTCCTCTTCCTTCTTCTTCTTCTTTGCTTCGTCCTCTTTCTTCTTGGCCTGTTTCGCCTAACGTTGGACTCTCTGTGCCGCCTGTGCCAGCAGCTGCTGGTCGGCAGTCTTCTGGGCAAGGACCTTTCCAGGCGGGTGGGGGGGCTTAGCGGTGTGGGAGGCGGAGATGCATGGCTGGTGGTAGGTGGCTGGTGGCTGCTGGCTCCTCGGTACGCTTCTTCTTGGGCCTTGGGACTGTCACGGATTCCGTCTCCGGCACGGCAAAGGCGTCGGCCCAGTCCACCTCCAGCTCCTCCATCTGCCGCTTAGCCCGGGCCAGCACCGGGGAGGGGCCTTGCTCCTTCCGTCCGTCAAGCCAGTCGGCCGCATGCTTGGACTGCCCGGCAATGTCCGCAGGCACGCTGATCATCAACGGCCCTCTGCGGGATCCCAGGCACAGGAGCTGCTCGAAGCTGCCCACCTACGTGACAATGGGACAGAAGGTAGGGCCGTAGCGCGCGCAAACAATCAAATCGCGCGTGCTACATCAAATGAAGCGCGCGCAACAATGTCGAAAGCGCGCGCAATGGCAAACATAGCGCGTACCTGTGCCTCTGCCAGTTGTTGTTGTTGTTGCTGCTGTTGCTGGGCCATCTGCACCCGCTGCTGCTGCTGGAGCAGCTGCAATGTTGCCTGCTGCACGGCTCCCTGCTGTTGGAGGTGCTGCTGCTGCACTTGCTGCTGCTGCGGCTGCTCCTCGTCCTTGACCGCCGTGGTTTTGACTTTGGCGCCGGTTGCAAGTGCCCTTGCGGCACTGGCTCCTTTCTTGGCTGACCCCCGCAGCAAACTGGCACCCGCACTTCTCACCGAGGCGCACTCGTTCTTGAAGGCCATTGCCCCCGCGTCGGTCGCGTTGATCAAGCTCGGTGGGTCCTTGTTGAAGTAGAAGTGGTGGACGGTCTTTGCGGTGGCAGCCGGAGGCGTGTGGGTCCGAACGTGACCCCACCCATAACTTGCCCAGCACGAGAACAGCAGCTCGTACTCCTCCACCTTGCAGTGTCCACAGGCAGCTTGTCCTTCTTGGGTTGGCACGGAGGGGTTCAACAGGTTCGCCAGACTGCACCAGTGGCCAGTAATGCTCTCGTCATGCCAGCAGGGTTTCATGGCTCCGTCTGGGATCTTGGCAATGGCCGTGGCCCTTTGGCGCCAGAACTTGTAGAAGGCCACCTCAAAGAGGTAGGCCGGTGTCACGTCCTTCAGCCATGCCCAGTCGGGCCCTTGGGCGCAGATGGTGCTATTTTGGTTGGGCCAGATTCGGTTCTTGAAGTCGGTGCTGAAGGCGAAGCCCGTACGTGGCCCGGGTGGGGGAGACTGAAACTGTGCTTGCACTTGGGGTTGCTGCTGTCTTGGTTGGACCTGCTGCTGCTGCTGCTGTTCTGGGCTGCCGACTTGCTGGGCCGCAGCCTGCACTTGCTGCTGCTGCATTTGCTGCTGCTGCTGCACTGGCAGTGGGCCGAAGAGCACTTGCTGCACTTGGCCCACTTGCTGCACTTGGCCCACTGGAAGACTGCCGCGCACTGGGGAGCCCAAGGTGGGCGACCCACCGGGGAACAGCATGGGAGACAGCTGCTATGAGGCAGCTCGTAACGGGGACTGCGGCGCGGGCCACAGAGGCTGAGTTGGGGAGAACTGGGTGAGCTGCTGGGACAGCGTCTGCAGAAAACAGGACAAAGCACGCGCAACGAGGACGTGCGTAGTGCGCACAACGAGACAGCTAGTACGCACAACAAGAGCGTAGCACGCGCAACGGAAACAGTAGTGCGCACGGCAAGTACCTGTGGCTGCATGCTCCACGGCGTCGTGGACGGCTGCTGCAGTCCCGGTTGTACAGCTGCATGTGGCGGTGGTTGCGGTGTCGCACCTGCTCCTGTGGCCCCTGCAGCAGTTGTTGGCGGTGCTGCCGAGGGAGATACCCCCAGCCCACGGGCTGCATGGGCAAGAGGGTTACATTAAAGTACCCCTGTTCCAGCAGTAATACAAAAAAGAAAATGCAGTAACCAAAAAATCGAAATCACCAAAAAAAACGGACGAAAAGGAACAAATCTCTGTGTCTGTCAATGCATTTCAAATTGGAGGCACATTTGAAGTGCGTAGTCATAGCACGCTACTTCCAATTATATATCGCGATTTCAAGGGTTCCGGCGCTTGAAAACAGCATAGCGCGCGCGATAGTGGTCATTGCGCGCACTAGATAACATGTAGCGCGCGCTATAAAACAAATAGCGCGCGCTACCACAGTTCCTCATCCGCAAAATATGCCCGAACGTCGTCAGCCAATTTTTGTGCATTGCACAGGTTGCTTCTGGAGGTCCCATTCCACCTTGGTACTTCAAAGTACAGGGCCAGACGCTCATTAACCTGCCTGAGCATCTTAATGCGGCGCGACACAAGGGTTCCTGCCCCCCCACCTCTATCACAAAAGGAGGACCAAATGTCCTTCAGCACCCTGTTGCTCCCTTCCAAAAGATCCCCCGAAAACATTCCTAGGCCATAGGGCCTTATGGCCTGAATAGTGACTGTAGCATCGTGCAACATCCAGTTATTAATAATTAATAATATAAGGTGATCTTATTGCTGGACAAACCCACCTCTGGAAAGCCTGGGCAACCTCTGGAGCCTGCAATGCACCCTCTTCAAACATTGTGCCATACATGTCCCCCAGTAGTATGTACATGGCAACCACTGCTGTGTGCATCCTCATGTCACCCCCAAGGAGGGGGGCCAGGTCCTCCCAAACCTTTAGAAGGCACCAAGTCTCTTCCCCATCTGGCTCTGCCGTCCCCTGTAGTGCTATGTGACAACCAGACCTGTGAAGAATAGCCTGAACAGAGACCCTAGTACTGGGACGCACAGACTTGGCCAATCTGCGTACCAACCTGCCTCCCTACAAAAATCAGAAGGTGCAGAACACATGGTATAAGGTGACGCTGCCTCAGAGGCACCTTCAATAACCTGCTCTGGACAACACCAAATATATCCATGGGCCTGCACTTGGCCCCAGGTGCAATAAGCCCTAGCAACTGCTCATCTCGCTCGGTGGTTCTATCCACATCCTGTTGCAACCACGTTGCACTGGACTTGCACCACGTCATGTAACTGAACAGACTACCTGCCATCCAATGTGTAGTGACACCCGACAACCGACGCAGCCAAGGGCTATCCCCACCGCAGAAAATCCTGCAGCGTCTGGATGCACCCCGGATGGGAACCACACCACTGTCAAGGGCACTCTGCAGAAAAGCAAGATTGTTAGCCCAGACCTGGGACAACACAGAGGTGGACTTCTCACCACAAAGGGCGACGTTAACAGTCCAGTGGTAGGACAACGTCCTTGCCAAGTGACCATGGTTGGCAAAGGAAATGGACATCTGGCACCACGATTCCCCCCCACAAGGCAACCCATCCCCCCTCACAATGATCCACAGCTCTCCTTGGCACTCCCTGGGGTATTGGAGGTTAGAAACAATGGAATCAAAGGAAAATATTTAGTCAAAAAAGTGCTGCAGGGGCCACTGCGAAAAGACTGTGACCCCATCTGTGTGCACGGCAACCTGTAAATGCTGCCTACTTGCAAGCTGGTTCCATTCTGTGGCGAAACTAGCATAGGACGGGAGAGAAAAAAGGTGTGTGGGGACCTTACTTCTCGTCCAAGTAATCAAATCTTTGTACCTGAGTAAAATAGCGCGCGCAACATGAGGACTAAGCGCGCGCAGAAGTCAACGAAGCGCGTGCTATGAGCGGAAGTGCGCGCAATGTCACATGCAAAGCGCGCGCAATAATACCTTCTTCTTGGAATCTTTAGGAGCAGGACCAAGTCCACCACCGACAGGGGTGTGACGGCGTTGGCAGCCTCGGTCCTGCGACGCTTCTTCTCTGCTTCAGACACGGGGACCCTTTTTTCCAACCTGGCCCACAAAGACCGTTGGACGGCAGACCCTGAGCAAAAAAACTCAACTAGGTCCGCCAAAAGGTCCTCGTTCTTCCACAGGGACCACCCATAGTGGGGGCCCAAAATGTTTGCAATCTTCCCTGACATTGACAGCGTCACATGCGGTGCCGGAAGCATCTGAAACTTTAGAAAAATAGGCGTTTTTGCCCTGCTTATTAGGACATGGGGTTACAAACCCAAGACCCCGAGCCATAGCGCGCGCTATGCTGCGCGCTATAGTTTTGTAGTGCGCACTGAGCCATCGCGCGGCATTACCCTGTAGCGCGCACGCAGGGTATGTTTTTGCATGGCCACCTCGAATTTTCTTGTCCATGGTGTCGCATATTTCGGCCATGTTGAATAGGCCCGTAGCGCCCGATGCGCTTGGTGTCCCCGAGGAGCTTGATGCGGGCCCGGGTGATGTGGCCACGCGGGTGGCCACATATCCGTCACCGTCCACGCCAACACTGCCATCGATGGCGTTGATGGCTTCCAATAATTCCGCCTCCGAGCACAAATGCAAGAGAAGCTCCTTCTCATTTCGTTCCGCCGACTCCACGCCCGATACAAGGCCCATACAATTCTCCGTCTCCGCTTGGCCCCATTCCGACGGGCCCGTTACTTTCAATACCCAATGACTTATGGCCTTCGGTTCACCACCCTTGTTGGATGTAGGCACACTCGCTGCCGTAACGTGGGAGTTTGATTTTAGTTCGTGTTGTCCGGGATGTATCGGCACCCATTCTTCACCGGCTTAATTAATTCAAGTGCTTCAAAAAACCTTTTGCTGTTTGTATGCACTCGCCAACGTTGGACGTGGTAAGGGCAGTCAACCGGCGCGTGATCAGCTTTTTGGCAACAATTAAAGCAATGCCACATCTTCTTTGATTCACCTTTCTCATCAACGTCCGTGCACTCCGAAAGTCGTGGGCAATTTTTGGCCATGTGGCCTTCCTTGTGGCACAAGCGGCAACGCACGGGTCCTACGGACTTTCCTTCTTTCTCCATTTTGATGAAGCGGCACATCGCCGTTGTATGGCTTCCCCATTTGCACCGTGTACAATACTTTGACTTGTTTTTGGGATTATTTTTGGCCGGCATGTTCGTGAACACGTCTATCAACGCAAAACAAAATAAATCAACCAAGATGCTCGAAGAAACAAAAAGCGGTAGCGTAACGCGTAGCGCTTGTACTTGGTGAACACAATAGAGGCTGGTAGTAGAGGTAACTCCAACGTTTTATCCTTGGGACGTCGAATATGGTGATCACCACAACACTATCACTGCGCAAGCACACAAAAACTCATCAGTGGATATCCATAGCTGTGAGACAAGAGAGTACGTGTGTTTACTTCGTCGCCCCGCATTACCTCGGTCCATGAAGGCCCCCAGAAACTGGGGGCCCCCTGGTACTGTCGGTTCGGGCCTCTCTCACTCTCACCGCTCGCTCCCGCTTTCGTTTTCGTGTCGCTTCATCACACGCACAGTGCATCAGGGCCTCATGAGTCAGGCCGGAACATGTGGGGCCACCGCAGCAGCCATCAAGCATGACAGAAAATCATGGGTCTCCCCCACAGCCCATTCTGGGGCCCTCAGGGATAAACGTTGCACACGCAATGCCGTTTTCGCCGCCCCCACCCACCAACTCTGGGGGTACCCTTTCATCCCCTATACCCAACAGATGCGAATTTCAAGGTAATTGTTGCGACCCTTGGAATCATCCCTGTTGGCGATCCTGTAGTTTTGGAGTGAACCCCGACTTTCCCCGTGTGTCGAGTCGACTTAAGTCGACTTAATGTCGTTGGGTTGTGCAAGATTGGGGCACGTCGCCATCACTCACAACCCCAAGTGAGGACTACTCCTCACCTGTGTTTGTGCGTGCTTGCACCGTGCCACTTCCTCCCCTAGTCACCTGCAAGACAGGCTCCTGGTGAATATGCCAAGAAAGTCTGAGCGACGGGGTGGTCGCAGTTAGGGGTGGGCCTAGGGGGAGACAGGAAGTGGAAACCCCTTGTTCCCAGGGACTTAGCCCCCCCCCTGTGTTCCTTTAGGTACCCACGGGCCAAACCTTCAACTCTTAGCTGTGCCTAACCCACAGCACCTTGGTAGGAGTCCCCTGCTCGTTAAGAGTCACCAGCTCCCTCCTGGCCTCCCTCCCTCATAGTCCCTCCCACTCCCTCCCATACCCTCCAGCTCCCTCCCACTGCTTTGCCGGGTCACCAGAGAGTATTTTCACTATGCTGCGGCACCCAGTGACTTCCTTGTGCACCTGGGGGTCCTTCATTCCAGACATGGCCTACCTTAATCACCATCATTTGCAGCAATGTCACCCAATCCAATGCACCATGGTCGTCCACATGCATGATTTGTTCATGTTGCACAATCAGTTTACTTTGATGACACAAGTCCACACATGTATACATTGAAAACCTTGTTGCAGTGAGGCTGCGACAACAAATAGCAGAAGACAAGGGCAGGGCAAGGCAGGGCACATGGCATTCCAGAAGCAAATCAGCTGACCACTCACGGTTGGCATACTTAAATGCAAACCACTGGTGTGCTGAAGAATGGTGTGTTGTGCAGAGGGGAAGGAAAGTATCACCGGAGGTACCTGGCAGGCACTTGAGAGGTCCTGCCTCGAGTTGTCGTTCGCTGGAATGGCTGCCACTCGGGCTCTGCAGATGTGTGTGGCTCGCGTTCCCTTTTCCTTGGTTGCCTTGGTTGTTTCGCCTTTTCCCTGGCACTCTCTGCTCGCCTTTGCCTTTTGGCAGCTTGCTCATGCTCCCTTTCCTCTCGAGCTCGCACTCTGTTTTCCTTCTCAGCGGTCGCTCTTGCCTTGTCGGCCGCCACTTTCGCGTCGGCCGCCTTACGAGCGTCCGCGAGCTCCGTACGCAGTTCATTTTTCGAGCTCGCACTGCTCACTTGGGACAGGACAAAAGGGACATCAGATTCGGTCAGAGGCTGTGTGATGTGCCTGTTCATTTTACTGACTGTTGTGGCGACAGCTCCCAAAGGTGAGGCGCGCACTCCAAGGGCCCTGAACGCGGCTGAAAGCGTGCCAAACACGCTCTCTTCAAAAATGGTGGTGGCAGGGGAGGTGTGGAGGAGGTGAGGGGAGGAGGAGGTGGTTAGATTCAGAGGACCACAAGGTAAGTAATCAACTGTATACTTTGCCCATTGCTTCTGCATGACAGCAAACACAGTTCGCAGACGAGCTTTCACAAGCCGGACAAGAGACGACGCTCGAACGAGGGACATACCGCGACCGTCGAGCGCCATGCACGGACTGGGGTCCGTGGCATACTTCATCAACAGATCAAAGGTTGTGTGAACAAAGGGGTTAGCCTGAGCAACCGACAGCTTTTGCTTAGACACAGAGGTGAAGAAAACCTTTCCCCAAGTGGCATGTAGGACCGTACCGAGTTTCAGAAACACAAGGGCAGGCGTGCTGGTTAGCCACTTAAGGATACCGGACCACCATGTCTCTTCATGCTTCTCATTTAATTGCGGTTTGGTCTTACTGAACTCCACCAACAGATCATGTTTCACCAACACTTGCGCACAGACAAAGAAGACTCCAAAAAACCTGGCACCCACATTCCTACCCAGGACGACCTCATTTACACCTCTCTCAGCCATCCAACCACGGAACTCTGCTGCGGCACCTTTTCCATACGAACCATCAAGGAAGGCCTTTACCAGTTCCCTCAACTTACCTTCATGGTATTCCCAGTTTTCTGTCCCTCCAACACATGGCACAGAGTCAAGCTGGCAGACCACACACTGAAAGGAGGGAGGGAGGCTGTCGTGGGTCAGACTGTAGCATGACATGTGCACCCAAACCAGGCAGGACTCACATTGCACCGAATCTGTTGGGCCTACGCCACCAGGTGGATCCCACTGACCACACAGACATGACACATGCTGATCTTTTACACCGTGTTTACCTGTGTTGCTGGAGATGTGTGCAAGGCAGGGCACATGGACCTTGTTACCTTCCAACCTGTTTGTTTTTTTCTCATTGTTCGCTGAGTCCGTGACCACAGAGCTCTTGAAATCATCCTCATGCAGAACACCACCACACAGAGCCACAGTGTTGCGCACCACAGTTCCAGTCAGAGTTGCCTGTGTCACAGCCTTCTTGTCGTGCGCCAATGATATTGCCATCACCACTGAGACTGGGTCGTCGAATCCAACTCGGAAGGTCAGCGTCAGCACCTGAAAGTGCCACCCTTGCTTGGTGGTTCCATCGCGACCTTTGCTGATTGAGAAGGGCACTCCATGCCGGGTTGCATCCTGCTTGGCAGCACACATCTTGCGGATCGCACAGAAAGTGGCCCAGACACCGGCCTCCAACCGCAGTTTGTGCTTCGTTCGACGGGCTGGTAAGCATGTTGGCAGCTTGACACCCAGACCCTCAGCCACAGCCAGAATGGTGTTGTTCGCTCCATTTTCAGACGCACCCTCTTGGAACATGCGATAGTACATGTAGCGGATGGAGGCTTTCAACCTACCTCCCTTGTACACAGTCACGCGACCGGCCTGCCTTCTCAATCGCCTCGCCTCAGCAGCACTGGTGGTAGCTTGACTCCTCCAGGCATCTCGACCGGCGGTCAACTTGATTTTTCGAGAGAGCAACTGCTTACACCTGATCCGTGACTTGTGCAATGCATGCAACAGAGCTCGGTGGGTAGACTGCAACTTGTTGAAGCGCTGCCGGCAATGCTTTAGGGTCTGTGCGAGTTCCTTTTCGAGTGGCTTTGTGGGCGACCGGCATTGTGAGATTCGCTGCAACACCTTCAACTTCGTCTGACGCACAGCACCACACCTCTTGCGCGTCCGCTGGGCAATTGCTCCCTCAATGCCAATGAGCGAAACCTTTGCATGTGCTTTGGTGGGACATAGGACTCGCAGTGTGGTACGTCCGATTCTGCCACAAGCTCCATGGCGGCACCAGAATGGCCTAGTCTTCGGCGGCGTGGGGAAGAGGCACAGAACACCCGGACAGTTCCTGAATGTGTCTAGCGTCTTATAACGGCCACAGTGGCAGCAGTACCTTTTCATGTTGCCTCAGCCGATGCATCCCACACAATGATGGCCGGCGAATCCATACGGCGGCGAATCCATACGGCGGCCGCACGTCCCAAAACAGCAACATGCTGAAAATGATCACCGAAAGCCGCTGATTCCAAATGTGGTCGTCTTAAGTTGGGAGGTAAGGCCGCTCACATACAAAACGCACATGGACATGCTAAATTAAAGGAACGGAATCGGTACAGTACGATTTGAATGTTTATTTGGCGATTATAGCATACAAAATGGTGGATCCAGTACCGATATCTTTTGAAAAGCAAAATTTTATGGCTACTTTAGCCTTCTAAAGTGGGCACTCCTGTTCGCGATGGCTCGAGTCCCGTTGCCGGTAAGCTTAGCTGGGTACGGCCTGGGCGCACCCCTATCGCAGTGGTGGATTTCCAAGAATGGCAAGAATGTCTTACAAAGAATTCTCGTGATGCCCCAAATTGCCATCCTATGTACCAAGACTTCTGACATGTTGGTATAATTCTTCTAATGTTCCTAAAGGCTCGCGACCGCACCTTTCTTTACACGCAGCCACAAATCGTGCACTATCCATCCATCTTCGATTTGCATGGCCAGTGATTTTTGATCTAAATGCGGCCTTCCGAGAGCCTTTTTCGTCCCCATCGAAGATGAATCCTTTCCCCCGTCTGTCTCCACGATGTCGTCCGTGGGTTCATTTGAGTGGAGCCGCACTTTTCGCCGCCATTGTATTCGGTTCCCTTCATCGCGCGCAAGACGTGGGACTTTGGGTGCACACGGTCACTCCGTCATCACTTGGCGGCATCTACCACACGCGTCCTGGGGCAAGGAGATTGGAGCCATTGAGGGTACAAACCACAACCCCACAGCCCTATGGACAAGGTAGCGGCAGATCGTCGGGAGGTTTTGGGTCACAACGCCGTTCCCCCAATCGAAGGCGCGGCGGACGCTATGTAGAGCAAGATAAGGTAAAGTTGATCAAGAGCACGTTAAAAAGGTTGCAAGATGCAAAGGGCAAATTGAGCCTCGCTAGGGCAATTCGATCGATCTCGAAGGATTGGCCAAGGCAAATATCCGATGAAAGTGAATTGTCTCAGGTTTGTCGCTTCTTTGTTGTCCGCTCGTTGCGAGGTCATTTGTTTACTGAATTGTCGATGTTTGCCCCGCCAATGTGCGAATGCTTCGCTTTGACTTTTTCGGGTTATCGCTGCTGAAAAAGGCTCTTGTGCCTTCGCTCCGCTTTGCACGATATGACCTGAAAAAGAAACCTTCTTGCCCGACGACAGCCATTTTAGGCCAAGAATCATTTAGTTAGTAATGATAATGAATGTTGTCAAGATTGCCAAGTGGCCAAGGAGAGCACAATGGAACGAGCGAAAAGTTCAAAATAGCGTAATTTTGGCAAAATATCACTTCGAATCGCGAGGGCAATTTTGGACCGACTTCAAGCAACGGGGCCGAAGTCGGTGTGTGGCAGGCAATGGGGGTGGGGGGGTTATGGGGTAGGTGATCCGGATCATTTTTGATCCAAACGCTAGGCAATGGGGAGTGGGGGGTGTTTCGAGGGTGGTGATCCAAACGTGATCCACTTTGTGAGTGTCTATTTTTTTTCGAAAGGCCCGGGCTTCATAAGCCACGCCCTGTGTCTGCTTTCTCTTTGTGGTGCCGGCTAGGTTTGCCTGCTCGCCCCACAAAGCGTGAACGACCTTGCACCCGTCAACGGACTAGGAAGTTTTCACGTCTATCGTGTTGTTGATTCCTGGACCATTTTGCAAACCATGTGCCCACGCTCTTGTGGATCAATTTTATGTGCCTTGCCTCAACTTTGAACTATTTTCTTTGTACATTTTTTTTTTGGAAGATGGATTGTTGGTCCAATTTTTTGTGCCTTGTGTGCCTTTCCTTTTTTAAATTTGTGGGACCATTTTGTTTGAAAAGATGGTTTGGTGGATCAATTCGTTGCTTTGTGCTTGCCTGTTACACTATGTGTTGGATCATTTTTTTTGAAGCGGTGGATCATTTCTTTGCCTTGTACTTGCATGTGCTTACTAGGTCAACATGTACGCGTTGAACAAATTGATACATAATTGGTAAAGTGTTAAATTGGTAAACCTTTTGTTTCTTCCACATGCCTTTTATGAACTCATTTTTTTATAATAGTGCATTAGTTTGTGCAATGTGTGTGCACTTTGCAACCTTGGTTTCTTGAGCCCCGAGGAGTGTTTTTGTTCGCCCCAAGGACTGTTCACGTGTCCGGATGGGTGGTCCGGCAAAACTGCGGATCATTTTGCTGGGTAGTCGGGAGGATGGGGGGTTTATGGGGTAGTTGATCCGTGATCCACGGCCAATCCGGGGGGGGGGGGGGGCTATGGACCCCCGCGGATCACCTGCTGCAGGGTGATGCAGGGATGGATGCTATTGCACTCCAACCGGCAAGCAAATGAGCCACTCTCTCTTTCGTGGTTCGGCTCAAGAGAACACGACTTGGAGGCGGTTTGTCGTTTCAAGAACTGTTGGATTGTTGATCACTCGCCTGTTCCTTCCGCTTTTTGTTTCGCTGGGCTTCGGGTCTGCTGTGCCCTGTCTGTACCCTTGTCAACGGTGAAACACGAGTGGTGGAAACGTAGGCGGCCAGTCGACGCAAGTGAGTGATCGGAGGTACCAACAAGGAAAAAATATTCTGTATTCTGTATGGATGCTCTAAAGCGCCAACCCCGGCTGCCCCGCTTTGTTTGTCGTGCCCGAATTTCAAACGCATTTGCCTTTCGACCTCCCAAATTGACCCATGATGCCCCGCATCACCATCGTGGATAAACGCAATGTCTGCAAGGCAATTTGCATATTAGGGGATGCTACTGTTGCCAGCTCCATATCTTGATTTTCCAATCGACGTGGGCGAACGAATGCATGATCAGACACTTGTGGATTGCCAACCCAACCAATGGAGACCTCTGAAGCTTTGGCTATTTGCCACCTAAGGGCTCGTCAGCTGAGGCCTACACTGACAGCATTGTCGCCACCCTCTCCCCCATTAATAGACCCAACAATGATAGGCTTTTGAAGAGACCCACCCCATGCTCGGAGCCGTTCCCAAGTCGAACAATAAGAAACCCACTTCGGAAAGTACACTTTAAGAGACCAACCTTGCCATTTTTCACGCTCCGTGATCTTGGGCAATAGAAATTTGTAGTGTGCAGTTTGCTGTCCCTCGCGTCGACTGGTGCCGGTACCCTCTCTCTCCTTCAATGCAAGCAGGCACACAAAAGAAAGCAAGGACACGAGACTCCGAGTCTTTCTGCAAGTAACAGTGGGATGGATGGGCTTTTGGTGCTCAAGGTTCACCTTTGTTTTCTAACGCGCTCGATCGCGTTCACGTGCTTCAAAAGCATTAGACGCCATCATTTTTGATGCATGGTAGGGTGGCGGGTGAGCCTGAACTCAAGTCTCGTGGGCGAAAACCCCAATGATTCCCTGACACTCAAAACTCCATTGTCGTGACACTCACAGATTGCATTTTCTTTCCAAATTGGCTGATTCACTAAGTGTACGACCACCCTAGGCCTTTTGTAATTTCGCGCTCGTCTGAATTCATTGCATTTTGTTCACTAGGGCTGGGGACCGAGATCACATCACTTCAAGGGCTCATGCATACGAGACCCAAATTGGAAAAATACACTTTCAATGACTTTGGCCCATGGTCAAAGTCTTTGAGAGACCCCAATCTATTGTCGACGGGGCCGGGAGTAGGTTGAGGTGTCGGTTCTTCGTGACCATTTTCGTGCACCCCTTGCATGATGAGAGACCCCTGGTCTTCCCATTCCGCTCTCGTTGGTGACCCACAGTAGCGCAGTCCTCCTACGTGTCTTAGGTTGCGCAAGAGATGGCCACCATCGAGGCACTATTGGTGGAACAAAGCCCGATGTTTTCCCCTGCTGAGTTGGCCATGACCATGCATGCACTGGCGTCTTGGGGTGGTAAAGAGCGTGGCCTACATAGTACCTTTGTGCGCCTCATGGACATTGTTTTGCCTCACGTTAAGGCCGACGGGGTTGTGACAGAGCTCAGTGCGACGATGGTTAGTCAAATGTTTTGGGCTCTGGCCAAATTGCAGCTACATCCCAAGGATGTGGTCCAAATGTTGTCCGAGCACGTGACAGTGATCGTGCCCTACCTCAACGCCCACTCCATATCCAATATTGCTTACGGGCTTGGCAAGATGCAACGCAAAGATGCGCCTGTCTTGCGGTTGCTGGCCGCCAAGGCACTTGAGCCTCGAATCCTGGATTACTTCATTCCACAGGGCATGACCAACACACTATATTCTTTCGCCGTGTTAGACTTTAAGGATCAAGTCCTCATGGATGCGATTGGCCAGATGGCCGCAAGAAAGTGCTTTGAGTTCAAGCCCATGGTAGCCACCTGACCCACTCTCCCACCGTTTTGCCCATGCATGCCAATTGATTTCACTTCAATGAGCCCCACCTGCCGTCCACCGTATTGCGGTTGGCGTATGCCCTTGCTCAAAGAGGTCAACGGACGCTGCAGGGGCATCGCAGCCCTTTGCCCGGAGCCTCCCGCTTCCAACTCCCTCAATCGCTAGGGCCTCCTCAATCCTTGAAGGTGTGACACTGGTATTTGTCCGAATCAGCCCGCAGTCATTTCTGCTGCGATGGACGGCGACTGAGTGATGACATCATCGGTGGAGGATTTTCGGGCGGGCTCTGAGCCGAAGACTTTCATGCCCATCCAACCGATCGCGGACCATGCTCTCTCCTATGATTTCCCGGGAGCAGATCTTCACACACACGCGCGCGTGCGCACGCAGGGTGAAAGCTTCCGAGTCTACACACCGCCCGCGCATGTGCAGTATGGCCCAATGGTCACCGCACGTACCCCCCACGCCTCCAACACCCAAAGGCCTGGGGCCAAACGACCTTGTACCCCCCCCCCCCCGCCCCCGTGCCTGTACCACAGGGCTGCGCGATGAGGCCGCACTGTGGGGCGCGGGAGGGGGGCTTGCTGAAGCCACTTCCTTTGCCAAGGCACGAGGAGGCTCGGAACCCACACAAAGGGACGTCGCAACCAAATCAGCGTCAGCCCCCTGCCACCTCTTGCCCTGCCCCTGCACAGCGCGCACCGGCAGACCTGCGCACGTCCTGCCTCCCCCCCTGCCCCCGTGCCTCCGTTTCTCCCCTGACTCATGGAGCTCGGGAGTCCGAGGCATTCGGGTCGGAAGGGCTGGACGATCGATTTGTGTCGAGTTCCATGACCGGCAGTTCATGCGGGTGTTGGGCCAAGCAGGGCAGGAGTCGAAAACTGGTCATGGGTAGGGGCGTGCTACCGCGCCCCCTGGGCTACACCCTGCTGCCAGAGACTTCAGTTTGGTACCCCTGATGAGAAATCTATGTTGGGGCTGCACGCGCCCGCAGCACACAAGACGGAGTAGACGCTGGTCAGTGGCCCTTAAAAGACTACAGGCGCCTTTCTGTCAACAAAAGACAAAACGGTGGTGGCCTGCCAACCCCGAGGGTCCGGTCTCCCCGCGCTGTGCACTGGCTGGCACGATGTCGGCCTGCGTGCGCATGAGTCAACCGTCCTGGTGTGAGGGCTTCTGCAGTGCAGCCAGGGCGGTCCTTAAGGGACCAGATTTTTTTTTTTTGCTGAGGACCGCCCCTAAGGACCGCCCCAAGGGACCACCAACCGCCAACCGCCAACTCCCATCAACCGCCAACCGCCACCAACCGCCAACCACCAACCGCCACCAACCGCCAGCCACCAACCGCTGCCAACCGCCACCAACTGCCAGTTGCCAACTGCCAACCACTGCCAACCGCCACCAACCACCAATCACCAACCACCAACCGCCGCCAACCGCCACCAACCGCCAGTTGCCAACTGCCAACCGCCAAATGCTGCCAACCGCCAACCGCCAACCGCCACCAAACATGGTTGAGCACATGGAGTGCCCGCGGGCTTTTTTGGGAAAACTGGTTCCGGAACACTTTTTTTTTTCCGTTAAGGACCGCCCTCAGTGCAGCAGGGGTTGTCATTGATGCGGTCAATCATGATGGCCTGGCAGTTCTCCAGCCTGGCAGGGTCGCATCTTCTGTCTCCAAGATGCACCGTCGGTGGTAGTTTCTAGTGGCCAGCGCATTGCCCAAGCGGCAACCACCGCCGGCGGGGCATATGGCCCAAATGGTCCAGGGGGTCTGAATTTGCCGGCATATTGCCCATGGACTGTGCGGATCCTCACGTCTGCCGTTCATTCGCACCGCCTGTGGTCGTTTCCGCGGGCACTGCGCGGGCGGCGGCACGTTCCAATGGCAACGTGCCGGCAAAACTCCGACCCCCTGGAACGTTGAAGGCACTGTGTACCCCGTCCGGCAGCGATGCATTGGAAAGGGGGGGAGGTACCCCCCCCCCTCTCCAGGGCGCCCAGCCTACGCCCAGCCACTGTCCACCTGACGCCAAGTGCCAACTTCGATGGCATTTGTAACCGACAGTAACCGCCCCCAACCGCTTCGGCAACCTCCTCCAACTGCCTGTCTAACCGCCCCTGGGGCCGCCTCTGAGGCCCCTTCCCTTCTGATGCATTTCTGCCGTCCGGGCCCCACATGCCTCGCAGGAGATGAGCAATCTGCTGTGGTCGTACGCCACCCTCCACGTCTACAACGCCCCTCTCGTGGAGGCCGCCGTGCAGTACATCCAGACCCCGGAGGTCCTCCGCCGCTGGCCCGCCGGCGGGCTGGGCAACACCGCCTGGGCCCTGGCGGTGCTGGGCTGCCGGGACCGCGCCGTCTTCCGGGCGCTGGCCGAGCGGGCGGTGCATCCCGCTGTCTTGCAGGCCTTCAGCGCGTGGGACATGTCCAATTTGATGTGGGCCTTCGCCACGGCCGGAGTGCAGGACATGGTATGCCCCGTGGGGCCGGGCGGCGCGGCCTCGCGCGCCGCTCTGTGGGGACGCCCCTCCCTCATGCTCCTTGACCAGGGGGGCATTAGAATGGCCGTACACCGTGGGAGGAGGGGGGGGGGAGGGTTACCCCCCCCCCTCCCGGAGCCCCCCCCCCCCTGCCCGCGGGAACGGACAGGCGGAAGGTTGTTATGTGCCCCCGGCGGGGAAGTGACCCCGCGATTGGATATCCCGGGGGGAGGGGGGGGGGGGTTCGGGAGGGGAAATTTTCGCTGTTACAAACGGTAAGCCGTGGTCTGTGGCACTCTTTTGGAATTTTTTTGTGGAAAATTTCTGGAATTTTTGTGGAAAATTTCCAAAAATTTTCCAAAAATTTTTTTCAAAAAAGTGGCGACATCCCCCCCCCCCCTCCGCGAAATTTTCCCGATGTGTGTCACCAACACCAATCCAGAGCCCGCCCGGAAATAACAGTGTGTTTGAAGCTTCAGGATTGATGGAGGTGGCGAGGTTTTCCCCTTCCGAAATTCTCCCCGTCGAAGTTGTCCCCTGGCAAACCCCGCCTCGGTATCTGGGGGCCCAACAGCCGCCGTTGGGGAGGGGTCCCCCTCCGCCGCGAGGGGGGTGTCCGCCTGGCCAACTGCGAGGGCCGTTGCCCTCCTCCGTGTGGACCCGACACGGAGCAGTGAAACAGGGACAGTCTGGGGGCCCCGTTGGCACGACCCCCGAAAGGAAGGGAGGGGGGTGTAGGGAGGTGAGGAGAGGGAGGATACAAGGTTGGGAGAGGCCGCTGGGCCCCACCGCCTATGGAGGGGAAAGAGGCCAGTAGGCGCCGCCCGCTGCAGACAGCAACGCGACCAGGCGTCATGCCAACCCTACCCCCCCCCCCCCTCATCGCGGGATAAAACGGAATTCACAACTGGAAAATCTGATCGGGTCATTTTTGGAATACACGCACTTTTGGAAGCCCAGGCCCCCCCTCCCCCGACCCCCTCCCCTTCTAATACATCCCCCCCCCCCCCCCCAAAAGGGACCATCGTGGGAAAAAACGAAATTTACCGTTGGGAAATTCTGATCGGGCCATTTTCGGTACACAACTTTTTGGGGCCCAGGCGCCCCTTCTAATCCTGTCCTTGACTCTCCTTCTCCCCTTCCACACCATCCGGCCTTGGGCCTCGAGCCCCCCCCCCCTCCCCCGCTTGGCCTTTCCGAAAGGCTCCGTCCTCTGGTGCACCGCAGGCGTGGAGCGCGACCATGCGCGTCCACGGCGGTGGTGCTGCACCGGAACGCGGTGGGGCTGGGGGCAGCGCCCGGTGGCGCGCGGATGGGGAGGGCCCGACGCTTGTGCCGCACCGGTGTGCCCCGGCGAGATCCGGTGCGATGGCGGACGGGATGGGGCGGTCCGCGGCAGCCGCGCGCACTTCCACCGGGACACCTCCGAGCCTCCCCCCCTGTCCGCGTGTGTGCGACCAGCCTCTAACAACTCAGCACCACCGGAGGGCGGGGGGGGGGGGGGGGGCTGGACCCCCCCCCCCCGCCCCTGAAAAGGAGCCCTGGCCTCGAGGCCTTTTCTGTGACGCATGGCGGTGCCCCCCGCCCAAAACGGCGCCTCAAAGCGGCCTCACCGCCCGCTGCCTCGCAGTCGTGGCGGGCCCTTACTTGTTGGTTCCACGCGGCGGTTGTGGCGGTCAGCATTCGGTTGACGGGGCTCGGGATCCAGACCGCCAGCCTGGACCCCCTCTGCCCCGTGGCTGTGCGCTGATGGTGGGTTGTCTGAGGAAGTGGAGGAGGAGGAGTGCAGCCCGCGGGATGGCGGCGGGACGGACCGGACCTCCTTTGGTGGGCCACCGGGGTCTGCAGCCCAGACAAGTATTAGACCCCTCGGCCCCCCTGCATCCCCCACGTGCTCCATGTGTTGAAATGTGCCCAATCCAGAGGCGATTCGACAGCCTGGAGCAGACATGCCGCTAGCGTCCGGCAGGAAATCCGGGTCTTGTTAGGAATCAGCCCTGTGCTGTGTGCTGCCCGGTAATACCTGCCCCACACACAACCAGAACTCAGTAGGAACCTGCTGCATCCGGTGCGTGGCTCAGTAGGGCTCAGGTTTGCTTTGGGGGTGGCGGGCTTGGCAGACGCCAGTGGCAAGTCTGGCCTGGAGCCCCCCTCCCCCCTCCCCAATTCTGCCATGGCCGCTTTCCCGACCGGCGATGTGCACGCCTGACGCCCGCGCTGGCCCTGTGCCCCGGACAATGGGGCCCAACGCCCCCCTCCTGAGCCCCCCGGACGGTCTGTTTTGGTCCCGTCGTCATCACCGGATCCCCCGCCCGGCCCTTCCACTGGCAACCGGCCCCTCGGCACCGCCCCCGGAGGGCCTTGGGGTGCGTCCCCCGGGCCCCGGGACGAACGCAGGGCCCGCGAGAAGAGGAGGCCAACGTGATGGGCCTGGAGGCCCCTGTGCAACGGGATGGACCGTCCGGTGCCCCGTCCACGCGTGCGGTCTGTACGCACCGTCCCACGCCGAGTGGGTGTGCATCGACTTGGGCTTGGGTTGAGTGGAATGCCCCGTTTGGGGGGGGGGGGGCGTTGCAGGGGCGCTGAATAGCCCGACCCGGCGTGCACTTTCCTCGCCCCCCCCCCTTTTCTACACAGCACCCCCCTTCTGCACGGTGCACCCCCCTTCTGCACGGCGCCAGCACCCCCCCCCTCGCACGGCACCCCCCCTCCTGCGCGCACGGCATCCCCCCCCCCCCCCCCCTCCTGCGCGCACGCGGGCCGCAACCTCCGCAACCCCAACATTTGTGCCGCTTCAGGAGCTCATGGAGGCCGTCTCCCGCACGGCGCTGGAGCGGCAGCTGCAGCACAACCACGTGGGCCTGGCCCTCATGGCGTGGTCCTGGGCGACCCTCCAGGTCACAGACACGGCGCTGATGCGGTTCCTGCTGGTCCAAGCGAAGGGGGACATCCGGTCGTTTGGGCTGAGGAGCATCACGAACATGGCCTGGGCCTTCGGGACCCTGGGGGTCGAGGACGAGGGCCTCCTGCGGCTGTTGGCCCAGCAGCTGATGCGCTGCGGGGCCCGAAACCCGGCGGGGTATGAGGGCCTGGCAGGCGCTGGGGGGGCGGGGGGGGTATGAGGGCCTGGCAGGCGCTGGGGGGGGGTATGAGGGCCTTGGGGGGGGGGGCGTATGAGGGCCTTGGGGGGGGGGGCGTATGAGGGCCTTGGGGGGGGGTATGAGGGCCTGGCAGGCGCTGTGGGGGGGGTATGAGGGCCTGGCAGGCGCTGTGGGGGGGGGGGAGTATGAGGGCCTGGGAGGCGCTGGGGGAGGGGGGGTATGAGGGCCTGGCAGGCGCTGGGGGGGGGGTATGAGGGCCTGGTAGGCGCGGGGGGGGGGGGGGGTGAGGGCCTACCAGGCAATGGGGGGGGGGGTTTGTGGTTTGTGGGTGCCCGCCAAGACACTGGGGCCCGCTCGGAAAATGGAGCCGGGCCGACCAGGGACGGTCTCTTGGTCCCCCCGGGTGGGCAAGTGGGCGGCCACGTGGCCCCACACCCCTCGCCGTGGGGCTGGGCATCACACGCCGTCGTTTCAGGGGCATGGGGTGGCAGCCTCAAACCCCCCCCCTCCCAGTTCTTTCGTCGCCCTCTGACGCCCTGCACTGAGTCGTAGGCACTGCGCTGGTGTCCGCTCTCACATGTGTGTCTCGATGTCATGCGTGTCTTCGGAGTGTTCAGGCCACCCATGGGCGTCAACGGGTGCCCCAGATTGCAGTGCTACACACTGGTTCGCGTTCATATACGACCCGAGGATAATTTTAGAAAGGGACACATTTGATGTGGACAAATTTGGAAGCCCTACCTCGTACCAAACATTTCCTTCAATTTTAAGGATGCGATGTGTCAAAATGTGTGCACCACGCATGGGCTGCAGGAGGGGTGGGTTTTCTGCGCGCTGCATGCAGTGTGAATGCGCAACAAAGAGGAGACGTGGTGTCAACTGACACTGCGTTCTCTGTAGGTCCTCAAGACCGCCGATGTTCACAGCAGAAGGAGAGTTGTGGGCAGATGCCCACCAGGAAATAACAGCACTCATCCAGAGGCCACAAAGAAATAGCAGCCATCCACCAGGAAGCAACAGCAAGGGATCTTATACCAAATTTTTCCTTCGTTTCTAAGGACCAGTTCCAAATCCCCCCCCCCAATTTTAACCCTCCCAAAAAAAAACCTCAAATTAATCCTCCGGTGGTACCGGAGGTGAAAAGGCTCGGCACAGCTCAGCTGCAAGGCCGGCACCGCGGTTGGCCCGCGCACGACAACCGGGCGCTCATCAGGGCCCGTGGTGTGTGCCAGCTGTTGGATCTCCCTCACCGGGACACCCACTCCATATATCACGCGAGCTCTTACGGTTGGGGCGTGGCATGGCTCGGGGAGGCGGATGCACGGGTGTGCTGCGATGCTGAGGTGCCAGGAGTGGCATTTTGCGCAACACCCAACCGAGAATGATGCTGCCGGGCAGGTCAAGGGGTGGCACGTCTCTGGGTATGGGTGTGCGGGCGGTGCCGGGTGTGGGCTGAAGACGCCATCGGGTGGGGGCTTCCTGGAGGGCGCGCCCTAGGGTGGGCGAGGGTATGGACATGGTGGCCAGGTACGTCTCGTAGATGCGAGAACGGGCGTCTTTGAGCAGGGGGGGGGGGGGAGCTGGCGCTCATGGTGCGATGGTACCACCTGCCGGCGAGGTCGACCGCTTGCGCGTCATGGACACTGAGGGCGAGACTTGTGCTGTGCGGGCCGTGCACGACCCCGAAGGCTAGGCCTCGTGCCCGGAGTACACAGCCGTTGAGCAAGGTCGCGGGTACTGCACCGTGGTCCATCAGCCGCACGACCTCCGGAGCGGCAAGGAGCCTCCACGCGGACTGTGGGTGGAGGAGGAAATGGGCGGGGCAGCGGGGCTGCAGATGTCGGTTGAGGTCCGCGCTTGGGGGGGGTGGGGGGTATGAGGGCCTATCAGGCGCTGAGGGGGGGGGGGGGTGAGGGCCTATCAGGCGCTGTGGGGGGGGGGGTATGAGGGTCTATCAGGCGCTGTGGGGGGGGGGGTATGAGGGCCTATCAGGCGCTGGGGGGGGGGGGGGGTTGAGAAGAGAGGAGGGTGATGGGGTCTGGGACCCAAAAGTACGTGTACCAAAAGTGGCCCAAATCAATATTTCCTTTTGTAACATTTCATTTTTTCGCACAATGAAATCTGGGTCAGGTGGGTTCCCCCCCTCCCCCGCCTCCGATGGTTGTCAGCCTTTCTGAGGAAGAGCTTGCAGCGGCGGGGGGTTGTTCAGGCCCTCTTTCCACTTCTCTGCCTCCGCTGGGGGCCTGCCTCTTGGCCTTTGTGGGGCTTGCCCAGGCACCAGCGCACCTGGGGCATGCGGTGTGCATCGGGCGGCATGGGACATCGATGGCGGCCGATCTTGCTGCCCTGCTCCAGTGCGGACACAGGGCAGCGCTCCGGCGTGTTGTTGTCGAGGGGGGTGGCCAGTTCGAATCTTGTGCCCCCCCCCCCCCCTCCAGACCCCCAAAGTTTTCGAACCCGTCTTTCTCCAATGTGAGATTTCAGGGGAAAGTGCTGGTGCTAAAATTGCCGAAAAAATTTTTGGGCCTCCTGAGGGGGTAATTTTTTTGACCCCATGTGTCTATACCCAAATCACTTTTCAGAATTTTGTGGAGTATTAAAAAAGTGAGAAAAACATTTGGACCCCTGACCTGACCTCCGGATCGGACCTTGGCTGATGGGAGCCTGAGCTGATGGACAAGTTTTTTCTGAGAACTGTTTTTGCCCAGTTGTGTATGTTCAAAATGATCAGTGCGTCATGGGGATTATTTTGAGGTAATGTATGTTGGGGTACCCATGGACCCCCCCCCCCCCCTCGGGGGCCCCGGCAACTGACCGGCCGACCCGCCTACCCCTTCCCCTCTAGACCCCCAAAAGGTTTCGCATCTGATTGTGTGTCCAGATTCAAACCAGCCAACCCCCGTTGGGTGTCCAGATTCAAACCAGCCAACCCCCGTTGGGTGTTGTTTTCCAAATCGTTGGGCTCCGACTGGGGCCAGTTTGACCGGAAGACCCCCCCCCCCTTTGGGGCTCCGAAGGCGCCGAGGCCTTGTTCAACAGTTCAATATCGATCTTCGGATTTGGTGCAGAGCACAGTTTGGAGGGACCGTTTCCCTGGCACCCTCCAAAACGGGAATTACCGCCGTTTTCATGGACGAGGTCCCCAGTGTCCTCTGTCAGGGCCTCCGGGCCATCTGAGGGCATATCATCGCACTGCGCAGCTGCTGGGCGTCCATCAGGCCGGCGACCGTGACCTACACCCGGGGGGGGGGGGGGGGTCAGAGGCTAAGAAATAGTATGTGTACCTGAAATCAACCTCCAATTTCGGGCCCTTTTGATGAATTTCTTTTTTTTTCCCGAGGAAACATTTTCTGATGTGGGTGGGGGTGGGTGGTCAGGGGGAGGAGCCCAGGCGGCGGTTATGCCCCTCCCCCTGCCCCCTGGTTGCCCTCCTCCGCGTGGACCCGACACGGAGCAGTGAGACAAGGAAAGTCCGGGGGCCCCGAGGGAAAGGGAAGGGGGAGGGTGGGGGTAGGCCAGGCAGGGGGATGAGGGGCATGAGGGGGTGAGAGGCCGATGGGCACCGCCGCCTGCGGAGGGAGAGGGCCCAAGGGAAGGGCAGCGGGGAGTGGCGGTCGGCCAATGGGCGCCGCCCGCTGCAGACCACAATGCAACCCGGCGTCATGCCAGCCCCCGGCCCCTGGGAAATTGTAAGCCGTGGTCTGGCGTCGCCGATGCCGCAGTCGGCACTCTTTTGGATTTTTTTTTGATTTTTTTCGTTGTTTTTTTTGCTCTCGTTTTTTGGTTTTTTTGGTTTTTTTTTGGAAGTTTCTTTGGATTTTTTTTTTTGAAAATTTCCAAAATTTCCCAAGAAAATTTCCAAAAACGTGAGCATGGGCGGCAGCCCGAATGGAAGTGGCACCAACGGTTTGTACCGCACCAACACCGGCACCAGCGCAGCCATCGCAGTCCGCCTGCACTCCATTTACTGCTGCGGCCCGGTCCTTTGTTTGACACGCCATGTCCGCGCCTGCAAGCCACGATGACGAGGGCAAAGCAAACGACGCCCGAATGCCATGAACCGCCGGTGGTCACTCGTCTTGAGTCGAGAACCGGTTTCGGCAGGTTTCTCCCTGCGATGCGCTCGTCCATCCCCAGGGATGCATTGGAAGGGGGGGGGGGGGGGGCACCCCTCCTGCAGGGCGCCCAGCCTATGCCCAGCCACTGTCCCCCCGACACCAAGTGCCAGCCTCAATTCGTAACCGACAGTAACCGCCCCCAACAGCTTCGGCAACCTCCTCCAACCGCCTATCCAACCGCCTCTGGGGCCGCCTCCGAGGCCCCTGCCCTTCCAACGCACCCCTGTCCACCCCCCGCTGCGTCCGGCCCCGCCCCCACCCCTTCCCCCAGGCCCTCCGCGGAGCAGGCGGTCGCCTTCTCGATCACCGTGTGGGCCCTGGCCATGCGGCGGGTCCGCGACGTCGCGCTGATGACGTCGCTGGGGGACTGGGCCCTGCAAGAGGGCCTCGCGGGGGCGCTGAACGCACAGAACATGGCCAACGTCCTGTGGGCGTACTCCACCCTCGAAGTCGAGCACAGGCCCCTCGTCACCGCCGTGGCCGCGGCGTACCCGCGGCTGCCGGACCCGGGCACCGCCCAGACCGTGTCCAACATGTTCCTGGCGTACAGCCGCTTCGGCCTCTGCGACGCCGCGCTGTTCGAGGGGTGGGCGCGGCAGCTGCGCTCCGGGGCCGTGCCGGGCGAACTGGTGTGCGCCCGCGACGGCGGTGGGTCCGGCTGCCCGTTGCAAGCGACGGGGGAGGGGGCACCCATGGGACACAGCCACCCACAGCGATGGCCGGCGGGGGGGGGGGGGGGGGCTGACCCCAGAGATGAATTGGAAGGGGGGGGGTACCCCCCCCCCCCTCGAGGGCGCCCAGCCTACGCCCAGCCACTGTCCGCCTGACGCCAAGTGCCAGGCTCAATGGCATTTGTAACCGACAGTAACCGCCCCCAACCGCTTGGGCAACCCCCTCCCACCGCCTGCCTAACCGCCTCCGGGGCCACCTCTGAGGGCCCTGCCCTTCTGATGCATCGCTGGCTGACCCTCCTCCTTCCAGTTGCCCCATGCAAAGCACCGCCGTGGGTCTGGCCGCACAAGCACGCGGCAGGGCCTCCATCCCCCCCCCCACCCCCCGGGACACAAGCTGCACGCTGACTGCATTGCCTGGGATTCAAAACTCGGCACTTCTGCGGGGGAGGAGGAGGGGGGGGGGGGCACACCATCCCCCCCCCCCCCTGAACCCACCCACCACCCCTTTAAAAGATTGGGCCAAATTTTCCTCCCGACCTTCGGCCAATCAAAAACGTCTCTGGCCCCTTCGGCGCCGATCGGTTTAGACCAAACCTTTTCATTGGCGCCTCTAACAACTCAGCACCATCGGAGGGGGGGGGGGGGGGGGGGCTGGACCCCCCCGCACCGGTGTGCCCCGGCGAGATCCGGTGCGATGGCGGACGGGATGGGGCGGTTGCTGCGATCCGTGGCAGCCGCGCGCACTTCCACCGGGACACCTCCGAGCCCCCCCCCCTGTCCGCGTGTGCGGGACCAGCCTCTAACAACTCAGCACCACCGGAGGGCCAGCCCCCCCCCCCCGCCCCTGAAAAGGAGCCCTGGCCTCGAGGCCTTTTCTGTGACGCATGGCGGTGCCCCCCGCCCAAAACGGCGCCTCAAAGCGGCCTCACCGCCCGCTGCCTCGCAGTCGTGGCGGGCCCTTACTTGTTGGTTCCACGCGGCGGTTGTGGCGGTCAGCATTCGGTTGACGGGGCTCGGGATCCAGACCGCCAGCCTGGAGCCCCTTTGTCCCTTGGCTGTGCGCTGATGGTGGGTTATCTGAGGAAGTGGAGGAGGAGGAGTGCAGCCCGCGGGATGGCGGCGGGACGGACCGGACCTCCTTTGGTGGGCCACCGGGGGGGGGGGATTCAAAATAACCTCAAAGAGAGGTTGTTAGGTCAAGCGTAGACGGGGGCACCATATACCCCCCTGGTTGCCCTTCACATTTTCCCTTTCACATTGTCCTTGCCACATTTTGCATTTCACATTTTTACTTCACATTTTTACTTCACATTTTTACTTCACATTTTTACTTCACGTTTTTACTTCACATTTTTACTTCACATTTTTACTTCACATTTAGCTGTTCACCTTTTGGACTTGGCATTTTGCCGTTCACATTTTGCCCTCCAAATTTTGCCCTTCACCATTTGCCCTTCAGGTGAGGACTTGGGTGTTTTCAGGCCCGCATCCGGTGGCTGAGAAGTTGCGATTTTGGGGTTACCTCCGACAACCCCTCGGGACCCTTGGGCCGTTGTTGGGTGATCATTTCGTGACATCGAAGTGCGTACAAACATGTAGCACGACCTGGGCCCTCCTAACGTGTTGCCCCCCCAAAAGCGCCTTTTTGGGGCATATGTGCACTGCAATGGGCACAACTCCATCGGCCCATAGTCTACGTCTTCCCCACAACGTCGCTAGTCTCTCTTCGAGGTGCATTGCCGAAGGCAATAGATTCCTCGGCATTTATTAATGAAATTGTCCTCCGGCTCTTTCGGCCGGAGACCATGGGAGGAGGGGGATTCTCCCCCCCCCCCCCCCCGCCACAACCCCTCCTCCCCCTCCCTCCTCTGATACATCCCTGCGTTGGACTCCTGACGGGCACAGAAATGTGTGACAAGGGGCGGGTGCCCAGCCCTGCCCCACGCCCATTTCGGGTGGAGACGGCCGGGGGATGCGCAACCACCCCACACCCCTTTTGTGTGTGAGGGGCCCGGCGACACCGACGGAGACAAGGGGTGTGTCAGACCGGGAGCCTGTGTTGCCGGGCCGGTCCCTGTCAATGGGCTGCGGTGTCCGTTGAGTTGCTCTCCCCGCGTCCTCCGGCAGCCCCCCTCCCCCTCCCCCAAGGGAATGGGGCGGGGGCCCGTCACCCCAGACAAGGGCCCCGGGGAGTAGCACCCGCCGCGGGTCTTTGGGCAGGCCACCAGGAGGGCGAGCGCCTCCGGGACCACCACTGGGGCATGTGATGGGCAGTCATGGCCATAAGAACGGGTCGAATTTGGGGGGGGGGTGTGGGGTGCTGATACGATGCACGCGACAATGCGGCAGCCTTGGGGCACTGTGGAGGGGGTTCTTCCGCCGCAGTTGCACTGGCGTGTGCAAAATCAGGATCCGCCCATTCAGTCCACAGGGACTGGGGGGGGGGGTTCACACAGTGCGGGCACAGCGCCAATCATTTCGTTGTTTACCCCAGGAACACCCCCTCGGGTTGGGCTATCTGTCACTCAGTGACAGAGAGGAATGGCAAGTGGGGAGAGTGGCATATGTTTTGGGACAGATGTGGGGAAATGGGGCGCCAAAGGCGGCGGAAATTTTATTTTTTGGCCTGCGGAAGGGGTGACAATTGTTTTTTGTACCCCACGTGTCTATACTCAAAATGCTCGGACGTTTCAGTGTGGGTGAAAAAACATGACAAAAAATGTCAATTCCCCCGACCCGACTTCGAACTCGGCCCTTGACTGCTGGCCCATCCATCTGTCACCTGTCACTCGAAAGGGGGCGGGGGGGGGAGGGTTGTGGTTTTCACTGGTGATCGGATGTTGTGGAGACCCGTGGATTTAACGCACGTCGGTTGCAGCCCGGGCCCCTCTCGCTGTACATCCTCTGCACATGCCCTCGATCGCCCCCCTTCTTTGCAGACGATCCCGGGGCTGATGATGATCGTGCAGGCGTACGCGGCCTGCGACATCCACGACCCCGAAATGCTGCCGTGGCTGCAGGAGCGCATCCTGCACCCCAGCGTCTTCTCTGCGGTCACGGGGGCCGACATCGCGGGCATCTGCTCAGCCTTCGCCACGTTAGGTGCGCCGGGGGGGGACGGCAGGGGGGGGAGGGTTGCCCCCCCCCCCCCCCCCCCAGGGATGCATTGGAAGGGGGGGGGGGTACCCACCTTCCCCCCCTCCAGGGCACCCAGCCTATGCCCAGCCACTGTCTCCCTGACGCCAAGTGCCAGGCTCAATGGCATTTGTAACCGACAGTAACCGCCCCCAACCGCTTTGGCAACTTCCTCCAACCGCCTGTCTAACCGCTGCTGGGGCCGCCTCTGAGGCCCCTTCCCTTCTAATGCAACCCCCCCCCCCCCCCCGGAGGGGGCGTGCAATGATAGCGGGGCCGCCCATGGCCAGCCTGCACCGCACCGACGCGGTCCTCGCCTGCCCAACCCCTGCTGGGGACCAGGCCTTTGCTTAGTGGCCTGCCTACCCCACGGGGGGGGGGGGTAACGGCCAAACGGGGGTCCTTTTTGCCATTTTTGGGTGGGTTTGGTTGGCCCTCTATTCAAAATTTCATTTTTTCCCCACCACAAAAGTTTCCCAAATCCTGGGGGGGGGCGGGGTCTCCGAAATCACTCCCCCCCCCTCCCGTTGGTGAGCAAAGGCCTGCTGGAGACACGGCCTGGCACGCGCCGCCCCGCCCACCCTCCACCTCTTTGCGCTTTGAGCCCCCCATCCCCCCCCCCAAAAAAAACGAATCACCACCTCCATGACCATGTGCACACGGAGGCAGGTGCTGGCATGGGTGCTGGATGGAGGTGCGATGCCGGGTCCCCCTGCCAAAGCCGGTCCAATTGGTGCCACGGCATACGCTCCCCCCGGGACCGGCCTCAGACATCAGATGCACACCAAACCTCATGACGGTAGGCATCTGAGCAGGGACTGGGCCTTGTCAGAGCTCAGTCCCTCCTCCCCTCCCCCCCCCCTCTCTGTCTGTCTGTCTCACTCACTCTCTTCGTTTTTGTTGTCTCTCTCTCTCTCTCTCTCTCCCTCTTGCTGCGTGTGTGTGTTTTTGTGTGTGTGTCTTTGTGAGTGTCCATGTTTCCCCCAAGGCGCCCCCCCGTATGACATCATGAAACGAGCTTTGTTTTGATTCTGTTGATTGCTCGCTGGCCTCACGAGGTGGTGCTGGGACTGACAGACCGGTGCTCCCTGTGCCATCATCACCCAGTTCCACATGGATCTGCGGTCGGCGGTGACGTCTGTCTTCTTATTGCACAAGTCCCATGTTGCTGACTGTTTGACGGCCCAACGAGAAGTCCAGATATCCCATGCACGTCCTTGCCCGCGCTGTTGACTTCGCACTAATTCCTGGCTCCAAGGCATGTGTCTGGGTCTCGCAATGTGTGTGTGTGTGTGTGTGTGTGTGTGTGTGTGTGCGTGTGTGTGTGTGTGTGTGCCCTTGTGTGGACGGGCCCCTGCCACGGTGTGCTGGGGCTGGGGGTTAACATCGCCTTTGGGACGGGGAGTGGGCTGGCGTGCGCCCACCATCCGCGCCGCAACACGACTGGGCTCTGCGTCATGGAAAACCCCTGATCACACCACGGAAAGCGCTGCGGGAGTATTTGCCGGGAATCGTTACAAGCAACTTGGCTGGAACCATGATGTGACAGTGGTTGTGGTCCAGTTAAAATCGTGTTTGCATTAGCTTGGGCCTAGGTGGGCATGCTTTCCGACTACCCCTGCATGGTTGTTATGCGAGCACCTCATAAGGCGGTGCGTTGTGTGCGCTGTGTCCCCCTGGTGCGCCGAGCACACTATGAGCGCCCCATATGCAGCTGGCCATCACCTGCCGTGCGCACGGAAACACGCCTGCCAAAGACTTTTTCAATGGCTGAAGGCAAATGCTATTTGGGAGGGGGACCTGTACACGGATGCCGTCATCCGGGGTGAGTTTCGGTCGGAAGGATATACCCCAGTCTGGTGCCATGATGCGGGGCTGCTGCGCTGCCTTGCTGATAGTGCCTGACCCCTACGTGTCAAACCCAGACCAATGTGTGTGTGCGGTTGGGTGGGAGCACCCAACACAGTTCGGGCTGCATGGCATTTGGTAGACACGACACGAGGTCCTCCGTGGACCTATTGTGGTCAGCTGGAGAGTGATGGTGCACGTTACATTTACGTTGTGCACTCTTTGGCGTCCAGGACTGCTCTGCAGTTCCTGAGGAGTTTCTCCGACCGCTGTTCTTGCTTTGCTCTTGTTTCGCGGTTCCCATTGAACCTCAGGAGACACCGTGTCTGAAACAGAAAACAGAACTCTGAATGGGCTCTGAATGGGGGGGGGAATTCCGTGAAGACATCTGGTGTACACAGACAGAACAACCCATTGCCCATTGCGTCAGCCGCCGCCGGCAAAGAGCAGGGCTGGGCAGGCACGAGGCTGTCCTGAAAGGGCTCGGGAGGAAGCTGCTGAGTGTTGTCCACGCCCCACCCCTCCAGCGGGAGCAGCAGTAGACCATCTTTGAATTAGAACACGGTATGCCCCCCCCCCCCTTCTGCACCCCCAGCCCCTCCAAAAACTTTAGAGTGGGAAAAAGTCAAAATGGAGTTGACCGAAGGACATGTTTCTTTGGGTCATTTTTGGTACAGGAATGTGTGGGCCCCAGCCCCCCGCCCCCCGTTGCCCAGCCTCATCTTAGACATGTGGGCCCCAGACCCCCCCCCCCTCCCTTGCCCAGCCACATCACGGACGGGTGGGCCGTGGGCAAATCATAGAGGCCACGCACACAAACACAGCCCATGACCAAGCGTCTTGTGGAACGACCTTCGCTGTGGGCAAATAGGCCCCTTGACTGCCGTCAGGCGGGAGTGAACTGGCCCACAAACCCACCCAACCCCAAACAGGCCTGTGCCTCAACGGATGTTGTGTGTGTGGGGGGGGGGGGGGGCTCGTCTACACTCAGAAAGACACACACACGAACACACACACGCAGCGAGAGAGAGAGAGAGAGAGAGAGAGAAAGAAAGAGAGAGCGAGAGAGACAACAAAAACGAAGAAAGTGAGTGAGACAGACAGACAGAGAGGGAGGGCGGGAGGAGGGACTGTGCTCTGACAAGGCCCAGTCCCTGCTCAGATGCCTACCGCACAATGCGCCCCCTTCCCTCCTGAAGCAGCGCACTGGCCCACACACCCCACCCGACTGCCTCCTGGACCGCAGGGGAGCTCAACGACCGCCTCCTCACGGCCATGGCGGACCGCGCCCTGGAGCCCCACGTCCTGGCAGCGACCAGCAGCTCCGAAGTGGCCTCCATCCTCTACAGCTTTGCCCGCTTTGGGCACCAGCATCCCGGGCTGCTGCCCACCTTTGCGGAGCACATTGAACGCCGGGTGGACCTGGGCGCCATCTCGGCGGTGGATTTGGCCACCATCGTCTGGGCGTACGCCACGCTTGGGGGCGAAGATGTGACGGGGGACATGGCGGGGACTGGCCAGATTTACCAGAGGTCTGCCTCCGGCCACGCCCATGTGCACTGCCGCCCACCCACAGAAGTATGGGACAGCGCTGCTCTGCCGGCACGCAGCAGGGGGAGGGGGGATTGAGGTCCGCAATTTTCTGCAATTTTCCGCAATTTTACAATTTTCCGCAATTTTCCGCAATTTTTCGCAATTTTCCGCAGTTTTTCCGCAACTCCTTTCGGCCTGTCCACTTTGCGTGCTCGTTGGTGCCCTTTGCCTTTGCGAACGACTGTTGCAGAACAATATGCTTCAATGTTTTCCTACCCCCAAAAAGAGTGGATTATGCCTCAATTTGAAGGTGATATTGAGGGCCGCTTGTCGTCGTAATTCCGATGCCTGTGGGCCATTCCATCTGTTTGAACATTCTGAGGCTCCTGTGCAGAATCGTTGCTTCCTGAGGCTTCGGGAGGTTCAGTTTGGTTTGGTTACAACACCGCAAATTTTTCCGCAATTTTGCGCCATTGGATTGGACCGTCCCTGACCGCAACCCCCCCCCCCCCTGCACGCAGTAGAAACATGCGGAACCAAGCGCGAGGGTGGGCGTGCCAGTGCGCAGCGGAGTGCCTGGGAGGCTGCCGTGCATGTGGATCGTCAGGGTGAGGCTTGCAGTGACCTTTGCTGTTGAGAGTCCCCAGGGCCACATTGATGGTGCTCACAGTAGCGGTTGCCGTAAAGGCGGGGGATGGATTGCGTGCCCTGCGGAGGTTGGGATGGAGTCTGCAATGGACCTCGAGGCAGACGGAGTATGCGCAGGGGCCGAGGCAGTTTGATGTCGTCCACGCCCCACCCGTGCAGCGGGAGCAGTGATAGACCATCTTTGAATTAGAACACGGTATGCCCCCCCCCCTCCCCCTTCTGCACCCCCAGCCCCTCCAAAAACTTTAGAGTGGGAAAAAGTCAAAATGGAGTTGACCGAAGGACATGTTTCTTTGGATCATTTTTGGTACAGGAATGTGTGGGCCCCAGCCCTGATGCCTGTTTTGAAAGAGGAGTCCAGACAAGGGCAGAGACACGGATTTAGGCGCTCGAAGTTTGCGTTCTTGCGGGCGATGGTGCCACGCGTACGTCAGGTCCCAACTCATTGAATGTGATCGTTGCGTTCCGCAGGCGGAGTAGTGTAGTGCACGTGCCAAAGCACACCTCCGAACGAAGTCATTGTGCGGCGTCTGCCTTTGTTGATCCGGGGGCAGCCAGTGCATCACCGTCAGCAGCAGGAGGACAGAGGTAGTGTAGTCAGCGTGCAGCTTGTGCCCGGAGGGGGGGGGGGGGTGTTGAGGCCCTGCCACGTGCTTGTGAAGCCAGACCCAGGGCGGTGCTGTCGGGGGGGGGGGGGCTATGCCTCAAAAATGAAAGGTACGACCCGGCACACCTACTGCGCCCTTCCGGCAAACCCCCGCCCTCCTACGCCCAGGCAAACCTCCCCTGCAACCCACCCCCCCCCTGTCGCGGGTTCGGCCACAAATTCCCGACGGGGGGGGGGATCGCAAAGCAGTTCTGTCCGCAAACCCTAGGCCCCTCCCCCCCCCCCGTTTCCCCCCGGTCAAGCGCAGGCCTAGTCACACCCCAACTGAAACTGTTGCTGTGCATTCTGTCGTTCCGTGGCACCGCGTCTCAAAGGAAACACGGCGCACGACTGAACTCCGCGAGCGCTGTATCACAGGAGGGGCTGTGTACGTCTGCCTGGCCCGGGGAAGGAGACCCCCCCAGGGATGCATTGGAAGGGGGTGAGGTACCCCCCCCCCCCTCTTCCAGGGCCCCCAGCCTATGCCCAGCCACTGTCCCCCTGACGCCAAGCGCCAGCCTCAATGGCATTTGTAACCGACAGTAACCGCCCCCAACCGCCTTGGCAACCTCCTCCAACCGCCTGTCTAACCGCCTCTGGGGCCGCCTCTGAGGCCGCTTCCCTTTTGATGCATCCCTGGACCCGACCCCCGTTGCAGTTGCCGGGTTTTCTTCTGCAGATTGCTGAGGGTTCTGATCCGAGTGGCTTTGCAGCCTCGCATCCTGGACACCATCAATGCCTGGAGCATCAGCAACGTCGCCTGGGGCCTCGGTAGGCTCAGCATCCGGGATTCGCGGGTGTGTGATCCGAGCGCTGGGGGGGGGGGGGGGCCAACGGGGGGGGGCTCTGCGCCCATGACCACGAGTCCTCAGTGCCGTACACGTGGGATGGGAGTGGAGCTCCCTCCGCCCCGTCCAGAACCCGCGACGCGAGGGGGGGGGGTGCCGTGCAGTCGCGCGCACTGTTCATTGGGTGTCGCGTCGGTCTGTGCCCCATGTTCCGCATTGGGCGTCACTGTGCGCAACTCCCCCCCCCAAAAAAGGGAGGGAAAGGCCAAGGGAAGTGGAGAGGGAAGTGGAGAGGGAAGGATAGGCCAAGGAGGAAGAGGAAGGGCACAGGGTAGTGAGAGGCCGATGGGCACCACCGCCGATGGAGGGGGAGGGTCCAAGGGGAAGGGCAGTCAGTGGCGACGCGGCCAATGGGCGCCGGCCGCTGCAGACGAGAACAATACACCAAAGGCGACATGCCGGGCTTTGTTTGATTGAGGAATGAATACCAAATGGGGGGGGGGGTCTGGGGGGGGGGTCCCACAAAGGGGCCGCTTATTCAAATTTGATTTTCCCTCAGCCAAATTTGGGGTGATTTTTTTGGGCGGGTGGGTCTCAGAGCCAAGACCCCCCCCCTCTTCTAAACAAAGTCTGCGACATGCCCCCCCAAACACACACCTTCTGGAGCCTTCTGCCTTTGAGCGGGTGCGATCTAGTGGCTCTTGGGGGCTGGCGGTGTTACAGAGGGTAAGCCTCCCCAAGCCCCCCCCCCCCCCCCAACACCTTCGCTTAGCTCACCTTCACTGGGGCTTTTGTGGCGGTTCCGATGGGCGTCCCCACCCCAAGTGCAATGGTCGCCGCGCAGCGCACCGCCCCGTCAGCGTCGCGCACCGCGGGACCCACCTCCCCGACGCACATCGCGGGCCGTGTCGCCTCAGAGAGCCCCAGCAGAGCCGGTCGCTTTGGAAGGGGCCGCCGGGCGGACCGTGCCCACGCCACTCCGGCCCCTCGGATGGCCGCCCCCCCCCCGGCCCTGGCGCCCCCCTCCCCCCCCGTCCACCGCCCGGGGGGTGGGCGGGATACTCGGGACCCCCCCCCCCCCCCGATTTGCAACGCAAAGGGAAGGCGCGCGGGCGGTGTGTCGCCCACCATCGGCAGCCGATGCTCCGACGCCGACCAGCTCTGCTGGGGCTCTGTGACGTGACGCGACACGCGACGTGCGTCTGAGAAATGAGTCCCGCAGTGTACCCCCCCCCCCCGCACCCAAACAGGACAAGTCATCCGGGGGCTCCGTTGACACAACCAAAACACGGTCGGGCCCACAGAGGGTCAGAATGAGCAGTGGCGAGAGGCCAATGGGCGCCGCCACAGGCTAACAGAGCCAACCACCAAGGCCTTGTGCCAACCCCCCCCACCCCCGTGTCCTAACACGGGCTTGTCCAAACCCGGCGACCCCGTGTTCCCACACTTGTGCCCCCTGACCCAGAACCTGCCCCGTGTTGGGACAAGGGGTGGGGGGGGTATGACGCCGACGGGAAGGTGCGCTGCGCAGTGCCCGTTGCACTCAGCAAATCAAAAGTGGGCAGCCCATCGGAGTTCCCGGCAGCCAAAACGCAGATCTCCATCGCCGCTGCACTACGCCCCCGTGTTGCCCCGGCCGGAGGCGGTGCAGTCGTCTGGCACATGTGCCCGCACAACGCCCGCCAGATGCGGCGGATCGCAGCGACGGTTTGCGTTGGAGTCGCGGTCACCGGCCCTGGGACACGGGGAACGTTCCATCGGGAGGCAGACAGACGAACACTGTGGCACGACATCTCCGGGCATTTGTTGTGCGGTGCTGAGGCGCCAACAAAGCCGCCTGCATCCCCCCCCAAATCCGCGTTGGGGGTTGTAGAGCAGACATGCCACTAGCGTCCGTCAGGGATACCGGTGCTCAGCAGCGATCGGCCCCGTACCAGAGGCCACTCAGTAATACCCGCCCCCCCCGCACCACCAGAACTCAGTAGGAACGTGGCCATGTGCGCACGCGAAGGAGTTGTGCATGACAGCGCCCGGGTGTTGGCTTTGCGATTGCCGTCGCGTGCCGCGGTTGCCGCGCGCTCCCCGGCTCAGGCACAGCCCTCGACCTTGACCGTGTGTCTCTCGCTGCAGTTGCTGGATGAGCTGGCGGGCCGGGCCGTGGGGATGGTGGACAGCTTCACTGCTCAAGGCATTGCCAACACGCTCTGGGGGTTGGCCCAGATCCAGTACCACAGCCCCAGGTCCCCTGCAACTCTTCTGGTCCATGTCTGCGGGCACTCCTCCATGATATTAATTAATTGATTGATTGATTGGACTCAACTGTATTAATCAATTAATTAATTATTTAATAGGACTCAGCTGTATTAATTAATTAATTAATTCATTAACCAATTAATAGGACTCAACTGTATTAATTAATTAATTAATTAATTAATAGGACCCAACTGTATTAATTATTTAATTAACCAATTAATAGGACTCAACTGTATTAATTCATTAATGAATTAGTTAATAGGACTCACCTGTATCAATTAATTAATTGATAGGACTCAACTGTATTAATTAATTAATTAATTATTAAATTGTACTCACGTGTATTAATGACAGGATGATCACCCACTCCACAGTCCCGGTCAGTGACGTTTGCAGCGACGCTTGCAATACTGCGCCTCACGGGACATCCTCTCGCTGGCAATAGATCCAAGCGCGAGGGTGAGCGTGCCAGTGCGCAGCGGAGTGCCTGGGAGGCTGCCGTGCATGTGGATCGTCAGGGTGAGGCTTGCAGTGCCCCTCGCTGTTGAGAGTCCCCAGGGCCACATTGCTGGTGCTCACAGTAGCGGTTGCCGTAAAGGCGGGGGATGGATTGCGTGCCCTGCGGAGGTTGGGATGGAGTCTGCAACGGACCTTGAGGCAGACGGAGTATGCGCAGGGGCCGAGGCAGTTTGGTGTCTGTTTTGAAAGAGGAGTCCAGACAAGGGCAGGGACACGGATTTAGGCGCTCGAAGTTTGCGTTCTTGCGAGCGATGGTGCCACGCGTACGTCAGGTCCCAACTCATTGAATGTGATCGTTGCGTTCCGCAGGCGGAGTAGTGTAGTGCCCGTGCCAAAGCACACTTTGGCGGTCGGGTTGCAGTGACATGGAAGGACATTCAGTGACAGCGAAGGGGACTTTTGCCGGAGATTGGGAGCAGGATCACACTTCAGAGTCCCAGTGGGAGGCACACGACATGCGCTCCCGTATTCCACATCCGCCCTGATTGCTGCTGCTGCCCTGATCAGCTGTGCCTCAGGGTATCAGCCAATGCCTGGCAGTGTCCACCACTGAATCTTCAATCCCCACCCATGTTCACACTGGTGGCCTGAGCAGAAACAAGCACCCTGAGGTTTACTGGTACAAAGTGAGGACGAGCTGGCGAGGGATTGCAAGACCCTGAGCGGCATCGAGAGTCAGATTTAGAGTCAGCGAGAGTGACAATGTAAAGGACCGCAGGACTGCATCATGGGGACTGGAACTGGCAAATGAAGTTCTGGGCAAACATGGATTTACGATGTTGAGCATCGGATTGGGTATAGGACCCACCGACATTGAGGGCGAGGGGTGGGCTTACAGTGCGATCGAGAGTAGAGCAGTGAGATGGCGACGGAGCTTCAGGCAAAATGCAAGTGTTTTGTTTGCCCACTTTTGTGCACCAATCTCCGGCGCCGACGCTTGCTCATGTGCTGCGGTCTGCACCCGCCTCTCAACGTGCGCCCCCTGCTTCGTCTGCAGTTTGATTGAAGCCTTCGCCGCCCGAATCAGGGCCAACACGCAGCTCCTGGACACCAGTCAGGTATGGGGGTCCTGGGGCCGTGCTAGAGCGGTTGCAGCATCCGCAGGGGGGGTCGGTGGATTGGAGGGACGTGTTGTGGGGGCGCCATCATCGACGAATGGTTGTTGGACGCCAGCGTTTGTCATACACAAAGGGCTGCCTTCATACTAAGCCCCCCCCCCCCCCCGGATCCCCTACTGCCGGTAATGCGATGGTGTCTTTATCCGACACTGATTGCTGATGTCTGACTGACAGCTACTGACTGCGATTGTCTGACTAATGTAGTCAGACATGATGTTCTGTTTTCTGTTTCAGACGCAGTGTGTGTCTTGAGGTTTAACCAGGTTTGGCATAGAGAATAAAGATGCACTTATGCCTGACTGTGGAGTGCATTACCTCTGGTTTGCATTTGTCTGTTTGTTAATCAGGTCACCCCCCCCCCCCCCGGATCCCCTGCGTGATTGGGCGCCGCCACGTGTTTGCGTGGAACCCTTGCTCTTCCTGGCGGAGTGGTGTCCCGGCGTAGACGCGCGTGAAAACGGGAACACGACGGCTGCCGCAGCCTAAACAGACCAAGACCGCAACATCAGATGCGCGTGCCCTAGATACGCCGTGCCTTCGTTGCGCTGGTCCACTGCGGCCCGTCAGCACCGGCCATGCCCCGTGGGATCGCGGGCCCCTGTCACAAGAAGCGCTGTGTTGGGCCCCCCTGGCCCGGCCTTGTAGAGGTCTGCTTGTGTTGCGAGGCGGACTGGGGCAGACGTGCCACTAGCGTCCGGCAGGGGACCTGGTTCTCAGTAGGAATCGGCCCCGTACCAACGGCCACTCAGTAATACCCGCCCCCCGCACCACCGGAACTCAGTCGGAACGTGCCGCGTCCGGCGTGTGGCTCAGTAGGACTCTGCTCCATCCGATCATGTCTGAGCCGGCGGACGCTGGTGGCACGTCTGGACTGGAGCCCCTTGGGGTCAAACCTGATGCCGTCTGAGGGCGTGTTGCACACGGCACTGGGGGCCGGATCACGCTCGATGGCCTGGCCCAGCCACAGGCCGGGGGGGGGGGGGGCTACTAAATGCCCACCAGGAAATGGCCGCATCGTTGGTGACAGTTGACATGCGGTGCAGTGATGTGCCTCCCGGACGGAGGGTGTCCACTCTCCATGTCTCGTGTGCCCCCCCCCCCCTTGTGTGTGGTTGTTAGAAGCCCCTGTCAGGAAAACGATCCTGCAGACACACACACACCGGCGCGCACAAGTCAGTGCTGGAGTCGGCAAACCCCCGCACGGACTCGGAGTGTGCGTCTGGATGCACCTGGTCAACGGCACGGGCAACAGCCCCGTCTCCGGGACGGCAGACCCCCGGAGTAGTCAAACAGGACAAGTCATCCGGGGGCTCCGTTGACACAACCAAAACACGTTCGGGCCCACAGAGGGTCACAATGAGCCGTGGCGAGAGGCCAATAGGCGCCGCCAAAGGCGAACAAACCAACACCAGTGCCCGCCTCCCGTGGCGCACTTGTGGCCTTCTTGACGTAGCGACACCGTGTGATCAGACATGCCACTAGCGTCCGGCAGGGAAACTGGTTCTCAGTCACAATGGGCCCCGTGTCAACCGCCACTCAGTAATACCCGCCCCTCCCCCCTCCCCCGCACCACCAGAACTCAGTAGGAACGCGCCGCGTCCAGCGTGTGGCTCAGTAGGACCCTGCTCCTCATGTCTGAGCCGGCAGACGGCAGTGGCAAGGCTGCGCGCCATGCCTCCGCGGCGTCCCGTAGGCCCTCGTGAACACGCTGTGGGCGCTGACCGTGTTTGACGTGGTCGACGACGAGCTGCTGGCCGCCCTCCTGCAGCGAGCCCAGGCCCTGCCCCTCAAGTTTGAGGAGCTGTGCCAGATGCACCAGCTGCTGCTGCACGTGCGCCTGCACGCGGACCGGCTGCCGGTCACGAGGTATTGTGGGGGTCTGGGGTCGTGGGGGGGGCACGGGTGGGGGCGCCTGCGGGCGTATGCTTCCTTTTGGGGCAGTGCAACGCCGTTTGTGCCGATTGCCCCCCCCCCCCCCCTATGCAACGCACTACCAGCAAGTCACACATTGGTGAGCTAGCACCCATGGCCTTGTGTGTGACATTCACGTTGCTGGTTGTGGTGGAGCACCCCCCAGCCTGGGGTCTTCGGTGGTGATCGCATACTGGGCACTGATCAGGCCGTCAGGGAGGACGCCATGGGCACAAGTTGCATTCTGGATTCCCCCCCCCCCTGCCAGGCAGGGGGATGCCCACAGTAGTACGGACGCCTGCTTGTCATAGCAGAAGGTTCAAAGGCGAGAGGCCAATAGGCGCCGCCACAGGCTAACAGAGCCAACCCCCAAGGCCTTGTGCCAACCCCCCCCCCCCTGTGTTCAACGAACACTCCAATCCCATTGTTCAGACAGTGCGTCTGCTCAGAGCACGGTCTCTGTTGCATCTACAGTCAGCACTGAAGGTTCGATTTCCCGGAAGCGTCAGAGGCATAGTTCATAGCAATGCATGTCCATCCACGAAGCGAGCTAAACACACTTAGAACACACGAGGACGCCCGGAGTCACGGAGAGCCAAAGGAGTGCCTGACGACAGTGACTGTGGACCGATGCACTTGTCATGTAGTGCCAAAAAAAGCCTGCCAAGTGGCGTCGTTAAGCCTTGCACTTGGCCATGCCACTCAGGAGGACCTGGACGGCGGCTGTAACTCTGGCTTACCTCGAATGCGCTGACAACCAAGTCAATCAACACCAGGCTGCTTCCCCCCCTCCCCCCTGGTACAAGCTACGCCCTTGTCCAAGGTACAGAGAGCCAAAGGAGTGCCTGACAACAGTGACTGTAGACCGCAGGACAGACTTGTAAGTGGTATGCGGGCAACACTTCTGCCGACCAGAACATCTTCACATATGCTCTTTTGTTACCCAAGCGTAGATCTGGATGCCCGGGTGACAGATGACTTGTACGACTTCATCTCGAATGTACGTAGCATATCCCGATGGACTACAAAACTGATGCAGTGTGAATGATTGCGCCAACGACAACTCCTGTTCGGACCGTAGTTTTTGAGGACTCTGTTGTTCGCTGGACACGGGGGGCCACTGACATGCAAACGGCACATCCCGCCACATCCAGCACAGCCCCAACACACCAACGACTGGGCTCCGCGAACGCGGAAACGACACCAGCAGGAGCACCGGTCGCAGCGGCCGACAGAACGCAGCGACCCGACGCAACATGCGAAGGGAAGACCGGGTGACTGTCCAGGGCCCCGTAAAGAAACAACAACACAACGGAATGTCACACAGGTGGGGGGGGTACGATTGTCCTGTCCCATCTGGTTTGCCTTCCCCGCCGGGCCCCTCCGCACCCAATGTGTTCGGGGCCTAGCCGCCCCCCCCCCCCCCCCTGCGCGCCCGGGGGGGAGGGGGTGCCGTTGGTCCCGATCGTATGTGAACTCGGTCGGCAGTTGACCGCCGGATCCGCCGGTCACAGCGTTTGGCGGTGGTCCATGGCGTTCCGCTGCAGTCCACCGGGACTTTGCGTGCGTTGGGGGCCTGTCCACTGTCATCTTCGCGTCTCATTCCCGTGACAGAACGGTGCCTCTGGTGTTGTAGGCCACCGACGGGCCAAACTTCTTCCCGTGATTTTGCGCCAACCGCCTCCTGTGCCCCCGTGCAATAGCCCTTCAGGGGGGGGGGGGGGGGATGCCCCACTGGTGCGTGAGGCAAGTCGGACCTGCGGGGCCCGTGAGGCCGTTGATTATCTGCCCATTGCAATGGTGTTGGCCCCCAAAATTTCCAAAAAATTTCCAAAAAAATTTTCCAAAAAGCTTTCGTCCCAAACATTTCCGATAAATTTCCAAAAAAAACAAACTGCCAGTGTGACCCCAGCCGGTGTTCCTCAGGGTCACGCTGACATGCCCCGCAAGCCCCATGTGCCACATGCGCGGGGTGAGGGAGGGGGGGGGGGGCTCAGGGGTCATCCGATCCATCATCCCGCAAGACGGTCACGACACGCTGATCATTTTGGGCGAGAGCAAACCCTTCCCATCCGGCCGCCGGGCCGCCGGCACCCACCGAAGGCCGCCCGTGCCTGTAGCCCCCATCGCGGGAGCCCCTTTTGCAGGACCGCGGCTGGGGACGAAATGGGGCGGACAGAGAGCGGTTGGGGGGCGGTTGTTCGAGAGCGGTTGGGGGCGGTTGTTGGAGAGCGGTTGGGGGGCGGTTGTTGGAGAGCGGTTGGGGGGCGGTTGTTGGAGAGCGGTTGAGGGGCGGTTGTTGGAGAGCGGTTGGGGGGCGGTTGTTGGAGAGCGGTTGGGGGGCGGTTGTTGGAGGGCGGTTGTTGGAGAGCGGTTGGGGGGCGGTTGTTGGAGAGCGGTTGAGGGGCGGTTGTTGGAGAGCGGTTGAGGGGCGGTTGTTGGAGAGCGGTTGGGGGCATGCAGAAGCCGTTGCGGCGGAATGACCCTCAGCCCCGCATCAGGCGGGCTGCAATCCCTAGTTCAGGCCGGCCCGGCCTTGCGCTCCCCACGCCATCCAAAACGCATTTGGGCACCGATTGCCCGTCAGCTCAAACCCCGTCCCCCTCCATAAATCCCCCTATTTGGGCCTGTTTTTGGCCTCTGTCTGCCCCTGGGGCGGAGGCGGGTCCGAACAATCCGCACGACCCCCTGCCCTCGAGTCGTCCCCCTGGAGGGAAGAGTGCGCCCTGCGGTGCGTGTCAGGCGCGCAGTCTGCAGCGCGCGCCCGTTGTTGACGGCACAGTGCGCCGGGCGCAGAGGGGGCGGTGTGCGGTGTGCGTGGGTCTGCGGCGCGCCGACCTCGGCACTTGCATGCCAGAGCACCGCACCGCACCGAGAGGGGCGGTCAGAGGTTGGGGCAGTGCTTACTGAGCTCTTTCTTTGCTGCGGCATCGCACGGGCAGCGGGGGGGCCGGACGTGTGCCGTGTGCTGTGGTGAGCATTGTGCAGTGGGCAGGGCGCACAGTGGGGCAAGGCTCCCCCAATGAAGTCCTTCTCCCTGCAGCATCCCCTGTCCACCCCCCCCCCCCCAGAGGGATGTATTAGAACGGCCGTACACCGTCGGAGGGGGGGGGGGCTACCCCCCCCCCTATACCCCCCCCCCCCCTTCTCATGTCTGAGGCTGACAGCCAAATTTTTGCTTTGACGCCTTCGGTGCCAAGAGGATTTAAGCTTCAAAATTTCTGGCCGGCCTCCAGCGCGGACCACAGGGGGACCCTGGGATGAGGGGGGGTCCCAGCCAACCCCCCCCCCCCTTCAGACCCCCCCCCCCTTCAGACCCCCCTCCCCCTTCCCCCCCTTCTAATACTTCCCTGCCCCCTGGCCCTCTCAGTGGGGGTCGCAGGCCTGGCCTGATTTCCGGGGCCCGCCACCCGCAGCCGGCGCCTCTTGCCCCGTGCCCCCCATGCGAGACCGCCTTCCCATGCCCCCTTGCGCCTCAGCGGAGGTCAACCGTTCTGGAAGGAGCAGACGCCCGTTGGGTGGAGACGCGGTCCCACCACCCGCACGGCACAGCACACCCCCCCCCCCCCCCTCGCGGCGCACGTCCGGTGCACGGCCCGGTGGCTGGGAAGGGGGTGGGGAGGCCGCGGGGCGTGTGGCGGGACACCCCCGGAGTGAAGTCCCCACAACGGGGGAGGGCCGCTGGACATGCGGCTGAGAGATACCGGAGGCTGGGGTTCGGGTTCACTGTGATGCCGCTCCGACGAAAACGTGGAGCAGACGCTCCTCCGCACAAATCAGGGGGTGCCATAAGGACGCTCACCCCCCCCCCCCCCTTTTTTTTTACTATGGCATCCACTCTCTGATGTTTGGTGGATACCCACCAACCGCCATCGGTTACACACCAACCGCCATCGGTTACACACCAACCGCCATCAGTTACCCACCGGCCGCCATCGTAGGGCGTATTGGACACTCCGAGTTTTTTGTTTTTTTTCATCACGGCACCCCCTTAGGGCCCAGCCCTGGGCCCCGGGGGATCGGATTGCCTTCTGGCGCGGACGGTCGGGGCAAGGACCCCCCGAGTACGCTCAGAGTCACCTTTCCACCGCCGTCTCGTGTGACGGGGCAGCACCGCGGCTGACATGGGGGGCGCACCCCGCGCTGTGCGAAAAGTCGGCTGTTCTCCACCGCCGGTAGCCACGGGTCAGAGGGTCCTGAAGTCTACACCCTCGCGGCTGTGTTGAATGGATCATGCACGCTTCTGAAGGGGTGTGGTGTGCAGGGGGTGTTCCCGGGATGAACAATGTAATGATTGGCCCTGTGCGCACACTGTACCCGTGGGGGAGGTCCCACAAAGGGGCCGGTCATTCAAACCTGATTGTCCCTCGGCCAAATTTTGGGTCAAGATTTCCTTTCGGTCGGTGGGTCTCCGAGCCAAGAGACCCCCCCCCCTCTTATAAACAAAGCCCGGGGGTCAGGCCTCAGGGCCGGGGCTGCCGCACACCCCCGCGCACCGCACCGCACCGCACGCGTGGCCTCCGTGGGCCCCCTGCCCCCCCCCCCCCCTCCGTAGGCAAGTGGTCACACCGAAGTTTGCCACGGCAGCCGAGGAAGCGTTCGAGCGGCGCAATCATGGCCAAGGGTCGGCGCTGCAGACCTCCGTCGCCGACATGCTCAGAGACATGGGGGCAGAGCTGCAGGTGTGCAGGGGCTGTCCGTCCCCCGTGCCCCCCCCCCCCCCCTGAACGGCATGTGGTATCCCCCCCCCCCCCCCTGAATGTTGTGTGTTGTGTGTGCACTAACTTTAACCGGACCTGTACCCACTGGGTTAGTCAACCTAAGGCCCCCACAACGCCCAAGTGTGGCCAGATGGGGCCAGCTACTACAGCAGCACAGGGAGGGAGTGACCCCTGACCTGCATGTACGCCTAACCCAGTAGAGCCCGGACAGCTAAAGTAGCCAGCGGAGGTAGGGTCGAGGGATGAACACCAGTTCGCCGGACACTCAACGGACGCGCCACGAGTTGGCAAGATGGACAGAAGGCGATGACAGTCATGGGGCAGGCGCGGCCAGAGCCTACTGCGGACACTGCACCCTGTCCATATTGAGGCCCCCCCGTTCGGGCCCACAGAGGGTCAGAATGAGCAGCGGCGATAGGCCGATAGGCGCCGCCAAAGGCAAACGACCGAATACCGAGGCCTTGTACCAAACCCCCCCCCCCCCGTCCAGCGCAGGCTCTGGTGTGCAATCGACGTCGGGGCAGTGAACCGCCCCAGACGCGCTGCTCTTCGCATCGCCACCCTTTGAAGTAGAGAAGGCCTCATGACCACGAAGCAGAGAGGGTCCCCGGGAGCATTTGTTTGTGTTGGTGTTACGAAGGTCTTTTTTTTTGTATTCGCTTGAGGACAGCCCTGAGCCCCGCTCCACGGGGTAACACTACCTTGAGTTTGTTTTTTCTGTTTGGACTGTTTAACACCGCATTCTGATGCCGAATTGAAGTCCAAGTACCCAAATACCACGCGGTGCACTGGTGACTGGTACACCTACACAACAGACTGCATGAGACAAAGAGGCACTACAGCAGAATGACAACATTGTCCCATTGTCCCATTGGACCCCCCCCCCCCTGTAATCGCTACGCCCTTGTCCAAGCTACAGTAGGCGTAGGGACCGTATTAATTTGGTACCCAATTTTAATTCGGTGCAAATGTAGTGCAGCCGCATAACACATGGGTTTGGTGGCGAATTTGCCAGCTACATAGGGTCATGGACATATTTGTTGTGAGTGTTTGCCCACTTGGTCCCACATAGCTCTGATTTGGGGATATTTGTGTACTATATCCCCCTTCCTTGCACCAGCTCACCATGCAATCCTCTCTTTTTCAACCTGGGCGTCCAGTGATTTTCACACGTTCCACCGGTGAGTGTGTGGATGCCACAATGAAGGGGCCATCGAAGAAGGGGGACCTGTTTGCGGTGTTGGAGTACATGAAGGGTGGGCAGGGGGTCACACACCCCTGTGCCCCCCTTTCAAAAATTGAGTTCTTCATCCGATCCCCGTCCCCATCCCCGGAGCCAAGGTCACCGCTTGGACAAGGGCATGGCTTGCGCACAACACATACAACTACCAACACACATGTGAGTGAATGCATGGTATGAGAGAAATCCTTCATTGTGAGCTGCCCTGCTGCGGCGGCCCTAGGGGGGACCTTTGTGGTGTGCCTTGGCTTGGGACACGGTTGGGCCACCGCCTCTGGTTCATGAGGAACTTCAGCAACGGGGGAAGGTGGCGACCATTCCCCAACACCAGCCTCAACCGCATTTCAAACCGCCGGTAACCGCCGCCGAACCGCGCACGCGGTCCCCTGCAACCGCTTTGTAGCTGCTGTGGGATTGCCCCCAGAGTCCCCCTCCCCTTCAAGCAACGCCTTACCCTCCACTGCTTCGCCAGGAGGACGTCATACTGCGCGACGCCGGGGGGTACACCGCCGACATTGTGCTCCCGAGCCAGAGCGTCGTGGTGGAGGTCGACGGCCCAAAACACTTTGTGTGGGCGGATGGCAGTTGGAAGGCCAACGGGGCCACGGTCGTCAAGCGCCAGCAGCTCCGCGCCTTCGGGCACCCGGTGGTGTCCGTGGACGTCCACGAGTGGAGCCGCCTCGCGGCGCCGGACCTGCAGCGGCAGTACCTGCGCGACAGCCTCCTCGGCGTGCTGGCCCGGGACCAGGCGGAGCCAGCGCAGTGAGGCATGGGTTTCCATGAGGGCGTTGGCGTGCGATCTGGGGGGTGAGTCGTGTTGACTGCACCGCCCCAGAGTCTCAGATCAGCCCCCCCCCCCAACCGTGTGTCATCACGAATGATGTGGTGGTGGTCACTAAGATTTTGCAAGATGGTGCCCTATTCACGGCCGATAAATATCAGGTTGTGGCTTCTGCTACTGATACCTGTGCGATTACCACCACTAAGCAGATAGAGTACACCTACTTTAGGTACTTCGAACAGCATTTGTACATTACCAAGCCCCCCCTCTCTGTTATTTTGGCCTGTCGCTCCTCAGGTTGACGTTCTGTGACCTCTGGGTTTACACAAGGGCGTTGGCTGAGCTGGTGCTTTGCTGCAAACTGCCCCAGAAGGGTGGCTGCCTTGTTGGGCACAGGGCAGTGGAGGGACTGTGTCATGTCCGGAGTCACTGAATTGTGGGGCGGCTGCTCCTTTCCACAAAACTTGGGGGGGGGGGGGGATGCAGAGGATGCGTGGAAGAACGTGGGAATTCGGGCCACTGGTTCTGGACCACCCAGACGTTACACATGCGGCGAGGGCGGCGGGGGGGGGGGGACTCCCACGCTCGGCGGGATGTCCTCCTACTACTACATTCATGGGACAACATCACTGTCATTCAAGGCTTTCGAAGACCTCGTGCCATGTCCCTCAATCTTGCCTCCAACTCGCTGGCTCTCCGAATAAGTGAGAGGAACACACTGCCGTGCTGGGGCGGCTCTCCACAAGTTGACAAGTAGTTGCCTGTGTTGGTGTCTGTTTGCGACTCTGATTACTGCCTTTGAGTTGGAAATCGGCAGTCTTGGATGGTCCCAATGACCAGCAGCAGGATTTGGCGCCATTCGTGTCCAGCGTGCACATGCCACTCAGGCACTTCCCCATGGGCGCTTCGACTGGGGCTGGGGGGCCTTGGGCGGGGCCCTACCCTTGCCCGATGCGACAACGAGATCGCGTGGTTCAGCTGCCATGCACCTGACGCCTGAAATAGAGGTCCCGAGTTCGAATCCCAGGGAAGGGGGTGGGGCGTGAGCAGGAATGCACGGGGGTCCTGGGCGCCAGGGCCCTGCACACCTTGGGGCGGTGGAGGCCAGAGGGGCCCGGTATTAGATCTGAATGAAGTGCAATGTTCCTCAGGACTGGTGATGCTGCCAATGATAAAGAGCGAGCAAATCTCTTGCCCTGTGAAGTGGAGTCCACCCGGCTCCACCGGGAGGGGGGGGGACTCCTCGGTTCTGGACGCCAACCTGCCCCCCCCCCACTTGCCAGCGCCTCCAGCGCCTCACAACAGTCTGTCGATATGGTCCGTCGGCCGGGACCCCAAACTGAGGCCTCTCACCCCTGTCGTGTCGGGGAGGTAAGGGCAAAGGTAGGGTGCCTGTGTGATCTCCAAACTCCAGCGTAATGTTGCTCTTCATCCATTGCAGCGTCCCTTCCAGCTCGTTGGGGGGGTCGCAAGGGGGTTTCGTCCGGCGAGCGGTGCACAGGATCGGGCCGCTGTTTGCGCCCCCAAAAGATGGGTGGAGGGCACCCATCGGATTTCACGGTCTGGGAATGGCTGAGTGCGGCGCCCGTTGTCACTGGCAGGGGAGTGGACGCCGTGGGGCAGTCGCAGCCCCACCCTCCCTCCCGACCAGTGACTTGGAACAAGCACTGCGCACCCGCTGTACTGCACGGTCACCACCCCTCACTCTGTGCTGAGGTTGTAAGCCAACCACCGTCACCTGTGCTGGTGCGGTGTTGCAGACAGTCCCGGTGGGTTGCTGCCTTGGTCAAGAAACGGCAGAGGGACGGTGCGTCACGGGTCAGACCCCGGGTCAATCGTGTGTGCGGGGCCGTTGGGCAGTGCACCGGCCTGTCCACACACACCGGGAGGGGGAAGGCAGAGGAACGCTTCGCCGTACGTTTGCAGCAGGAACCACCCGCCCCCGGGGGTGAGGGTGCTGGGACCGATCTCCGGGGGGGCAAGTTTGTTGGCCAGGTGGCCCGGGTGATGGGATGGTGTGTGGCAGTTTTCTGTGCTCTCTGATCCTGGGTCAGGGGCCTCCGGTCATGCTCCAACGGGCTGATGGACGGTGCTGCACTGACTCGCTTGTCCTTTGCCATCCGCCTGCGTGCAGTGCCTGACGCGGCACACGTGCGGTGCGCGCTCAGGGAGATTTGGCCCTTGGGCCCGACCAAGCTGCTGTAGATTCGCTGGTGGCCAGGCCGGAAGAGCTACGATCACAGGGGGTTCGCCGGGACCAGACCCTTTACGCCGACTCCCCCCCCCTCCCCCCCCCCCCCGCCCTGCAATTGGCTGGAAAGTGGGGGGGAGTCGGCGTATGGCCCGATGGTACGCCCCCCCCCCCCCGTGGCTACGATTTCCCTCCGCTATCAGCACAAGGGTCGGAAAGGTGGACAATCCAGCAGAGAGACCCCAAACTAGTGTTGCTCCCAAGGGCCCATCTTATATATTTTCACCTTGGGAGGCACAAGATAGGGCAAGACAGATGGACGTTTACACAGGTTTTGTACCGAAGGGTTTGCTCTCCTTAGGGGGCATTTTGTGAGGGGGTGAAAGCCAACCCATTCTGGGCAAACCCGCCGTAAAAGTAAACGTAGCGCGATCCCCAACAGGGCTGCACGTGAAGGGGGCAAGACAATGGAGGGTGGGTTCAGTGGCGCCCCCAGAAGTGGTTATCGAAGGTTGGAACAGCACCTGTGCAGCAACTTCCAGCGGCTGCAAAACATTTCGGAGCAGTTGGAGTGCCAGTGCCCAGCAACTTTGAAAGGCGTGGGGGCTCTCGCTTCGAGCGCGGCCCTGCTCTCCTGGTGGGTCCGAGGCCATGCATCACTCGCCGTGCAGCTGCATCAGGGTGCTGAAGCGCCGCGGGGGTGTTTGCAAGTCCATGGAGCTCTGTTCGTCAATTTCCGAGGGAAAAGGTGGAACAGGAAGGGACCGCGTGTCGCACCACAACTCCGAACCTCTGCTTGTTCCACCTGACCGTTTTGCCTGGCCATTTGCGCCGTTGATGGTTGTGTGACCGCAGCTGACGATCCACTGATGGCATGTTGTGGCCAATGCCAGCTTAATCGACGATTGGATCCTCTTCAGCGGTGACAGATTTCAGCACACACACACACACACACACACACAACGCACATGCGTGCACCCACACACGCATTTACACCCTCTGTGTCTCTGCGTCTCCATGTTGCTGTCTCTCTGTCTCTCTGTCTCTCTGCCTTTCTCTGTGTTTTTGACAGACAGCAGCGATCTTACATGCCCCGCTCTGTGTCTTGTTTGTGCTGTCTCTTTTTCAGTGGATGCATGGGGGGCGATCCGCTACTTTATTGTGCACCCATTCAGGCCGCTGCTTCTGGGGTTGAGCAATTTACAAGCCACTTTCTTTGAGTGTACAATTGCCCTAGTTGTGGCCCCCTTCCCACTGTCTTTTGACCATCCCCATGGCAGTCTTCCGGCAGAAGTTGGAGGAAAGCCTTATATACCTCCCCACATTGTGGAAACTCAGGGTGGTTGTGAAAGCAAGGAAGGGCACCGCATGGTCGGTGGCATTGAAGTGAGGGGAACAGCGAATCCTGGGCTGTGCTGTGCCGTGCTGAAAAGTTCACGCATCAATCACTTTGCAGATAGCAGCAGATCATCGATTTATGGTTTTTTGGTGTGTTGAACGATTTCAGGTTCACGTTTGCTCAGTCTTCGGTGGGCTTCCCTTCGAAAAAAAAAAAAGGCGAGCGTGCACCATCGGCCAGATGCAGGCTGTCCAACAAAGACCCAACATCATTTAACGGTGAGGGCAAAGGGGGCACGTTGCAACAAGCAAACGCTCATCTACTTGTGTGTATTTTGGCATGGCAACAAAGTGAGGCGGCCCCAAACAAGAGGTGGTTGGCGATGTGGGGTCCGTACTAATCGGTGCACTGCAAGGAGAGCCCAGCCCCTGGAAGGGTATGCTCATGGTGGGTGCCGCACTTGTGGAAGTGGCCTCGTAGGTTCCACACCGTTGACTGTCCCCTGAGCTTTGGGGGCTTCATTTGGTCCGACTGCCAAACGCAAGAAGCCCGACGGGGAGGGACCGAGTTGTACAATTGCATACATCATCATGTGTTCTTTGCTACCAAAGGCGATTGCATGGAGGAGGTCGAGGCTTGGCAGTCAAATGTTTACGCAAATGTTGCTATTGTCCAGAGGGCCATTGTGATGGGGGGGGGGGGGTCCAAAAAGGAGAGCCCAAGGTGCTTCCCTAAGTTCTTGGGGAATGGGTGTCCAATGGGTGCTCCTTAGGGTGGGCCAATCTCTTTTCTCATTTCAGGCTGCGCTCTTATGGGATCTTTTGTGACAAAACAGTTATCAGGAAATGAGTGTTTGTGAGCGGTCCAAGCAAACACTCATTTTCGAATCGTTGTGCAATGTTGTTCGTTGCAGAAACGTCCATTTGTCGTTGGCCAGCCCACACCAACAGCCTTGCACAACTGCCCCACCCCCCACCCCCACCCCCACCATCTGTTTGAGGCGGCGTTGTCATGTGCCTTCATATCAAGCAGGACATGGCACTGACAAATGAATCTTGACAATATGCACACAGCTTTGGATGACTCCAAATGATTTTTTTCAAATTGTTTTGGGACAGTGTCATTCCTCATTCCTCCGGTGTCAAATTCCCCCACTTCTTTGCACTTGCGCAGCGTCTTTGTACTTGGGCAGTGGCCGAGGGCACGAGAAAAGGGCAATATTGTTCATGACCTGGTCGATCACTTCGATGTGGATGCAAATCCAAGGCGTGTTTTGGAGCCAAAGAGTGGCAAAACCATGTGTTGCAAATAGTGTGCAGTCCCAACCAGGGGGGCTGCCCAGCTGCAGCCCTTTCCTTCCAATCACCCCCACCCCCCGTTCAAGAGGGCCAAAAGTCCCGACGATACTACAGGCCAGTATGGGGGAATTGGCCCATTGGGAAAAAATTTTTGGCCCATTTGAACAGGCTGGTAAATTTGGTTACCGCATGTGTTTGTGCTTAAAATGCTCGGCTTTTTATGGGGATGTCAAAAATGCATGGAAAACAAAAGACTCCATGCCCCCAAGTTGGGGACCCCCAAGATGGCAGGGGTGATGTAGCAACTTTGCCCACGTCTGGCCCTCGAGACGGCAGGTTCACTAGGCGCTTCTGATTCTGTCCCCTTGATGGGGACCCCCGAGAAGGCAAGGGTAAAATAGGGCTAGGGTGGTGGTTGCTCCCAAGGGGCCATCAACGGTATGTTCATTTTGAGAGGCGCTAGATTTTTTGGCGTGAATGACACTAAGAGGGGGCGTTAGTGCATAGAGCGCGCGCAAGGCAACATTTTCGGCTACTTCTGATTCTTGCCCCTGTTTTTTGGTTAGATTCTACCCCTCAAATGGGTGAGTGGATGGGTGGGTGGGATGGGGCGATTTGGGATGATTTATCCTCATGGACTTGCCCCTTTCCTAATGGGGATATGGACCAGCCTCTTTCGAGTTGGGGATATGGACTGCCCCGTTTTCGGTTGGGGATATGGAGCGGCCCTTTTCCCCGACCTATTGTCCCCCAATTTGCCCAGTCTGATGCGTTTGAGGGCTACAAGGTGCATCTATGTGTATTGTGAAATAGGCATGTTGAGCTGGGTACATGATGATGCATTCACCCTCTGCCGCGAAGCATCAATTTTTGCCCCTTGTGCCCTCAGACCTCTTTTGCTATTCGTTATGGAGTTGAGCATTGGGGATAAGGTGTTCTACATTAGGTCTACCGGGCTTCGGAGACCCACGAAGGTGATTGTCATCGCATTCCTTGGCCCAAGGCTTCATTGGGTAATGGTGAACTTGGGGACTGAATGTGGGAAAGTCATAATAAAAGTAGTGCACATGGCGCGCACAGGGCAAACACTCACCCTCAGTGCTTGTCCCATGCACTTGGCACCAAGACTTTGCGCATAGCCTCAGTCGTTGGCCTTTCGCACGATGGGCATGTAGAGTATGATCAAGGTGGTGTGCAAGCCGTCAATCATTGATACCCCATGGACTCCACCTCCTTTGGGGGTCCAAAGGAATTCCCGGAGGAACGTCATTTGCGGGAATTGATGGTGGTGGAGATTGGAGACTGGGGATACCAAAGCACACGTCCTTGGCAAGCATACGTATGTGTCGCTGGCATCAGTTACGGACTATGTGCAATCACAAGACGTTGTGGTTGCATTTTGCAACTACAACAATGACCGTGGACTGTTTTAGCGTACTCAATGTTACGCATAAAGGAGAGGTTGTTGACCTCAAAGTGAGCGAGATGCAACGCAGTGTTACAATGGTCCGATTTGTGGCCTAGCAAAAACCGCCGAGCCACATGTCCCCACATTGCACAAATGCCCACGAATGTTTGTGCAATGCCGTGTTGTGATGTGTTGTTGGTGGTTGTGTTTGTATGTCATTGAAAGTCACATGCAGGAGTCCTACAACAATAGTGAGAAGGTGGTGTTTGTATTGTAAGCCGCCAAACCCACCCACCCACCCATTCACCCACCTACCCTCTTGTCTCGAGCCTCTTGTCATACAGGGCGGCAGCTCTACAGAAACCCGTGCGACTTGCCCCTTGGGTGAGTCTGGGGGCTGGAATGGGTAGAAGCCCCATGGACTATTGCTCCTTAATATGATTTCCTTCCATTCACCCACCTACCCACCCAATCCTACCCCCCACCCACTGTCACATGCAAGCACTTGATTGAGAAGCCCCGATTGGATGTAGTGCGGAGGAAGGACGCCACGCCATTCGGGTACTTGTTGTCGTCCCCTACACCCCAGAATGACTTGTTGGCAATGCTCATGGTGTATCAGTGAGAGAGCTCCCCATCAGCAGAAGAGGACAAGGTTGAAGACTCACTGTCCACGGAGGCATCACTCTCCTTCATCACACAAGGAAAACCCAAATGGGTGTAGGATTGCACAACCAAACCAACCAATCTCAGAACCCTTCACGAACCCAAGACCCAACAAAAGCGCACCCCGGGGGTGCCTGGTGGCCGAAAAATGCTGGAATTTGGGGCCAACCCACCCACCCATCTCTATGCCCAAGCACCCCCTTGGGGGTGGGGGGTGGCCCACTAAGCAATAGCCTGGCCATGTGCACGTTGGATCGGGGTCAACAGAAGAGACGTTTGGAGGCAGCCGTCGCTTCGTGGTTTGTATGCGGCAGGGCAGTGGGGCACTTTGGCATCACGGCGAGTTATTGCACGGTTTGAACCCCCCCCCCAAAAAAAAGAGGGTGGATGCATCCGGTCCCAAGGGCCGGGCGCGACAGGCATTGTGGTTTGATTGTTGTACCATTGGCATTGCTACTCGTGTGCTTGCATGCAAGGAGGGGCGTCAAAGATCGAAACCCTTCGAAGCAAGCAACACAATGTGTTGCCCAAGGCAAAGGCGGTGCCGAGGGACCCCCCTACACCAAAGCGGCGGAAGGTTGCACAAAATGCATGTCCTACCCAAAGGAGTACCGTTTCGTCTGATGTGAAGTCTGATGTGGAGTCCTTGCATGTTTGTATGCATGGAACATGAATGTTGGATGTGTCCGTTGGCATATGCAACTCTTGTGCAACAATTGCCCTTCAGTGGCATGTGCAGTAGGACTGCGTGGCTGCACACAATGGTGCAAGGAGGGAGTCTTGGCCCGCCATAGCTAGAAGGGACTCCTTACTTGCGTCAGCCAACCAGTAGAGTCTCCAAAGGCCACCATAAACACACGTATAGGAGTACGTGCGAAACGTGAAATGATACGAAACAACTACCTCACGGGAATGGGCACGTTCTTGCAAAGGTGTGTGCCAAAGTTTGTGGCACGTTGAGTGTAGCGCTGCGCGGGAATATGAATGCCACCATACCCTCAAAGGGGCCCGGGAGGGTGTGGGCCAAAGTGCCAGTGGTGCGCATGGAGGACCGTGCTTGGGTGCGTGCAAAAGTACCCGCGAAGCCGCGGAGTGATGTTTTTACTGTAAAAACAGAGGTTTTGAGCGACTAACGTAATTAGTATGCATTGTTTGCACTGCCAGTCTGATATGTACTATGACGTGTGTGCATTATTGCGATACACGTTTTAGTGCATTTTTGATTTGCATCCATGGGTGATGGTACTATTGCGGTGGAAGACCTGCTTGATTTTGCTAAGCAGGGATTTGATTTGTGGTCGGAGTACCTGGGGTCCAACATCCTGGAGCGGGCAGCCAACACCACGTGGAAACGTATGACGAACTGTGAGGGTGGTGCTAGCAGAGTGACTGAAGCCGTGACTCGAATTTTCCCGGAGTAAATCGGAGACCACCAAAAATTGTGGAACCTGCTGACGGCATATGAACTCTGGTCTGGTCACATTTTGACGTCCCCGGCTTTGGTGTTTGTCCAAGATGGTTTAAGCTCTGTACTGGAGCCGGGATGGGAGGTACAGCTGCAGCACTACAAAAATGGCTTTGTTGAGAACGTCAGAGCTGGGAGGGAACATCACACTGGTGGTCAGACGGCGACTCAGTCTGGGAAGTGTGGTTTTAAGCCGCCAGTGGATAGTTTTGCGACGGAGCCATCTCAGGCGGATGACGATCAGCATATGGCAGACCCGGAGAGAGGCCAGCTGAATTTGGAGGGGGCGGCAGAAGTGGTGAATCAGGCGAAGGTCCTCTCGAAAAAGAACATGAAGATGTTGCGCAAGAGGCCCGGGGCCCCCAAGTATGTTCGCTATTTTGTGAAGTTAATAAGTGAACTCGCAGAGGAACATGATGGGTCAGCGGAATTTGGCCCAGTGGAGGTAGAAATTTGGGAAGTGCTGCTCAAATGCGAGGAGAAGGGGGAAAAGCATTTGAAAGATGAAGAAAAGATCTGGAGGTCCAAGGAAAAAGAGTGCAAAAAGAAAGAGAAGCGGTGGGCCACGAAGAAGAGCGAGAAGGCGCGTAAGAGCAAGAAAAAGAAATCGTCCAAGTCTGGGAAGTGGAGTGATTTGAGCTCTGATAGCTCTTCGACGTCAGACTCGTCGTCAGGATCCAGCTCTGATGATAGTTCACATGCGGACAGCTCCAGTAGTTGGGATCGGAAAGATAGGAGGAGCAGTGGTGCTGAGCGCCGGTCACGACCTAGCCAGGTTGAGTTTCGCTGGATCAACAGCAAAAAACACTTCGATCCGAAATGCGGAGGCGACGACATTGCGAAATGGCCTTGAAGAATTCGTGGCGGTAGAAGGAGAACCATTCAGGTCGCCATATGCATCAATTCTCTGGGGGAGATTGGAGCCAGGCACTAGACTGGGGTATGTGGCAGCGCTGCAGCAGTTCCTCAGGTACTCGCGCGTCCATGGGTGGTTATTCCCGAGGGAGGCCTTGGAGGGGCAATTGCTGGAGATTGCAAGGGATGGGTACTTCGAAGGGCCGGTCAAAAAGGTCCTATCTGGACTCAGGAAGGCGAAGAAGGCAGGTGTCATTCAGTCCCTGGTCAAAGTCGCGTTTGGAGAGTGGTCAGCCCTTCAGTGGTGGGGTACGTGGGTCCGACGAGAAATCCGTGAACTCGGTAGTGGTTCGGCCGAGAAGGGCGCAATACTGGGAACTGTTGACGTGGCCAGAAAGAGAAGAAGGGCAAACTCGACAAGACCTAGAGCGTTCAGGTTTGACCTGGAGGCAATGGAAGATTCGACTGATGAGGGCGAAGGTATTGCAGATGCAGGAGACCAGTGATTTGGAAACTGGAGGGGTGCTGAAAAGATTGGTGGATTCTAGCCTGAAGGCGTTGGAGAATGACCTGGAAGAAGGGTTGTTGGTCCTGTTATCGGAAGTCATGGAGGTGGCAGGCTCCCAGGCTGTGGGGGCATTAGCATCTGTGCTGAAGGTTCTCGACGCAATGCCAGGAGATGATTGCGAGGATGAAGATGAGGAGAGCTATTATTGTGATGAAGATGGAGAGGAGGACGGCAACCCCGACCTGGCGGGCAAAGGCATTGGAGAGTGTGGAAGAGTACAGCTCAGTGAGTCGCTGTGGAGCAGAGCTGTGCCGGACGACTTGTTGGACAAATATCGAAATTGGTTAAAGGAGACGGGGGGGGGGGGGGCAGCAAAGGAGTGGGAGTGGTTGAGATGCTTGAGAACCTGGTGGAGGGCGGTTCTTTGCGCCGGGTGTCACAGTCACTGGGTGCGTCGGGCAAGGCCCATGTCATTCCAAAGAATAGCGAAAAGTGCAGCTTCATCATGAATTGCATGAAACAAAATGCTTTTGACTGTCGCCCTCCCCCCAAATTTGTGCTGCCCCAGCTGGAGGCATTGCGTGACTGTTTGTTGCTGCGGAAGCGCAAAAGGGTTTATATGATTAAGTTTGATGTTTCAAATTGCTATTGGAGCATTTTGATGCCTAAGCGTTGGAGGGATATTTTCCAGGTATGAATCTTAGGACAGAGTTATGCATGGTCTTCCCTGCCTTTTGGCTGGAAATGTTCGCCTGTGATCTGCCAACGATTAATGGGAGCCCTGGCGGAAAATTCTGTTTTTGAATTGCAGGTGCTCGCGTTCACTTACCTTGATGATATTTTAGCGGCAGGGGCGCGCAGAGATCTGAAAAGGGCAGTGCGTAGGTTGAGGGGCAGGCTGCAGAGGGCACGTTTTGTGGTCAGCCCGAAGTCCAGCTTGGAACCTACTAGAGTGCTCGATTTTGTGGGGAACATTTTTGACACTAAGAGGAGACGCATGGAGAATAGGAAAGGTATGGTGACTGCCTTACTGTGGAGCTGGCTCAGGCTGAGGTTGGGACTTATGCGCAAAAAGGGCTTCGAGAGGTTTTTGGGGAGGTTGGAGTGGGCTTTGCGACCGCAGGGAGGAACTGCCCCATTTTTGGCTGGGGCGTCTAGGTGGAAGTTGTCTGGTGAACAAAGGGTGCCGCTGAGTCGGTGAGACCGTTGCTTACGGCAGTGGTGTTTGCTGTTTTGCCTCAGTGTTATGCTGGTCAGCCATACGTGTGGCGAGGGCCACCTTGTTCTGTGCGGGATTTCATTATTTTTGCTGATTCCGCTCCTAGGCCCAACAACGGCTTCCGTTATGGATTTTTTGTGCCCGGCAGCGGCATCAGGTGCCCTTGGATTGACTTGCTTTAGCAGGCAGATTTATTGGCTTTGGTGCAAGCATTCAAAATAACAGGATATAAAGGATGGCGTAGGGTGGCTGTAGGCTCCAGGCAGACAGTAAGTCAGGTGTTAGGCTTGCGGTGTGGGACGTCTTTGCCTGTCCAGAACCGTATTTTGCGCCAGGTTTTTTGGTGGAGGCGATGGAGCAAGGTGCAGCTGGCTGTTTTTTATGTCCCGTCGGATTAAAATCCGGCGGATCCGCCGAGCCAAAGGCCTCGATTCGTGGACAGAGAGGCGTGCATGAGAGCGGCGGAGGATAGGTATGTGGTGTGGAAGGCGCTGCACAGACCATTTCCTTATTTTGGGTCGCTGGCTCCTTTTCCCTGGCCTGAAGACAAGTGAGGGGGGGGGGGGGTGCAGGACGCCGGTTTCACCGGGTGGGGGGGATTGGTCGCCAGCCAGCTGCCGTGCCTCAACACTGCTGCAGTGCGCTGACGTGGGCGCCGGTCCCGCGAATACATTGTGACCTGCTGGTTCTTACGAACCACGTCCGTATCGCGGATAAGGCAGTCGCTTTATATTCGCCGGGTCTGCCTGCAGCGACCCTGCCACAACGAGGTGGACCAGGAAGGTTGGGGCCGTCCTGCGTGGCCGTCATGGGCTGCTCGGACAAATTTTCTACAACCCGTGTTCTGTGGACGTTGTGTCCATTGTTTCCACTATGTGCTTTCCAGTTTGGATGCTGTTGACCGCCCAGATGGTCCCTCTGGCCTTTGTTGCTGTTGAGTGGGCTTGAAGGGTGCAGCAGGAGGTGGCGTGCAGTCTGCAGCTTTATTTGATGTGATCTGGGGAAGTTTTGTCCGTTATTTCCGCTATGTGCTATCCAATTTGGATGCTAGGTTTGACGGCAATTGGGGCTGTGACGGCGACAGGGACTGTTTTAAGAAATATCCATTTCTCTTGGGTAGGAGTATGCCTGAGTGGCATTGACCGTCGTCTGGGTTACGGAGAGCGCTGGATTCTGTCGTGCATGTTTGCAGCTTGTTGGAGTTAGTGTAAAAGTGATGTTTTTATTGTAAAAACAGAGGTTTTGAGCGACTAACGTAATTAGTATGCATTGTTTGCACTGCCTGTCTGATATGTACTATGACCTGTGTGCATTATTGCGATACATGTTTTAGTGCATTTTTGATTTGCATCCATGGGTGATGGGCCCACTTGCCCACCCTATTGTTTTTTTACCCATCTTGGAGTGGGTCTTCAGGACTCTGCATACATTGATTTGCTGGAATATGCTTGAGTGGCATTGACTGTCGTCCGGGTTACGGAGAGCGCTGGATTCTGTCGTGCATGTTTGCAGCTTGTTGGAGTTAGTGTAAAACAGGTAGTGCAGGCAAGAGTGCCCGGAAAACTGCCCGCAAAGATGTGGCCCGAATTCCTGGAAGAGCCGCTAGGGCCGGTGTCCGGGAGGTCTCGTGTGGGAGGACCACACCCAAGTGCCCGCAAAAGTGCCCGTGAAGCCCCGGGCAAGTAGCACAACGGTGCCCACAAAGGTGTTGGCCAAAGTGCACGGTGGAGTGCTTGGGTGAGTGTGTGGAAGGGTGCCCAAAAAAGTGCCCGCGAAGCCCCTAGTAGGTTCTCTGGCCAGAAGTGCATGCAAAGGTGCCCACAAAAGTTCCTGTGAAGGTGACAGGTTTTTGTGTGTGTTCCGCCTACGTGCATTCTTGTTCGGGGAGATGTGGACCCTATATTCTGTGTCCGGGCTCCAGGCAAATGCTTGGCATAGCCGGGACAGGAATCACAACAGCTAATCTACACTGCTACATGCAAAGGGACAGAAATGCCCTTCGACATGGCCATGTGCGGCAAGATGCCGCGGCCATGGACCTAACAATCCAGCCACTACTGAGGACACGTGCCAGTGAACCCTCGAAGTTTACCCCGTTCCTTTGTGTCCTAGGACGGCGGTCTCTCCGCTATGCTACCCACTGTACCGTACCTTACTGCTTGCACTATTTTACGTCAACACCATTAGGTTCGCCGGATGGCGTAGCGGTCACCTGCCGCACTAGAGAGCCCTCTGGTATATGCTTAAGAGCTTTGGGTCTGCGCCCCGTACCCTGCCTCACAGGGGTTCAATGTAACATATGATATCATATGCCGGAGGGATGCCCACCTTTCAAGAACTATCTTCAGCACTCTCTGAATTTCTGGAGTCAGCCAAAGAAACAAAAAGCTTGGCATGGGCGGGACAAGCGCTTTTTATGGGTCCCATGAACTTTCACCTCCCAGATGAACAGGGGACAAAAAAGGGATTCATGGAGGCACAAAACAGGCTCAACGCAACGCCTGTGGTGTGGGGCGGTACGGAGGACGACGCCATCCGGGAAATGGTGGATGTGCTGGCCCAAGGGCAAAAAGCGCATGCGCGTAAGCGTCTACTCATGGTGTACGTGGCCAACAAAAACCGGGACTTGGCCATTGCCACACTGCGTCTAGAGCAAGTCGAAAGACCCTCGCTTCGTGCAGCCAACAGATATCTGGCCGGGGTCACACATCACATCACAGGGCGTTGGATTGAAGTCCACTTCGGGATATTCTGTGTCGAGGTCCATGTAATCGTCGTCTCCGGGCGGGGTCCCTCCGGGGGCGGGGGCTGGCTCTTGGAGGTGCCCTGTGAGTCCATGGGATGCGCATCGCCATGGGCATCCTTGAAGCCGGGGATCATATGCGCATAGGGTGCACAACCGGTGCAGCAGGTGACACGATAGCGGGAACAGCAAGGCATCCTCGTAGCACAGAGGGCAACGCTCGAGGTCTCGTCTCCGAACTTCAATGGAGTAATGGCCCCCTCCCGATCCATCAAGCGAAGACACCTCTCCATGTTCGCCATGGGCATCCCCGAGCTGAAGCAATGAGGACCTTGGTGAGGCACGAGCTTCCGCAGAGGTCGGGAGTTCCTCCGGGCTATAGAGCAGATCGGTAGGGAGCCATCCCCAGCTGGAGTCACCTTGTGCATCCGTAGGGGGTGGGGGCCCCACATGGCGGTGTAGCAACCCGGCAGGGAGCCATCCCCAGTCGGGATCATCTGTATCCGTTTGACTTGGGATGAGATATGCAATTGGGTCTTGTTGTCGTTGGACATCTCCACACTGGTAAACCGGAACTTGCGGCCCATGACTGGCCGTCGGCCATTGGTCCATGTGGCAGCCGACGTGGAGCTGCGGGGAGTGTGCAGCCCGTGGTCGCTCGGGTTGTGGCGAGCCCCTCGGTGGCGGTTCGCGTTGTGCACACCCAGTCAGAAAGGAGGTAGTGCCTGATGCAGGGCCGGATGACAATGCTGCTTTTTGCACGTCAATTTCAACATCGAGGCCAGGTACTGGTGCCGGTGCCATCCCTTCATGGACGTCGAGACCCCAGAGGTGGTCGCCACATGTGCTGCAGCAAAGTGAATAGAAATCTCGGATGCCGCATCGTGAACACTGGATGTGTAGACCTCCTGTGGGGGTCATCGGTGATCCGGGGCTGTGAACCTCGGTGGTGTCCGTCGTTGGGCTAGTCGGGGCGCTCGGGGCAGTTTTGCTGTCCCTAGGTGGTGTGCAGAGTACCGCGCCATGCATCTCGCCCGGGAGGGCATTGTGGTCGGCATGGCACTGTTGGAGCAGGTGATGGTGGAGTGCCACTAGAGACGAGACCTTTGTATTGATGGAAGCCGTGCTGCGCAAAAACTGACATGTCCCCAATAGTAGTGAGGTCATTCCACGGCCGGGCAAGATTGGGTGGTTCCGGGAGTGCTAGCCCTGTGACCCCGGCCTGTGGCCCCGGCGGATACGTGGTGGTAATGCAACCGCTTGGATGCCCTAGATCCCGTGACCTTGAGAGAATTTGCTGGGTGGGGTGTGGTCCCGGGTTGGCCTCTACATCCCCATCTTGTACCACGTCGTGGTGCCACGTTGTTGACTGTGGAGGGGGGTGGTGCTGACTGGAACGCCAATCCCATGTAGTGCAAGGCATGCAAGATTCCCAAGCAGATGCAATTTGATACACGAAGAATGTCACCGCGGAGGTCATAAGAACGTGCTCAGTCGTGCTGGTTGTGGTCGACACAATACAACGGATACATGCTGCCTGGAAGTACTCGCCACCTGTATCGAGAGGCCCCCGACCTTTGGAGGGTAGAGGGCGTACACCTGTTGCCGCCAATACCATGAGGCATAATATAAGATGATGTGATGGAATGAGAACTCGGTGGGGCGGGAGGCGTGGGCCTGCATCCGCTGGCGAAACCGGAGTGAAAGGGGTCACCTTAATTACTACCCGCATGGCATGGCCCTCCCGAGTGGGCCCTTCTGCCGCTTGCGACGAGGGCCTCCTCACTCCTGCGAAAACGGAGGACAGTGAGTGAAAGGGAGAAGCGGCATAGGATACAGCAGGGTGCAAACATGTCTCATGCACCTGAGTTTGCCTGTGTCCTGTGTGCGAGCTGGCCTGCGACAAGAAGGGGTCGTGGAGTGCAACCATGTCCCGGTAGGAGGGAACGGCGGAAGGAATGGCAGCTACGTGCCGGGACTCTCGAGCCCGCAGGAAGCTGACCGACGGGAGGCGCATGTCTGTTGCGGTGTATGGCGGGGGGATGTCGTCGGCGTGTGGGGGAGGGCTGGGGGGAGGGCCGCTCGGAGGCCGGGATGCGGGGTGGGGCGCTGACGGGGCCGCCGGCGGAGGGGCCGCTGATCGGGGCTGTGCTTGGGGCCGGGGAGCGCGAACTCCTTCTTGCGCGGAGTCCCTCTCTGCCTGTACCAGCGCAAAGGGGTCGATGTCGTCACATTGATGGAGGTCAATCGGACAGCTTGCTGTCCCTTCCTCGCTGCTGGCGGTCGCCGCGCCGTTGTCTCCCGTCGTAGAGGCGCTCGGCGGAGGTTGCGGGCACGGCTTGGCGGCCCGCGCTGACGGTGTGGCACGGCCGCGCGCCCCTGTAGGGAGCGGTCGCGGGGCGGATGCCGCTGCCCGCGCCTGCGTAGTGTCGCGCGTGACGGAAGGCGCACTTGTCGCCTCGGCCGTGACCGGGGCTGGGTGGGGCTGTTGCCGGTGGTAATCGGCCCAGTTGCGCTCGGCCGCCTGCTGCCCCCACTCCCTAAGCGTGTTAACCGACTGGCCATAGGAGGTTACAGGACGCGTAGATCCCGGTGGCAAACCCGCTGCTGCCTCGATCGTCCGACAGCGGTTTGCCTTTTCCCGATTGATGGACCGGCGAATGTTGGTTTGCTTCTGGCGTTGAGAGGGCGTCGGGCCGCGGGACGGATCGGGGCTGGATGGTAGGGGTCCCGAGCCGGTCACCCTTTGGGGCGCTGGAGGGGGCGCGGCGTGGTGCTCCTGGTCTGGGCTGTGTTCTTGTTGCGCTGGGGGTGCCTGAGGTTCCTGTGGTGGTGGATGCTCGAAGGAGGGATGCTGGCTATGGGGTTGAGTAGCCTGATGATGCTGTGGACTGGAGTACGGGTCGTGTTGGTAGGGGTGGGTGTGGTTCTGGTGGTAGTTTGCGTGATAATGCTGGTGGGAGTGCGGCGAAGCTTGGTAGGGGTCGTGCTGATATGGGTGTTGGGTGGGTGGTTCGGAGGTGTTGTGCGGGGACGGGATGTGTGGGGATTGGTCCGGATGGGAGTGGTAGGGTTGGTGCGTTGGCTGGGTGTACGACGGATAGTAATACGAATAGAAATGCGGGGAATGTGGGTGTGGTTGATATGGCGTCGGGCCCGGGGTTTGTGGCTGCGGGGTTTGTGGTTGCGGGGTTGGTTGCTGGTGGTGTGGCTGTAGTGACTGGGCAGTGCGTGCTGCTGTGGTGTATAGTACGGGTATGTGTACGGGTAGGGGTACGGTTGGAGGGGAGGGGGAGGGGGGGAGGGGGGGTGTCTTTTCTGTTTTTTGCGCTTGTGGTGTCGTTTGTGTTTCTTGTGTTTTTTGGATTTTGGTTCGCGGCGTGGGGATGAAGAGGTGGAGGCCGTAGAGGTTGTGTCCGAGGAGGCGGAGGAGTCGGTGTCGGAGGGGCAACGACGTTTGCCCCCCACCGCCGTTCGTGTAAACACGCGTTCGCACATGCTGCCCAGCTCGTAGGGGCATGTGGGCGGCGTGGTAGTGGTGGAGTCGGGGGGTTGCTCCAACTGCCCCCAGTGCACTTCATATACAGACATTGGCGTCGGATCAGTGCCTGTTGCGAAGAGATCTCGAGGAGGGCTAGCTGTGGGCCACGCCGGCTTGTCGATATCAACAGGGTCCGGGTAGCCAGCGGCAGCGAGGGCGAGAGGGTCGTCCGTCAAGCCCAACGGGTACGTGGAGACGGGGACCAGGTGGCTAGACGCGAGGCTCGTGCCTGCGGCGTCAAGACTCAATGGTGCGAGGCCGTGGCGTGCTGCACACTGGTCTCCCTGCACTGCTGGAAAGGAAAGGGGATCGTCGGCATCCCCCAGATCTCCATATGCATCATGGGCCCCATGCGCCTCGGCATGACTCCCAGCCAGGAAAGGGGCCGGTTGCGTGTTGTGCTGTGGATTGTACCAGGCTGCCACAGTGTCTATATTGGGGCCAGGGGCAGCAAGTACGGTCCCAGGGGAGGGTGCCAGATGTGGCCCAGCGGACGTGACCCCAAGGGAGGGGGGGGGGCTGAGCTCGCCAGTGCAGTGCCATGACGCGAGGCTAGTGCCTGCTGCGCCTAACAGTGGTGCGAGGCCGTGGCCTGCTGCACACTGAAATGCACCTGGGACCGGGACTGGGGCGTGGTCTGGGGGCATGTGAAACGGCCCCTCCGTTTGCTTTACGGCCACAATAGCAGGGGTGGGCTGGGTGTGCACCAGGTTGGAGCTGCCAAGGGAGTCCAGACCGCCCTCAAGGAAGATCCGAGCACCAGCCTTGAACCACAGAGGCGGATCGACCTGCATACCAGTGTACTTGGCCAACAACTCAGGGGTCAAGCAGCCCAAAGTGCCTAACATAGCCCAACGTGCATGGATCATCTCGGCCTCACGGTATGCGGCGAAGGTGGTAGGGTCGGGGGCCAAACCGGCGGCGTCCCAACCGTAGTCACCAGGGTATTCTCCATTGAGGTAGTCCGGGGTGGTGGCATCAGAGAATGGGTCCAACCAATTATTGCGCTCAGGGCCATAGCAGGCATTGGTGGGGAACATGGCCACAGGGGAAGGAGCGAAATGGGTAACATTGGCGGCGGTCACACCTTTCTTCGGTGAATAGGTCGGCGATGTGGGAGACCCAGCTCTCAACAGGACCCTCACCGGTCGCGATGGCCTGCACGTAGTAGCAGAACATGGAGTACATAGCCAAACGGCCGTTCTTGATCTCCTTCACCTTCAGTTCACTGAAAGTGTCAGGGTCCTCACCCAAACCCAGATGGTCAGAGGCTTCACCAGGGTGGTGCAGGTGCATACCCTTGCACAGAGGACCCCCGTTCACACAGCAAGCCTCAACGGCGGCCATTAGGGCAAACTGGCAGGCCACGATAGCAGGGATGGGCTGGGTGTGCACCACGTTGGAGCTGCCAAGGGAGTCCAGACCGCCCTCAAGGAAGATCCAAGCACCAGCCTTTAACCACACAGGCGGATCGACCTGCATACCAGTGTACTTGGCCAGCAATTGAGGGGTCAAGCAGCCCAAAGTGCCTAACATAGCCCAACGTGCATGGATCATCTCGGCCTCACGGTATGCGGCGAAGGTGGTAGGGTCGGGGGCCAAACCGGCGGCGTCCCAACCGTAGTCACCAAGGTATTCTCCACTGAGGTAGTCAGGGGTGGAGGCATCAGAGAATGGGTCCAGCCAATTGTTGCGCTCAGGGCCATAGCAGACATTGGTGGCGAACATGGCCACAGGGGAAGGAGCGAACTGGGTAATATTGGCGGTGGTCATACCTTTCTCGGCAAATGGGTCGGCGATGTGGGAGACCCAGCTCTCAACGGGACCCTCACCAGTCGCGCTGGCCTGCACGTAGTAGCAGAACATGGAGGACATAGCCAAACGGTCGTTCTTGATCTCCTTCACCTTCAGCTCAGTGACAGTGTCAGGGTTGTCAGCCTCATGGTATGCGGTGAAGGTGGTAGGGTCATCGGCCAAACCGGCGGCGTCCCAACCGTAGTCACCAGGGTACTGTCCAGTAAGTTAGTCAGGGGTGGAGGCATCCGAGAATGGGTCCAACCAATTATTGCGCTCGGGGCCATAGCAGGCAGTGGTGGGGAACATGGCCACAGGGGAAGGAGCGAACTGGATGATATTGGCGTTGGTCATACCTGTCACGGCGAATGGGTCGGCGTACTCAGTGGAGTCCATCCCTGCCCCGTACACTCCGTTATATTGGGGCGCCGTGGGGAACATGGCGTCCAACTCGGTAGCCTTGTGGTCATAGGTGCTGAACATGGCCACAGGGGATGGAGCGAATTGGGTGACGCAGGCGGAGGTCAAAATCGGGGCTGGGACTGGGATTGGGCTGGCTCTGGGCTGGGACTCGATCGGGGGCCGGCTGAACCCGGACTTACTGCCTGTCCTTCTGGGGGGCGTGGCCGCTGCGAAGGACTTACCGCCGGGATGTCGGGTGACAGGTCATGATTGCTGTCGAAAAAAAAAATAGACACTCAGAAACCCCGGATGTGATGTGTGACCCGGATGAACGGGGGACAAAAAAGGGATTCATGGAGGCACAAAACAGGCCCAACGCAACGCCTGTGGTGTGGGGCGGTACGGAGGACGACGCCATCCGGGAAATGGTGGATGTGCTGGCCCAAGGGCAAAAAGCGCATGCGCGTAAGCGTCTACTCATGGTGTATGTGGCCAACAAAAACCGGGACTCGGCCATTGCCACACTGCGTCTAGAGCAAGTCGAAAGACCCTCGCTTCGTGCAGCCAACAGATATCTGGCCGGGGTCACAAAGTGGACGGGCACGGTGAACGCAAAGTACGATGGGTGGACAGGTGATGAAACCTTTGCCCCCGGATTTGCTGAACCGCACCCCCTCATGGGCGTCCTGTTGGATAACTCGGCCGAGTGGCGACCTGTGGAGGCCGTTGAGAGTCGTGAGTTGGACGTGCAAAACATGGACCACGATGATTTGTACGGGAACATACAAGACGGCGGGAAGTTCGCCATTGAGGAGGACACGGATACGTTTGTCCTAGAGTTCCCGGAAGCCATGAAAGTCAACACGCTCCATCGCATGTTCAAGTTCCTCAACGAAACAGACATGGAGGTCCAAACCAGTATTGCCATGCAGCTACCCTCTAATAGCTTCCCGTTTATGGGGGCTATGGAGGCTCGCGCGTCGCGGTCTCAATCCACGGCATACAGGGTCCGCCTCCCAAGACGACTGGTGGCCAAGGCCACGCGAGTGGTGGCCGAGGCAGCGGAGGCTAGATACAAACAAGATGACCAGCTAGTGGGCCCCTTCAACATCAACGAATTGGCACACGAGCTCTGGATTTTGCGGCAGCGCTTTCGGGTGGAAAAAGAGGACAAAATCTCCTCTTATGAGGATATTATACGGGACTTCCGCCAGAATCACCAGTTGATTCAGGGCACACTCATGGAGCATGTTGTGGGGATGAAGCCCGTCGACAATTATCGGTTGATGGTGCAGTTCAAGACGACCCTAGACCGCCTGACACTCGCCTCTGTGTTGAAACAAATCAACCATTACGAAGCGCAAAACATGCCCACCAACGACATGATGTCGGGAGGGGTGTCACGGAGTAAATGGGGCTACGCGGCAGTCAAGGCACGAGCCCTGCTCCCGAACCCCGACCGCTCGCACGCTACAGAGATCTTTTGGGGAGCATCGCTGGGAGTCTCCGAGTATGAATTGCGAGTGACCGTCGCCAGTTTTGGTCGGTACTTGACGTTGGCCGAGGAGCCTAGCTTCTACATGGAACCCACTTACGTGCATTATGTGAGGGCCACCTACGAAAACCCCCAAAGTGCGGGTCTTGCGGCAGGGCAGTTCCTTAAGGTTAAAGCTGGGGTCCTCCAATGTACCACGGGCGACTCTACCCAGGATGCTCTCATCCGGGACCGCATTGATTCCATGTTGTTGGATGTGGTCCCGGACTCCTCTCAGGTCCGCCTTCCACATCGCCTCCAGTACGCAGCGAAGTTCTTGGGAGCCAAGGAGGCCATGGCAAAACTGCATGATGAGCACCTCAAGACGAAACGTCTCCACGAACCCGCCATGGACACGCAAAAGAAAATGATGCAATGGGATACAGAGGACCCTCTCCTCCAGCCGAAGCGTGCCAAAACGGAAGCCCAGGACGCCCGTCTCCGCATGGACACGCGCCGACCTACGGCCTCCACCGCCAGCGACCTTAAGATCAAGACCAGTGCCTCCAAGCCAAAGCTGGCTGCCCCGGCACATAAACCAACTGTAAAGCCCAAACCGCCCACGCCCGCACGGCGGGGTGTACCCAAACCAGCACGCAAGTGACCCCAGTCTGGGGGCACGCTGGGATTCTACCTGTGGGTCCTGTGCCTCCTCGTCTGCCTGGAGGGTTGTGTTAGCCACGTCATGCGGCACTCACTACTCCTCGATATTCATGAGCTCGTCATGGTGGGGGCAGGACACGGGATTACATGGTACGTGGGACCGTCACGGGTGAGGCGCCGTTCGCCCCGACGCACATGGTGGGCCCACGGCATGAGATGGGAATACCGTGGGGCGCGCATTTACCGGGTCTGGGACAGGGGGCGGCTATTCAGTTGGCTTGTTTGTAAGACGTATCTACGGGGGCACCTGGGCCCCTACAAGCCGTGGGAAGCCCTTCTACTGTTGCTTGGGGGAGACATGGAGCTCAACCCCGGGCCTTCAAGTGGTCAATGGGCTGCCGTGTATACCGCACTGAACAAGGGAGTGGTCAAGTCTGCTACCGGTTGCACGCAACCAAGTGGCGATGGCCTCCGGTGGGCGTCCTTCAATATTGGGGGCCCCACGGTTGATTGGGACCGATGGGTCACCATCGTACAGCTCTTGTCTGATATGCGCCTCGACATTGTCGGCTTACAAGAAGTTAAGCCTACCTTCCCCAACATAGAGGCGGCAACAACATTAACCTTCCCCGAGTGGCAGATCTACTATCACCCACACCCGTCCGGGACCATCAATGGGGTGGCATTCCTGGTCCGCAACACAATGGACCACTTCGTGCTCAAGGACGGCAATCAACGTGCCTCGCTTTTTGCAGACCCAGACGGGACCTTTCTCGGACTTACTTTGCAGCTTCCCAACAAGCCACGGCTACGGGTCCTCAACTACTATGGACTCCAAACTGCAGCCACCAAGAAGAGGCAAGATGCCTTTGTTGAGACACACCAATACGATGTACTCATGGGCGACTTCAACGACTCTATTTGGAGCAACCCAAGTCGGTTTTGGCACGATGACCTTCTGAACCGCCGTCTATACGACCCGCTGCACGAACTATGCCCCGATGGGTCTGTACAGGCGGGACACGCCAGAGGGTGCCACCGCCTGGATGCCATCCTGGTCTCTTCGCGGTGCTGGGGGAATGTTAGCCCCATGACATACCATATTGTCGCCATGCCCACCTCCGACCACCGGCCCGTCCTAATGGCTACAGGCCTCACCTCCACGGACTGTGAGTCCTTCATCAAAGCCACGCACCCTGCCAAGAAGTGGAATGTGCGGCAAGAGCGAGCCGCCGTGCAGGAGACACAACGCATACTCGCCGGGCAAGACACCCCAATGGACGCAGTATCACGCGCTGATGCGGTCCTCAAGGCGGTGGCGCAGGCCGTCATTCGACAGGGGAAGCGCACCAAGCGGACCCGTCTCAAAACTAACACACAACAGTGGCACAAACACTTCCAAGTGGTCAAGAAGCGCATCGCGCAGGAACCGCGCGAAGTGGCCAACAAGCGCCTCTATACCATGCGTCATGCTGCCCTCCGCAAGGATGGGGTATTCTTCCGCTTGACCAAAAATTGGACCCGCGGACCATTGAAGCCCACGCAAAAGCGACCCAGTCCGGACCTGGCGCGCGCTTTGCTGGCCAACTTCAGTGGCAACCCCCCCTATGACATGGCGGTCATTGAAGCACTCATCCCACAACTCATCCCGCAGGGGCACATGACTGACGGCCCACCAAGCTTCGATGAGTTCAAAAGGGCATGTATGGGCAAGCGCAAGAAAGCCGTGGGCCCTGATGGGGTTTCGCACCGCTTGCTGGGCATGCTGCCAGACGATACGCTGCACACATTGTATGAGGGGGTGCTAGAAGTATGGAGAACAGGAGATATCCCGCAGCATTGGCTGCGGTCTGAGGTGGTGTTGATGTACAAGAAAGGGGATCCTGACCGCCCCGAGAATTATCGACCCATTGCCGTGAACAACAGTATATATCGTGTTATCATGAAGTTGTACAGGCCCCGTCTGCGGCGCCTTGTGGACCGGGTTGCTAGCCCCGAGCAGCATGGGTCAAGGCCTTTGCACACCGCAACTGAGCAAGCTGCAAACTTAGTCAACTCCCTCCACGAGCACGAAATGAAGGGCCGGGAGCCTTTTGTGGTTTTGTTGGATGTTGCCAAAGCCTTCCCGTCCACAATCCATGAGGTCATTTTCTCCATCGTGCCGGGCTCCCGCCGAACTATGTGAACGCCTTCCGCACGATCTATGCACATATTGACACATACACGGACATACAAGGAGAACGAATATATTTCAAGCCCACGCGGGGCGTCAAAGAAGGATGCCCCTGCTCCCCGCTCTTGTTCGCTATTGTATATGAGTTGTTGATCAAGCGTTTGATCGCCAAGTACCCGGACACATTCGTTTATGTTGACGATATTGCCATCATTGTTAAAGATTATTCTGAATTGGAACGACTCCTCACCGACCTCTCCGCTTGTGGGTCCCAGATTGGGATTCAGTTCAATCCTAACAAGACAGAAGTGTATCACTTCCACAGACCACGGTCCTCGGGCGCTACCTCAGGGGGTGCCCAGCAGGCAAAGCACATCTGGTGGGGACAACATCGCCTCGACTTCAAGGATCCCATGTTCACCTACTCGGGCCACACCATCGCTGGTGTAAGGTATAGGGGCAAGGCTAGGGATGCGCTCTTCGCCGCCCTGCAAGCTCAGGTAGCCGCATACACCATCCTCCCGTTGACAAGCTTTGAGCGGGCACAAATCGTCAATTCCGTACTCATCCCCAGGTGGGTGTATAAGAGTCTCTTTATGTGGGATGTGTGTTGGGGCAACCGCATGGAGACCGCCTTCGAAGAGTTTGTCCTTCAGGCTCCCCGCGTGGAAAAGTACCTGCAGTGCCGCCTCTACACGGACGTCACCGAAGGGGGACTGGGCCTCCACAGTGCGTCCTGGGCCGGTTTATGCGCCCTTATTCAGCTAGTCCAACGGGCCTTGCGAGTTCCACACAGGCCTATGACGAGGCATACCAACTCAGGTCATCTCCCACACATGGTGGAGAAGTACCGCAAAATCCTGCTGTCCTTTGGTATGGAAATGGGGCGCCTCCCTCGCGCCGGCCAATCGATAGGTCGAAAGGCACCCAAACGGGCCCACGATGACCTCGAGTCACTCTTCGATGATGAGGACTCCGACGATTGCAGGTTTGAGTCGCTTGTACCCCACCAGTACCTCCAATCCCTGCGTCCCAAGAGCGGCACTAGTCCCGTGCAACCCAACGTTGAGCAGTCAGGCCGTGCCTGGCACCAACAGGGGCAACCCACGGGGTTGACGTGGTACAGTGACGGCAGCCTGTTGGAAGGGCGTGCTGGCACAGGGGTGGTCAACGGACCTATGCGCATCCAGGCGAGAGTACCGGGTCCGCAGACAATTTATAGGGCAGAAATGTACGGCGTATGGATCGCGGCGTGCCTAGCCCAACCGGGGGACTCCATCTTGCTTGACAACCGGGCTGCGGCACGATGCGTCTCCAAGCCACCCAGCCCACAATCGGCCGACTATGATTTGCACGACGCAGTGTACCAGCTTATCTCCACCAAGGCACTCCAAGTACGTTGGGCACGTGGGCATCGGGACCCTAAAAAGGCGCATAGTTTGCAAGATTATCAGGACAGGATTGTCAATGGCAACGAATTGGCCGCTCGCAGCCCGAGCGGGCAGTACCATGCACCCTTGCCGTGGTCTGGGCAGCACATCACCCGCGGATATCCTCTTGAACAGCCATGCAATGCCGTCCCCTGCCCGTAAGTGGATCATCAAATCACGCCCCCGGAAGCTGGTACCCGAGGCGCATTGGACGCCATGGCTGCCTTTGCGCGCAGTCAACCGAGATAAGTGGGGTCCATGGCTGTGGGGGACACCGCGATTGCCGGGGTATCGGGCACCCTGGGAAACCGGGCCGGTGCTGTGCCCACGGTGTGGACAGCGCCATGGCCTTGCAGTGCAGGAGTGCCTCTTGTCATGCCCCTCCGAATCCCAGTTTTGGGACATTTGGACCGACGCATGGGAGACATGGAAACCGGAGGCAACCAAGTTGCGACAAACGGCGTCCGCAGACGAACTGCGCATGTGCACCCGCTTGCAGTTCCCACACTCCCTTCAACGATCCTTCCTTCCAGTCCGGGCGCACTGGAGGGTGGTAGTTGCCACATGGCACTTCCACGTAATCCAGCGATTGCAGGCGTGGGTCGTTGACAAGCTGCAGCACGCCCCAACTTTCGTCAGCAATAAGCGGCCCACGCACATCGTCCCACCTGTTGCTGGGGCCTTGCCGCAGGTAGCTAAACCTACGGCCCGCAACATTTGGAACCACGTGAGAGGCGTGCTGTCGATCCCGCCGCGATCAGAGCCACGTTTCACACATACTGTGCCCACGGTGGAGGAACTTCGGTGGCAATTGACACAAGCGGTCACCACTGCCGAGCGCACGTGGGTCTTGGAGGCCATGGCCCGGCACCACCATGTAGCACCGCCGCGCAAACGGCCCAGAGAACCGTCGCCGCCACCGGCACAGGCTCCGGCCTCACCGCCGCGCGAGTCTCGTGAAATTCATGCCGGACGCTTCCTGGAATAGGCCAGGCGGGTCATGCTACACGCCCAAATGCAGGCCGCACGACTCTGCCTGGAAGAGGTGGCGCAGGCACTCGCCCGGCAAGCCGTCACACAGAAGTTACTCTTCTTGGCACACCACCACGAGCACTTGTGCCGGCAAGCGTACTTCCTCTACAAGGAACACACGACGCGGTGGTATGTAGAAGCGCAACAGGCGGTCTACCACTTGTCCTGGATGGCGGATTCTCGCCGACTACGCTTCCGCCAGTGGCGAACGGCTGTACTCCTCGAGGCGCGGTCCACGGTGTCGCGCAAGCTCACCGTGGCATCCTCGTGTTGGGAGCAGGCACATGTTTCGCTGTCCACCGGCATCCAAGCGGAAGAAGCATCCGAGTGGCGGCATATGTCCCAAGTGCACGCGGTGACCCTTACGGCCTTACGGCGGACGACTTTGTCGGACCCCCGATGGGACATCCGAGGGGCAACCGCACAGCGCATGAAGCGCTTGCGGGACGAGAACCCACCCGAGACACACAAGAAACGGAGGACAGAGACGCCGGAGGTTCCTAGTGATCTCCAGGATATGGAAATCCCGGTGGAGGACACGGGCGATGTCATAGTCTTGACTGGATTGTAACACCCCAAGAGGTCCGGGAGGACGCGCATACCCGTGCAAACGGGGCGACGGGGGTGGGGCAAGGCGCAGGACTCGTTCCTCCCGCCACCGCGCCGCAGCCGTCTTGGTGAGGGTAGGTCATACCAAACCCATACCCAAAGTCGGCCCTGTCACTGACCCATGACCTGCTATGTGTACTCTCAATGGACACTTGGTGGAACTTCGGTCACGAGTTAAAAAAAAAAAAGGACTCTGCATACATTGATTTGCTGGAGTATGCCTGAGTGGCACTGACTGTCGTCTGGGTTACGGAGAGCGCTGGATTCTGTCGTGCATGTTTGCAGCTTGTTGGAGTTAGTGTAAAACAGGTAGTGCAGGCAAGAGTGCCCGGAAAACTGCCCGCAAAGATGTGGACCAAATTCCCGGAAGAGCCGCTAGGGCCGGTGTCCGGGAGGTCTCGTGTGGGAGGACCACACCCAAGTGCCCGCAAAAGTGCCCGTGAAGCCCCGGGCAAGTAGCGCAACGGTGCCCACAAAGGTGTTGGCCAAAGTGCACGGTGGAGTGCTTGGGTGAGTGTGCGGGAGGGTGCCCAAAAAAGTGCCCGCGAAGCCCCAAGTAGGTTCTCTGGCCAGAAGTGCATGCAAAGGTGCAATTTTTAATGGTTTTTCTTCGCTTGAAAAAGCCCTTTGCCATTGTTTTAGATATGTGGCCCAGTATGTATTCTTTGCATTTGGGATGTCAACTTCAGGTTTCTTGTGGGGGGTATATGGTTGCATTAGCCAGCTACTTAGTCCATAATCAGTCACTCGGGAATCTGACATTCAGAGCACAATAGCACGTAATTGGTTTACATGTTTGTTTCTTTGTTGCCATTGTACATAGATACACCTTTGATGTACATATATCTTCTTTCGCTGCAGGTCTTTGTGTGAAAAAACATGTGTTTTGCTCTGCACTGCCATTCTGTTCAAAGTGGCTGAATGTACAAAAGCAAATTTTTCTTTCCTTAACGTTAGAAACCTTATTTTCACAGAAAAAAGGGAGTGTTTCCAATGCTATGTCCAAATATATGTAGGCAAAGCTAAAAACAAAAACTTTCACGGGGCTTCCCCGGATTTGATGTACTTCAGGGAACCTTGAACATGATGCAGTGTGTAACCCTAAACCCAACCCTAAGCCTAACCCTAACGAACCATAACCATAAGCATAACCTTACCCCTATACATTAAGACATTCAACATCATGAATTGTGTCACCCTAATCCTAACCCTAACCCTAACCATAACGTTCGAATTCTGCTTTTCACATAAAAAACGGAGTGTTTCAAATGTTGTGTCCAAATGTATGCAAATAAAGCTAGAAAAGAAAAAGCTTTTTCGGGGTTTATTGGTCCTGAATGTATTTGAGGGGAAATAAACATCATGAATTGTGTAAATAAAAAACTTGTTTGCTGTTTTGTTAAGATACGCTATGCGAATAAAATGGTTGTCAAATGTTACAAAGCACATAAACGTGAGCACAGCTGCAAGCAAAGAAGCTACGGTAAGCCGGTAAATATAGTATTTCTGGCCACACAACGTTAGGTGTGTTTGGGGCTTCATCCAAATTTCCCCAGGCACGCTCACCAATGATGACCCGAATACGGTCCCTTGCCGGGGCAGGAGACAAGGCAAGGTACAATTGCCCATGAACAAACACTGGGTCGTGTAAAAGAAGTCTGACGCGGTCAAAAGATTGGCCTTGAGACCGGTGAATGGTCAAAGCAAATGCCAAGCGCACAGGGTATTGGCGTCTTACAAATGAAATGGACAAAGCTTGGGTATCCCGGCAGGTCTGTGAAGGTGACTGTGAAGGTGACAGGTTTTTGTGTGTGTTCCGCCTACGTGCATTCCTGTTCGGGGAGATGTGGACCCTATATTCTGTGTCCGGGCTCCAGGCAAATGCTTGGCATAGCCGGGACAGGAATCACAACGGCTAATCTACACTGTTACATGCAAGGGGACAGAAATGCCCTTCGACATGGCCATGTGCGGCAAGATGCCGCGGCCATGGACCTAACAATCCAGCCACTACTGAGGACACGTGCCAGTGAACCCTCGAAGTTTACCCCGTTCCTTTGTGTCCTAGGACGGCGGTCTCTCCGCTATGCTACCCACTGTACCGTACCTTACTGCTTGCACTATTTTACGTCAACACCATTAGGTTCGCCGGATGGCGTAGCGGTCACCTGCCGCACTAGAGAGCCCTCTGGTATATGCTTAAGAGCTTTGGGTCTGCGCCCCGTACCCTGCCTCGCAGGGATTCATTGTAACATATGATATCATATGCCGGAGGGATGCCCACCTTTCAAGAACTATCTTGAGCACTCTCTGAATTTCTGGAGTCAGCCAAAGAAACAAAAAGCTTGGCATGGGCGGGACAAGCGCTTTTTATGGGTCCCATGAACTTTCACCTCCGTGATTCGGGTTTTTTTTTTCCGAACACGGGCCATACAGACGCATGTGACTACCACCTAATTACCCGACTGCACGACTGAAACAACGAGTTTTGCGCAACAAGTGGTAGAAATATCAGTGTCTTGTCAGCGAGATATATATTGGATATGCAGCCAAAGAAGAATTGATCAATTCTCATAGGGGGAGGGGGGTATTGGCTGCAGTGGGGGTGAGGAAGACGAGGGAGAGGGTCAAATGCCCACAGAAAAAAGGTCCCAGTCCCCAAAATTTCAGAGTGGGGTGGTGACCCCCCCCCCCCTGTCGCATGCGGGGCGTAGCCTCCATTCACTGTGAGGTATTACGGCTCTGCAGTCTGTGTGGTGTGTGAGTTATTGTGTAAGCAGTGTTAGTGTGTGATGTTTGGAGTTGTGTGTCCGTTTGGCAATAGACCGTTTTTGGTTGGGGTTTTTGTTAATAGAGACTTGATCGGGTCGTTTGGGTTAAACAGAGGTGTTGGCGTGTGTCAGGAGGTGCTGTAGATGGATAGTGGGTTCTTCTAGGGGTTGTCAGCTTGGTCTGGTTGGGGTGCTTGAACGTCTGGTTGGAGTGCTTGAATGTCTGGAATAGGATTGTTGCAGAGCCATGTTTGGATGTCTTGCAGGACTGTCTTCAGTGTTTTCCATCTTTGCTATAGTGCTGAAGTAAGTGTTTGTTTACCGAGCTGGGCTTACCCTGTCGAGGTTTTACACCACCTTTTAGGGGCCAAGGCTGAGCAACACGTTTTAGCAGCAGCAAGCAGCAAGCAGCAAGCAGCAGCAGCAAGCAACGGCAGCAGGCGCTTAAAAAGTCTTTGCGACCACACCGTGGGTCAAAACCGGCACCCAAGTAGCTCAAAACAACCGGGGAGCCAAGGCGCATCACCACAAACAAGTTTTGTTGCGTTTTGAGCCGTCTAGCCCGTTCTACAGCCGATTTAGTGTCCAAAAAAGGCCGTTTTTGGGCTGTTTTCGGCTGTTTTGAGGACGATCGTCCTGAAAACTCAGGACGATCGCCGCTACGCCAAGCAGGTGTTTCCGATGAGGGCCGTTGTTCTTTCATGGCGATTGGGCTATCAAAGGATGGCAAATGGGTGTTCAATAAGGCGTGTACCACGGCGTGGTGCCACGCGGTGGTCCATTTTGAGGTGAAAATGAGCCGTTTTCCAACCGTGTTTCAAGACAATCGCCGTAACCATGGAGGCACATCTCTAAAGCAAGCGGTGTTTCTTCAACGGTGATTTCCCATGCGTTACGCAAGACTAGGACCCAGCTCGGTCCTAGTTCGAGTCTTGATTACCGAGCTGGGTTTACCCTGTCGAGGTTTTACACCACCTTTTAGGGTCCAAGGCTGAGCAACACGTTTTAGCAAGCAGCAGCAGCAAGCAGCAGGCGCATAAAAAGTCCTTGTGACCACACCGTGGCTCAAAACGGGCATCCAAGTAGCTCAAAACGACCGGGGAGCCAAGGCGCATCACCACAAACAAGTTTCGTTGCATTTCGAGCCGTCTAGCCTGTTCTACGGCCAATTTAGTGTCCAAAAATGGCTGTTTTTTGGCTGTTTTCGGCTGTTTTCAGGACGATCATCCTGAAAGTTCAGGACGATCGCCGCTACGCCAAGCAGGTGTTTCCGATGAGGGCCGTTATTCTTTCATGGCGATTGGGCCATCCAAGGATGGCAAATGGGTGTTCAATAAGGCGTGTACCACAGCGTGGTGCCGGCCGGTGGTCCATTTTGAGATGAAAATGAGCCATTTTTGAGCCGTGTTTCAGGACAATCGTCCTGACCGTGGAGGTACATCCCTAATGCAAGCGGTCTTTCTTCAACGGTGATTTCCAATGCGTTACGCAAGACTAGGACCCAGCTCGGTCCTAGTTCGAGTCTTGATTACCGAGCTGGGTTTACCTTGTCGAGGTTTTACACCACCTTTTAGGGGCCAAGGCTGAGCAACACGTTTTAGCAAGCAGCAGCAGCAGCAGCAGCAGCAGCAAGCAGCAGGCGCATAAAAAGTCCTTGCCACGACACCGTGGCTCAAAACCGGCATCCAAGTAGCTCAAAACGACCGGGGAGCCAAGGCGCATCACCACAAACAAGTTTCGTTGCCGTTTGAGCCGTCTAGCCCGTTCTACAGCCGATTGGGTGTCCAAAAAAGGCCGTTTTTGGGCTGTTTTCGGCTGTTTTCAGGACGATCGTCCTGAAAGTTCAGGACGATCGCCGCTACGCCAAGCAGGTGTTTCCGATGAGGGCCGTTATTCTTTCATGGCGATTGGGCCATCCAAGGATGGCAAATGGGTGTTCAATAAGGCGTGTACCACAGCGTGGTGCCGGCCGGTGGTCCATTTTGAGATGAAAATGAGCCATTTTTGAGCCGTGTTTCAGGACAATCGTCCTGACCGTGGAGGTACATCCCTAATGCAAGCGGTCTTTCTTCAACGGTGATTTCCAATGCGTTACGCAAGACTAGGACCCAGCTCGGTCCTAGTTCGAGTCTTGATTACCGAGCTGGGTTTACCTTGTCGAGGTTTTACACCACCTTTTAGGGGCCAAGGCTGAGCAACACGTTTTAGCAAGCAGCAGCAGCAGCAGCAGCAGCAGCAAGCAGCAGGCGCATAAAAAGTCCTTGCCACGACACCGTGGCTCAAAACCGGCATCCAAGTAGCTCAAAACGACCGGGGAGCCAAGGCGCATCACCACAAACAAGTTTCGTTGCCGTTTGAGCCGTCTAGCCCGTTCTACAGCCGATTGGGTGTCCAAAAAAGGCCGTTTTTGGGCTGTTTTCGGCTGTTTTCAGGACGATCGTCCTGAAAGTTCAGGACGATCGCCGCTACGCCAAGCAGGTGTTTCCGATGAGGGCCGTTGTTCTTTCATGGCGATTCGGCTATCAAAGGATGGCAAATGGGTGTTCAATAAGGCGTGTACCACTCCGTGGTGCCACGCGGTGGTCCATTTTGACGTGAAAACAAGCCGTTTTTGAGCCGTGTTTCACGACGATCATCAGGACCGTGGAGGCACATCTGGAGGCAAGCAGTCTTTCCTCAACGCTGACCTCCAATGCGTTACGCAAGACTAGGACCCAGCTCGGTCCTAGTTCGAGTCTTGATTACCGAGCTGGGTTCACCTTGTCGAGGTTTTACACCACCTTTTAGGGTCCAAGGCTGAGCCACACGTTTTAGCAGCAGCAAGCAGCAGCAGCAGCAGCAGCAGCAGCAGCAGCAGCAGCAACAGCAGCAGCAGCAGCAGCAGCAGCAGCAGCAGCAGCAGCAGCAAGCAGAAGGTCCAAAAGTCCTTGCCACCACACCGTGGCTCAAAACCGGCATCCAAGTAGCTCAAAACGACCGGGGAGCAAAGGCGCATCACATTTCCAGCCGTCTAGCCCGTTCTACGGCCGATTTAGTGTCCAAAAATGGCCGTTTTTGGGCTGTTTTCGGCCGTTTTCGAGACGATCGTCCTGAAAGTTCAGGACGATCGCCGCTACGCCAAGCTGGTGTTTCCGATGCGGGCCGTTGTTCTTCCATGCTGATTGGGCTATCAAACGATGGCAAATGGGTGTTCAATAAGGCGTGTACCACGGCGTGGTGGCACGCGTTGGTCCATTTTGAGGTGAAAATGAGCCATTTTTGAGCCGTGTTTCAGGACAATCGTCGTAACCATGGAGGCACATCTCTAAAGCAAGCGGTCTTTCCTCAACGGTGATTTCCAATGCGTTACGCAAGACTAGGACCCAGCTCGGTCCTAGTTCGAGTCTTGATTACCGAGCTGGGTTCACCCTGTCGAGGTTTTACACCACCTTTTAGGGTCCAAGGCTGAGCCACACGTTTTAGCAGCAGCAAGCAGCAGCAGCAGCAGCAGCAGCAGCAGCAGCAGCAACAGCAGCAGCAGCAAGCAGAAGGTCCAAAAGTCCTTGCCACCACACCGTGGCTCAAAACCGGCATCCAAGTAGCTCAAAACGACCGGGGAGCAAAGGCGCATCACGTTTCGAGCCGTCTAGCCCGTTCTACGGCCGATTTAGTGTCCAAAAAATGGCCGTTTTTGGGCTGTTTTCGGCCGTTTTCAGGACGATCGTCCTGAAAGTTCAAGACGATCGCCGCTACGCCAAGCTGGTGTTTCCGATGCGGGCCGTTGTTCTTCCATGCCGATTGGGCTATCAAACGATGGCAAATGGGTGTTCAATAAGGCGTGTACCACGGCGTGGTGGCACGCGTTGGTCCATTTTGAGGTGAAAATGAGCCATTTTTGAGCCGTGTTTCAGGACAATCGTCGTAACCATGGAGGCACATCTCTAAAGCAAGCGGTCTTTCCTCAACGGTGATTTCCAATGCGTTACGCAAGACTAGGACCCAGCTCGGTCCTAGTTCAAGTCTTGATTACCGAGCTGGGTTTACCCTGTCAAGGTTTTACACCACCTTTTAGGGTCCAAGGGTGAGCTACACGTTTTAGCAAGCAGCAGCAGCAGCAGCAGCAAGCAGCAGCAGCAGCAGCAAGCAGCAGGCGAGTAAAAAGTCCTTGCGACGGCACTGTGGGTCGAAACCGGCATCCAAGTAGCTCAAAACGACCGGGGCGCAAAGGCGCATCACCACAAACAAGTTTCGTTGCATTTCGAGCCGTCTAGCCCGTTCTACGGCCGATTTAGTGTCCAAAAATGGCCGTTTTTGGGCTATTTTCAGGACGATCGTCCTGAAAACTCAGGACGATCGCCGGTGTGTCAAGTGGGCGTTTGCAATGAGGGTCGTTGTTCTTCCATGGTGATTGGGCTATCAAATGATGGCAAATGGGTGTTCAATAAGGCTTGTACCATGCCGTGGTGCCACACGGTGATCCATTTTGAGGTGAAAATGAGCCGTTTTTGAGCCGTGTTTCAGGGCAATCCTCCTGACCGTCGTGGCACATCTCTAAAGCAAGCGGTCTTTCTCCAACGGTGATTTCCAATGCGTTATGCAAGACTAGGACCCAGCTCGGTCCTAGTTCGAGTCTTGATTGTGTTGAGAGTAATTAGTGTTGGGGGGGGGGGGGGGTGCAGTACGTTGTTGAGGGAATTGGGTATGAGAGTTCTGATGTAGTTGCGTTTGTCGCCTAGAGCGCCTGTGACTCACCAATCTTTGACTTTTCTGATGAAAGGGCTTGTCCAAAGGAGAAAGGGTGCCTGCCTGAGGTGTTCAGATGCAGCACACTCAGAAATAGTGGCAGTTGGGTCCAGTGGGTGATGTGAGTGACATTTGGGGCCGTGAAAAGTGTTGAGGATGTAGTGTGGTTGGTCCCCTGTGCAGCAGTACAGGCCGTTTATCCATTTTAAAAGGAAAACGGGAAAACCAAGAGGTTTGGGAGTAAAAAATCAGTGCCGAGGGAAAGATGAATATTGTTGTGTGCCTGAGAGGGCAGTAAATGTTTGACTGTTTTAAGGGAAATTGTTCATGGACGAAGGGTGTGACCTTGGTAGATGAAGTAGGTACACGGGTTCTCGAGTTCTGGAAATATCTCGAAACTTTTTGCAGATTGAGATCTGTGCGGCTGAGAATTGCTTGTTCAGCTGTTTGGGCACCAGTGCACTGTTCAGATCGGTTTCGCAATTTTGGATGTTTATGGTTACCGAGCTGGGTTTACCCTGTCGAGGTTTTACACCACCTTTTAGGGGCCAAGGGTGAGCAACACGTTTTAGCAAGCAGCAGCAGCAGCAGCAAGCAGCAGCAGGCGAGTAAAAAGTCCTTGCCACGACACCGTGGGTCAAAACCGGCATCCAAGTAGCTCAAAACGACCGGGGAGCAAAGGCGCATCACCGCAAACAAATTTTGTTGCATTTCGAGCCGTACACGTTTTAGCAAGCAGCAGCAGCCACAGCAGCAACAGGCGAGTAAAAAGTCCTTGCGACCACACCGTGGCTCAAAACCGGCATCCAAGTAGCTCAAAACGACCGGGGCGCAAAGGCGCATCACCACAAACAAGTTTTGTGCCGGTTCGAGCCGTCTATCCCGTTCTATGGCCGATTTAGTGTCAAAAAATGGCCGTTTTTGGGCTATTTTCAGGACGATCGTCCTGAAAACTCAGGACGATCGCCGGTGTGTCAAGTGGGCGTTTGCAATGAGGGTCGTTGTTCTTCCATGGTGATTGGGCTATCAAATGATGGCAAATGGGTGTTCAATAAGGCTTGTACCATGCCGTGGTGCCACACGGTGATCCATTTTGAGGTGAAAATGAGCCGTTTTTGAGCCGTGTCTCAGGGCAATCCTCCTGACCGTCGTGGCACATCTCTAAAGCAAGCGGTCTTTCTCCAACGGTGATTTCCAATGCGTTATGCAAGACTAGGACCCAGCTCGGTCCTAGTTCGAGTCTTGATTGTGTTGAGAGTAATTAATGTTGGGGGGGGGGGGTGCAGTACGTTGTTGAGGGAATTGGGTATGAGAGTTCTGATGTAGTTGCGTTTGTCGCCTAGAGCGCCTGTGACTCACCAATCTTTGACTTTTCTGATGAAAGGGCTTGTCCAAAGGAGAAAGGGTGCCTGCCTGAGGTGTTCAGATGCAGCACACTCAGAAATAGTGGCAGTTGGGTCCAGTGGGTGATGTGAGTGACATTTGGGGCCGTGAAAAGTGTTGAGGATGTAGTGTGGTTGGTCCCCTGTGCAGCAGTACAGGCCGTTTATCCATTTTAAAAGGAAAACGGGAAAACCAAGAGGTTTGGGAGTAAAAAATCAGTGCCGAGGGAAAGATGAATATTGTTGTGTGCCTGAGAGGGCAGTAAATGTTTGACTGTTTTAAGGGAAATTGTTCATGGACGAAGGGTGTGACCTTGGTAGATGAAGTAGGTACACGGGTTCTCGAGTTCTGGAAATATCTCGAAACTTTTTGCAGATTGAGATCTGTGCGGCTGAGAATTGCTTGTTCAGCTGTTTGGGCACCAGTGCACTGTTCAGATCGGTTTCGCAATTTTGGATGTTTATGGTTACCGAGCTGGGTTTACCCTGTCGAGGTTTTACACCACCTTTTAGGGGCCAAGGGTGAGCAACACGTTTTAGCAAGCAGCAGCAGCAGCAGCAAGCAGCAGCAGGCGAGTAAAAAGTCCTTGCCACGACACCGTGGGTCAAAACCGGCATCCAAGTAGCTCAAAACGACCGGGGAGCAAAGGCGCATCACCGCAAACAAATTTTGTTGCATTTCGAGCCGTACACGTTTTAGCAAGCAGCAGCAGCCACAGCAGCAACAGGCGAGTAAAAAGTCCTTGCGACCACACCGTGGCTCAAAACCGGCATCCAAGTAGCTCAAAACGACCGGGGCGCAAAGGCGCATCACCACAAACAAGTTTTGTGCCGGTTCGAGCCGTCTATCCCGTTCTATGGCCGATTTAGTGTCAAAAAATGGCCGTTTTTGGGCTATTTTCAGGACGATCGTCCTGAAAACTCAGGACGATCGCCGGTGTGTCAAGTGGGCGTTTGCAATGAGGGCCATTGTTCTTCCATGGTGATTGGGCTATCAAATGATGGCAAATGGGTGTTCAATAAGGCTTGTACCATGCCGTGGTGCCACACGGTGATCCATTTTGAGGTGAAAATGAGCCGTTTTTGAGCCGTGTTTCAGGGCAATCCTCCTGACCGTCGTGGCACATCTCTAAAGCAAGCGGTCTTTCTCCAACGGTGATTTCCAATGCGTTATGCAAGACTAGGACCCAGCTCGGTCCTAGTTCGAGTCTTGATTGTGTTGAGAGTAATTAGTGTTGGGGGGGGGGGGGGTGCAGTACGTTGTTGAGGGAATTGGGTATGAGAGTTCTGATGTAGTTGCGTTTGTCGCCTAGAGCGCCTGTGACTCACCAATCTTTGACTTTTCTTATGAAAGGGCTTGTCCAAAGGAGAAAGGGTGCCTGCCTGAGGTGTTCAGATGCAGCACACTCAGAAATAGTGGCAGTTGGGTCCAGTGGGTGATGTGAGTGACATTTGGGGCCGTGAAAAGTGTTGAGGATGTAGTGTGGTTGGTCCCCTGTGCAGCAGTACAGGCCGTTTATCCATTTTAAAAGGAAAACGGGAAAACCAAGAGGTTTGGGAGTAAAAAATCAGTGCCGAGGGAAAGATGAATATTGTTGTGTGCCTGAGAGGGCAGTAAATGTTTGACTGTTTTAAGGGAAATTGTTCATGGACGAAGGGTGTGACCTTGGTAGATGAAGTAGGTACACGGGTTCTCGAGTTCTGGAAATATCTCGAAACTTTTTGCAGATTGAGATCTGTGCGGCTGAGAATTGCTTGTTCAGCTGTTTGGGCACCAGTGCACTGTTCAGATCGGTTTCGCAATTTTGGATGTTTATGGTTACCGAGCTGGGTTTACCCTGTCGAGGTTTTACACCACCTTTTAGGGGCCAAGGGTGAGCAACACGTTTTAGCAAGCAGCAGCAGCAGCAGCAAGCAGCAGCAGGCGAGTAAAAAGTCCTTGCCACGACACCGTGGGTCAAAACCGGCATCCAAGTAGCTCAAAACGACCGGGGAGCAAAGGCGCATCACCGCAAACAAATTTTGTTGCATTTCGAGCCGTACACGTTTTAGCAAGCAGCAGCAGCCACAGCAGCAACAGGCGAGTAAAAAGTCCTTGCGACCACAACGTGGCTCAAAACCGGCATCCAAGTAGCTCAAAACGACCGGGGCGCAAAGGCGCATCACCACAAACAAGTTTTGTGCCGGTTCGAGCCGTCTATCCCGTTCTATGGCCGATTTAGTGTCAAAAAATGGCCGTTTTTGGGCTATTTTCAGGACGATCGTCCTGAAAACTCAGGACGATCGCCGGTGTGTCAAGTGGGCGTTTGCAATGAGGGTCGTTGTTCTTCCATGGTGATTGGGCTATCAAATGATGGCAAATGGGTGTTCAATAAGGCTTGTACCATGCCGTGGTGCCACACGGTGATCCATTTTGAGGTGAAAATGAGCCGTTTTTGAGCCGTGTTTCAGGGCAATCCTCCTGACCGTCGTGGCACATCTCTAAAGCAAGCGGTCTTTCTCCAACGGTGATTTCCAATGCGTTATGCAAGACTAGGACCCAGCTCGGTCCTAGTTCGAGTCTTGATTGTGTTGAGAGTAATTAGTGTTGGGGGGGGGGGGGTGCAGTACGTTGTTGAGGGAATTGGGTATGAGAGTTCTGATGTAGTTGCGTTTGTCGCCTAGAGCGCCTGTGACTCACCAATCTTTGACTTTTCTGATGAAAGGGCTTGTCCAAAGGAGAAAGGGTGCCTGCCTGAGGTGTTCAGATGCAGCACACTCAGAAATAGTGGCAGTTGGGTCCAGTGGGTGATGTGAGTGACATTTGGGGCCGTGAAAAGTGTTGAGGATGTAGTGTGGTTGGTCCCCTGTGCAGCAGTACAGGCCGTTTATCCATTTTAAAAGGAAAACGGGAAAACCAAGAGGTTTGGGAGTAAAAAATCAGTGCCGAGGGAAAGATGAATATTGTTGTGTGCCTGAGAGGGCAGTAAATGTTTGACTGTTTTAAGGGAAATTGTTCATGGACGAAGGGTGTGACCTTGGTAGATGAAGTAGGTACACGGGTTCTCGAGTTCTGGAAATATCTCGAAACTTTTTGCAGATTGAGATCTGTGCGGCTGAGAATTGCTTGTTCAGCTGTTTGGGCACCAGTGCACTGTTCAGATCGGTTTCGCAATTTTGGATGTTTATGGTTACCGAGCTGGGTTTACCCTGTCGAGGTTTTACACCACCTTTTAGGGGCCAAGGGTGAGCAACACGTTTTAGCAAGCAGCAGCAGCAGCAGCAAGCAGCAGCAGGCGAGTAAAAAGTCCTTGCCACGACACCGTGGGTCAAAACCGGCATCCAAGTAGCTCAAAACGACCGGGGAGCAAAGGCGCATCACCGCAAACAAATTTTGTTGCATTTCGAGCCGTACACGTTTTAGCAAGCAGCAGCAGCCACAGCAGCAACAGGCGAGTAAAAAGTCCTTGCGACCACACCGTGGCTCAAAACCGGCATCCAAGTAGCTCAAAACGACCGGGGCGCAAAGGCGCATCACCACAAACAAGTTTTGTGCCGGTTCGAGCCGTCTATCCCGTTCTATGGCCGATTTAGTGTCAAAAAATGGCCGTTTTTGGGCTATTTTCAGGACGATCGTCCTGAAAACTCAGGACGATCGCCGGTGTGTCAAGTGGGCGTTTGCAATGAGGGTCGTTGTTCTTCCATGGTGATTGGGCTATCAAATGATGGCAAATGGGTGTTCAATAAGGCTTGTACCATGCCGTGGTGCCACACGGTGATCCATTTTGAGGTGAAAATGAGCCGTTTTTGAGCCGTGTTTCAGGGCAATCCTCCTGACCGTCGTGGCACATCTCTAAAGCAAGCGGTCTTTCTCCAACGGTGATTTCCAATGCGTTATGCAAGACTAGGACCCAGCTCGGTCCTAGTTCGAGTCTTGATTGTGTTGAGAGTAATTAGTGTTGGGGGGGGGGGGGTGCAGTACGTTGTTGAGGGAATTGGGTATGAGAGTTCTGATGTAGTTGCGTTTGTCGCCTAGAGCGCCTGTGACTCACCAATCTTTGACTTTTCTGATGAAAGGGCTTGTCCAAAGGAGAAAGGGTGCCTGCCTGAGGTGTTCAGATGCAGCACACTCAGAAATAGTGGCAGTTGGGTCCAGTGGGTGATGTGAGTGACATTTGGGGCCGTGAAAAGTGTTGAGGATGTAGTGTGGTTGGTCCCCTGTGCAGCAGTACAGGCCGTTTATCCATTTTAAAAGGAAAACGGGAAAACCAAGAGGTTTGGGAGTAAAAAATCAGTGCCGAGGGAAAGATGAATATTGTTGTGTGCCTGAGAGGGCAGTAAATGTTTGACTGTTTTAAGGGAAATTGTTCATGGACGAAGGGTGTGACCTTGGTAGATGAAGTAGGTACACGGGTTCTCGAGTTCTGGAAATATCTCGAAACTTTTTGCAGATTGAGATCTGTGCGGCTGAGAATTGCTTGTTCAGCTGTTTGGGCACCAGTGCACTGTTCAGATCGGTTTCGCAATTTTGGATGTTTATGGTTACCGAGCTGGGTTTACCCTGTCGAGGTTTTACACCACCTTTTAGGGGCCAAGGGTGAGCAACACGTTTTAGCAAGCAGCAGCAGCAGCAGCAAGCAGCAGCAGGCGAGTAAAAAGTCCTTGCCACGACACCGTGGGTCAAAACCGGCATCCAAGTAGCTCAAAACGACCGGGGAGCAAAGGCGCATCACCGCAAACAAATTTTGTTGCATTTCGAGCCGTACACGTTTTAGCAAGCAGCAGCAGCCACAGCAGCAACAGGCGAGTAAAAAGTCCTTGCGACCACACCGTGGCTCAAAACCGGCATCCAAGTAGCTCAAAACGACCGGGGCGCAAAGGCGCATCACCACAAACAAGTTTTGTGCCGGTTCGAGCCGTCTATCCCGTTCTATGGCCGATTTAGTGTCAAAAAATGGCCGTTTTTGGGCTATTTTCAGGACGATCGTCCTGAAAACTCAGGACGATCGCCGGTGTGTCAAGTGGGCGTTTGCAATGAGGGTCGTTGTTCTTCCATGGTGATTGGGCTATCAAATGATGGCAAATGGGTGTTCAATAAGGCTTGTACCATGCCGTGGTGCCACACGGTGATCCATTTTGAGGTGAAAATGAGCCGTTTTTGAGCCGTGTTTCAGGGCAATCCTCCTGACCGTCGTGGCACATCTCTAAAGCAAGCGGTCTTTCTCCAACGGTGATTTCCAATGCGTTATGCAAGACTAGGACCCAGCTCGGTCCTAGTTCGAGTCTTGATTGTGTTGAGAGTAATTAGTGTTGGGGGGGGGGGGGGTGCAGTACGTTGTTGAGGGAATTGGGTATGAGAGTTCTGATGTAGTTGCGTTTGTCGCCTAGAGCGCCTGTGACTCACCAATCTTTGACTTTTCTGATGAAAGGGCTTGTCCAAAGGAGAAAGGGTGCCTGCCTGAGGTGTTCAGATGCAGCACACTCAGAAATAGTGGCAGTTGGGTCCAGTGGGTGATGTGAGTGACATTTGGGGCCGTGAAAAGTGTTGAGGATGTAGTGTGGTTGGTCCCCTGTGCAGCAGTACAGGCCGTTTATCCATTTTAAAAGGAAAACGGGAAAACCAAGAGGTTTGGGAGTAAAAAATCAGTGCCGAGGGAAAGATGAATATTGTTGTGTGCCTGAGAGGGCAGCAAATGTTTGACTGTTTTAAGGGAAATTGTTCATGGACGAAGGGTGTGACCTTGGTAGATGAAGTAGGTACACGGGTTCTCGAGTTCTGGAAATATCTCGAAACTTTTTGCAGATTGAGATCTGTGCGGCTGAGAATTGCTTGTTCAGCTGTTTGGGCACCAGTGCACTGTTCAGATCGGTTTCGCAATTTTGGATGTTTATGGTTACCGAGCTGGGTTTACCCTGTCGAGGTTTTACACCACCTTTTAGGGGCCAAGGGTGAGCAACACGTTTTAGCAAGCAGCAGCAGCAGCAAGCAGCAGCAGGCGAGTAAAAAGTCCTTGCCACGACACCGTGGGTCAAAACCGGCATCCAAGTAGCTCAAAACGACCGGGGAGCAAAGGCGCATCACCGCAAACAAATTTTGTTGCATTTCGAGCCGTACACGTTTTAGCAAGCAGCAGCAGCCACAGCAGCAACAGGCGAGTAAAAAGTCCTTGCGACCACACCGTGGCTCAAAACCGGCATCCAAGTAGCTCAAAACGACCGGGGCGCAAAGGCGCATCACCACAAACAAGTTTTGTGCCGGTTCGAGCCGTCTATCCCGTTCTATGGCCGATTTAGTGTCAAAAAATGGCCGTTTTTGGGCTATTTTCAGGACGATCGTCCTGAAAACTCAGGACGATCGCCGGTGTGTCAAGTGGGCGTTTGCAATGAGGGCCATTGTTCTTCCATGGCGATTGGGCTATCAAATAATGGCAAATCGGTATTCAATATGGCATGTACCATGCCATAGTGCCACACGGTGGTCCATTTTGAGGTGAAAATGAGCCGTTTTTGAGCCGTGTTTCAGGACAATCGTCGTAACCATGGAGGCACATCTCTAAAGCAAGCGGTCTTTCCTCAACGGTGATTTCCAATGCGTTATGCAAGACTAGGACCCAGCTCGGTCCTATTTCGAGTCTTGATACTTATTTGATTAGTGGCCCTGGCCTTGAGTCCATTCTTATGGCTTAGCTCAGCAAATGAGACTGAGTCATCCTGGGATTGTGGTAAATTCGCAAAAATAGAACACCGCTGCACAGAATTTAACAGCCCTGCCAACCGAGAACTACAGTTGTGTTATGTTACTTGTCCTATGCTACATGAAGGACAGATGCTTCCAAAACGTGCGGCGTTCAGCTGCAGGGGACCCAGGTGCCCGGTTGTTTTCATCCGTAGAGGAATCCGGCTCATGCCTTTTCCACACCTGATGTGCGCGCACCATGTCCAGTCAGCATTCAGTGCCATCGCAGAAACAGTCGTGGACAAGCAGCATGCATTTGCCACCTCTGTCCAGGTCATATTATGGGAACTCCAGCGGCAACTGATTTGAGGCCAAATGGCTTGGCCTGTGACTTCTCTGACATTGTTTTGGCACACCACCGCATCCAGTCTGGAATTGTGGAGACACCTGTCCGGCACTCAGCAGTACTTTCGGAACTCACAGGCGGTGATGTCTGGCTGAAGCTCGAACACCTGCAGCAGTCTGGGAGTTTCAAAGAGCGGGGCGCGCGAAATGCGCTCATGAACCTGACCGACGAAGAAAAGGCGATCGGTGTGATCGCTGCTAGCGCAGGAAACCACGCCCTCGCCATGGCGTACCACGGCAGGGACCTTGGAATTCCCGTCGCCGTTGTCATGCCCACGACTGCCCCCTTAACGAAGGTCAACAACTGCCGGAAGTATGGTGCAAATGTCATGCTGCACGGAAATCACATTGGAGAAGCCTATGAGCATGCCGTCGAGATTGTCAAAGAAAAGGGATACACGTACATAAATGGTTTCGATCACCCAAATATTGTCGCAGGAGCTGGGACTTGTGGCATCGAAATGATCCGTCAGGTTCCGGGGGCCGACTACATCGTTGTTCCGGTTGGAGGCGGTGGTCTTATTGCAGGAATTGCCATGTCTGCCAAGGCCTTGTGCCCCTCGATCCAGATCATTGGTGTCGAACCCGAGAACGCAGCCAGTCTCACTGCCGCCTTGGCTGCCGGGAAGCCTGTCAAGGCAAACGTGAAGCCAACTCTGGCAGACGGCCTCGCTGTACCGATGGTTGGGGCAAACTCTTTTGAGATTATCCGCAAGTACGTGGACAAAGTTGTCCTTATCAGCGAGGATGATGTGGCACGCGCTGTCCTGAACTTGATGGAGTCTCAAAAGATGGTGGTGGAAGGAGGTGGCGCGGTCGGAGTTGCCGCAATCTTGAGTGGTAAATTGCCGGAGCTTCAAGGCAAGAAGGTCATTGTTCCTCTGTGCGGAGGAAATATTGATGCGCCTGTGATTGGCAGGGTAATTCAGCGAGGGCTTGCCCACGAGTGTCGTCTTGTCCGATTCAGTGTCATTGTTGACGACAAACCTGGAGGTCTTGCTGGGATCGCTTTGGCAATTGCACAGGCCGGTGCCAATGTCATTGATGTCCGCCATGAGCGTGCGTGGCTCAGGCAGTCATTTGCGAAGGTGCAAAATAACTACATCATCGAGGTGCGAAATCAGGAGCACATGGAAGAGGTGAGGTCGGCGTTGACGGACGCTGGGTACCAGATGGAGTGGGACATTCCTATGAAGCAAGCAGCTAAGCTGTAAGCAGCGCATTTGGTGTATAAACACACTTTCCCTGTAACATATGTCAGGGGGCGAAGAGAAAGACATCCGGGCACCACACGGTAGCGCGGGTCCTCTCTGCTCTCGCGGGAACAATTGCCTGTGGCAGAGCTGACCAATCGTTTTTCGGTACCCTTTTGTCACAGTGGGGGGACTGATTCAGCACAGAACGGCGGAGACACCTTTCTCCCGAAACTTCTCCGTTGGAGGAAGTTTGATGTACAGTGGAGTTGTTGTAAGCCCGTGGCTGGTGTTGGTACCTGCATTGCCAGCCACAAGTTGCGGCTGCAAGTTGTCGTCCGGGCAATTTCTGTGCTGTGGTGGAGAACTCCGGTTCTCTTCTGGTTCTACTCGTCTGTCGAACACCGTGACATGTCTGGCGACCGGGTGTGACTCAAAAACCAGACCGCAGGGGCTCTCGGAACGCTGACTCCAAGAAGGGCTGACCCCCTGGTTTCCTGTTCCGCCCCCTGTCCGGGAAAGCGACCTCTGGTTTTGGAGATGCCTTCTTTTCACGAAGCGCCCCTTTCCTGCGGTGCCTTTGCTCGGGATTCTTGCGGGGCGTTTGTGGGGCGGTTGCATGGGCTTCAGGATCTGCGCCCCTGTTCTACCTCAGATACCTGATCCCTCTCCGGCCCGGAGCGGCTGCAGCTGTGGTGCCGTTGTTGAGCGGCGGAGTGGAAAGGTCCGTTCCCACCGCCACACCAGGGGCCGGGACCGGTCCAGGTGCCTGGTTGGCAGGATCTGGTCCCTGGAACCCTGGGTTTTGGGTGGGCCAGGACCTCCGTTGTTTTTGAGGGGGCGCGCCGCAGTGCACGCGAAAAGTAGGCTACTGTGGACCTGTCTTCCCCGGTGGCCAAGGTGACCGCAGTAAGCACCGTGTTCCCGGATACCGTGGGTACCCAGACATAGATTCCTGCTCAGCCCAAAAACTCAGATAATGAGTTTTGTGCTCCGGTAGCACACTGGGATGCCTTCGGGCGTGGCAGTTGCCACTGCTTTCCATGGTATCAGGTACAGCGGGTCCGTACGACGTGTAATGTCCGCTGCCACACAACTGAATCGCCGGACGTCCGTTGCTGGCTACATACTTCTGAAGGTGTAGGGGGTCCAAGCCTGTTTTTTAGATGCGAAATCTTATTTTTTAGCACTTATCTTTTTTTTTTAAGCATAAAAAAAAATTTCGCGCTAAAAAAAAAGATTCCGTGCTAAAAAAAAAGGTTCCATAAAGGCTAAGTAAGGATGCCGGTCGGTACTTCCAGTTGTACGCATTGATTTGATTTTTTAGACATTGTTTACATGGCCTGTTTCAGGCCGCAGGGGCAAAGTACTTGTACTAGGGGATGGTGGGACATTTGTCCCTTTGCTCATCAGTCCTGCTTTTGCCCCTTGGCATCCCTCCCATGCCTGGCGCCGGTATGCCCCGCACAAATGGTCTTTCCCAAGACTGTGAAGTTCGGAGGGTGCCCACCATCACAGGGGGGAGGGGGAGGGCCCCTGTGTGCCCCTGCGTCTGCCTGACGGGCGTCCTGAAACCCTCCTCGCCATTTCTACCCACCCCCCGTCTTGTGGGACAATTGTAGCACTGGGCAGCTCTGATCCTTGATTCCGAGGGAGTGCCTTCTAATGAGCAAGCTCCGGCAGCTTGCCATGGCTTGCCCCCCCCCCCCAAAAAAAACTCAGACAATGACTTAAAATCACACTGAAAATGCCAGAATTCTGTCGGTTGTCTCTCTAGATGTGCTGTTTTTGCCCTGTGGACGTACGCCCCCCCGGTGGTGGGTGGTGTTCAGGGTGGTCCCAGAAAAGCTAATTTACCATTGGTCGCTGTGCGCGTGCTGTGCAGACATGCCCTCTTAAGGTGCTCAATTCTGTGTGATAGTTTGCAATCACCTTCAACTTAATTCAGGTTCATTTTGTACAAAACTGCACATACGGAGAGGCTTCAAGAGTTGTTGGGCAGTCCTGGCTCCGGTATATTATTCCTCCACCTTCCCTGGCAGGGGTTCCCCTTACCTGCTCGGGCCCCAGGGGCTCAGGTTAGGGGTATTGGAGGAGGGCTGCTGCTCCCCAGACCTCTCAGTGGTCAAGCCGCTGGCCTGGGATCTCGTCCACCGAGTGTCGAGAGTCTATGTACAGATCGGGTTGGGGGCACAGGGGAGGAAGTTTCGCAGTTCAGAACCCGATGCGTCAGGTACTGGCAATTTTCTTCCTCTTTTTGGGGGGGGTCTATGGATAAGTAGGATTGTTGCGCTTTTGTTGAAAGATGTTGCGGTTGCAATGCGACGCTTCTGGTTGCCACCATCGCACTTCTGGTTGCAAAGTTCGTAGGAAGCTTCTGCCCTTCAAATCTTGAAGCCCCGTATGTGTCTAATATTGATTCCACTGTCTAATAGACATGGTTGGTGTTTATGTATTCTTGAATCAAGGCGAGATCGCAGAAGTGAAATGAGGACCTGAACTGAAGCCGCATTGAAAAAATGGCAGATGTCGGGTTGTGCCTCACCAAAAAAGTCACCTGTCCTGTTGTTGGGGAAGGAGTTGCCACATATGTGCCTTGCGTTGAAAAAAAACAGGGTGGGAGCCATTTTTGCAAACAAAATGCCAAGGATGGTTCAAAAGTGTCCATCGAATGGACAGACTACTACTAGCCACTCAAAACCAAATTTGGTACGTACCAGAAAACCCCCATTTTTGTTTCAAAAAACAACCCCAATTTTTACCAAATTGTACCAAAACCTCCACCCCACCCCAAATCTTACCAAAAAAAATCCCAGTAAGATTTGGGTTTTTTCCAAGATTCCGGGGGCTTTGTGGTAACATTGGTGATCATTTGGGAGGTTTTTTGGAAAATTTTGGAGGTTTTTTGGTAAGATTTGGGGTTTTGTCGGCGAGATTTGGGGGGCTTTTTAGTAAGCTGTTTCAAGCGCCAGATTTGGGCCATTTCTAGTTTTATCGCCCTGCGGAACACTTCGGACCCCCAAGAAGGAAGGCGTGGTGTGGCTATCTGGCCCAGATTTGGGCCATTTCCGGTTTTCCCCCCGGCAGAGCACTGTGGACCCCTAAGAAGGCTGGGATTTTGGGGGAGTGGTAGCGCGCCAGCCAAACTTCTGGACCCTTTCCCAGCTATGCCGTAGCCCCCCCCCCCCCCCCCCCAACCAAACAATCCACAAATTTGACAAATTTGTGTAGCCTTTTGAGTTGGAGATATGCATTCATGAATCTACAGAATTTGTGTGGCTTTTTGAGTTGGAGATATGGATTTATGCATCCGAAAATCACGTCAAAGAGAGGTTGTTAGATCAAGTGCAGGCACGGATGCTGCACACCCCCACACCCCCTGTTTTTGGTGGTCGTTCGTGTAGCATACCGCAAGGCATGATATTGGAATCCTCCCTGAAACTGGATACCACATTTTAACGGGGGTGGGTGGGGTGGGGGGTCAAAAGTTTGTGCTGAGAAAGATTTGAACCAAGGTCAGGTAAAACAAATGATAATGGGTTGATCGGCATGGGCCGGCGATCACCGGCTGGGATTCAAATAGCTATTGGGCAGGTGTTCTACCACTTGACCATTGACTCTTCTCATACACTCAAGGTTTTTTTTTTTTTTGTAGTTAGTCTGCCACTGAAAAAAGCCAAATTGTGCGGTTCTGCCCTTCAGTCTCTTTGCCCAACGGATTGCCCGACTGATTGCTTGCATAACTAACTGACTGTTTGGCTGATTGCCAACCTCCCTTTGAGGTGCTTTTGAGTGGGGGATATGGATTTATGAATCCAAAAGGTTGTGGGGCTTTTTGAGTGGGCATGTGGGTTCATGAATGCACAAATTTGTGTAGCCCATTGAGTTGGGGATACGGATTGATGAATCCACAAATTTGTGTGGCCCTTTGAGTTGGGGATATGGATTCATGAATCCACAAATTTGTGTTGTTGTTTCTTTGTTCTTTCTTCTGCCAAGTTCATTTTTTAATATTTAGAAAATCATTTTCCATCCAATTGGTGAATTCTTCAACGACCTTCTGATTTTAGTGCTTTTTTAAAATAAGTTCCCTAAAATCTTTTTAAAGAACCGTGTATTGAACAGGCATTTGCTACATTTCATTTGCAGACATTTTGAATGGAACACCTCACTTGAGAATGTTGTTATTTGGGTGTACTTTAGTGTTTGAACGTCACTACCACCTGAAGTGTTGGAAAGTGCGGAGAAGATGAAAAAAATTAGAAAAGGAGTTGTTGTACAACGATATCCAATCCCAACATGGAGTTAGTTTCTTCTGTGCAGTTGTTTTGCGCATTTCTTCTTTCCGGATGGGGTGCGATATTTAACTTCCAAGCTTTCAAGGTCTTTGTCTTCTTCCTCATTTTCCTTTTTCTCATCTTGGCTTTCTTTATGTAACTTCGCACTAATTGGTCTCACGCAACGCAGAGCTGTTTTAGCCAGGCCAAATCCACACTATTGAGCATAAGATTGTCACACTTGTTGATAATATGCTCTCAAAATGTCCTCTGAGAACTTATGGATCAACCAACTCCTACACTCTTTTGGCCAGCATGAACGCATTCCGAAATCCATGATCTTTTTCAAAGCTTCAAAATCCTTCATGTCATCCGACAATACTCAACAATGCAGGGGGAAATAAATTCTATTTTACGAAATAAAATATCCTTTTTCATAATACCAAAATCCGTATCATGATCGCAAGTGCATGCTTTTTGCCCGCAGAAGGCCCAGCTGGGCACGACCCCATTATATACCCAACCAGCCTTTGCCACGGCCACTAGGCCGCATGAAAGGATTGACGAATAGTTAAGCGGCATGTTCAACCAATATTCTACCAATGTGCTGAAGTGCAGCAGAACTTTGCTGAAATTGACAGACTGTGTTGTATTTTTTGATAATATCCAAAATGCTCAACATGATCCAACCCACAAATCCTAAACCACGGCCCTCCTACTTCATTTGGGATTTCTTGAAGAATGGTGTTGTTCGGAGACTTAGCTCCTAGGGACTTTCTCCTTGGATCTAGCGGGTTTCATAAAGCATTTTTGGGCTAAGGACCCGGCTTTTTGGGTTCTTACCTGGCTACAATTTTTGGGCACCATTTTTCTTTCTTTGAGCTGGCTTGGGCTTTCCGTTTACACCCGACTTGCATATTGCCACCAAGCAACTTGTTGGCGACGCACAAAGTGTTTTTCAACCTAAAATATATTTCCACACCCTAAAAAGTCTTTTCAAGTTGCACAGATCTTGCTCACCTTCGCCCCACCGGGGCAGGCTCCCGTAGCTGGCACAAATCTAATTGATGTCCGTTTCACAAGAGGTGTGATGCCAAATTTCAAGGCCTACTAGGCCACAAAAAGTTGCAAGATTTTTGCCATAATGGTACAGTCCAAATGTCTAGACAAAGAAAACAAAATATCACATTGCACAAAGAAAACAAAATTCTGCAACAGAATTGCATTCGACCTCTACCCCATTCTTCTCGATGTTGAACCAATTTTCTTTGACATTTAGCCCACCCCTTGATACGGGGCTTGGGGTAAGTGGGACACTTCAAGTAAGCTACTCAATTTTGGGTCCCAGTGACAAAGTCAAACCTCCGTGTAGGAAATTTGCAAACGTTTGGAAAGTAGAATTTTCTGCACATCTAGAGTTGTTTGCATCAAATAAACCATTGTGCACCATGCGAGTTTTCGAAGAAAATATTTTTGAGGCCTCTTCGGCTCTTGGTTGCCTGCTAGGGTGGTTGTTATGATAGAAAACACATGGTAACCTTGAACTTTTTTCACCCATGGTTTCTTTTGTTTTCCGTGACTCTACTTATTTCAAAGCAAAGCCCCCTTCATTATTTTATGAAAAGAAAAAAAGGTCTACCTACCACCTACCTATGAAATTTAATAAGAAAATGATGTTTCTATATGCATGCATGTGTAAACGGGGTTGTAGAGATGTTAAAATGTTTGTTGTTATGAAACTTTATTGTAAATTCATGGGTGTTGTATCCATTCCCTTCATCAATTTCTATGCCACAAAATTAATCTTAGAATTGTGTTACAAACAGGTTATGCCAAGTAGGTAGGACCTTATGATGATGTTGTCCGACATCATTTGCAAATTGGGCTCTCCCATTTCTATCCTTGTACCCATGTAATGCCCAGGAGGGATGAAAAGCAGCAGGGTCCCTTGGTATGGACTCTATGTCCACGACATTGCAAACAGCACTAGTTTTCTTCTACAAATGATGAATTTGTTGTTACTGAACATGCGAAAGTGTTTCTCCATTCATTTTTCATTTGCCTGTCTTTTAAGATTGGCGCACACATGTTTCAGAGAGAGCACGCCGCTTCCGTGAAATCCCTCCACAACCTGGTTTTCAGTAGGAATTGGGCATCCTCAGTGGTGATTTCGCCGTGTATATTTCCAAGCTGGTAATCATGTTAAAGCGAAGGGTTGGACTTGAGCTTGTCTTGCCGTAGCGTCGCTTACAAAAACAGAGACCCTAAAATCTCATTACAATGCATCAGTTCAATTATTTTCCGAAGCACAGCGGTACATCGCGTGGTCAGAATTTCAAATTAAATGAGTGGCACTTTGCGCAGTTTTAGAAATTCTACGCGCGCAGTAGTACAATCAGTTCAAATTCTACGCAGCTTGGTGGGGTTGGTGAACCAAAGCTGTTGCACGCCTCATCATATGTGCGCTTTTCTTGGCGCACATTTTATTCCACTGTATGCACATCCACGCTTTGTTGATATCGCTTTCAACGTGTTCCATGACCCCTCTTTCGTTCAACAGCAAGTTTTCCATTGCGTTTGGAACCCTCCTCAATAAGGCGAACATGCACTTACACCAACCAGCACTCAGCCTGGAAAGCAACCCCATCCCTGAGGGGACGGTTGATAGATAATCCCCACCCCAGCCCACAGGATGGTACCAACCCTGTACACAAAAATGCATAGGAATTGAGGCAGAATTTTCATGCAGTGTGCATCTTGCCACAGTGCAAATATGACAGCACAACCCGAAGGCTGGGAGATCTTTGTGCACTTTCAGGGTCGACTTGTTGCTGCATGCTGTGGGTGGTGTGTGTGCAGTGGTAGAGGTGTTTGCACCAGTGGGAATTTGTCTACCTCAGCCTCAGGGCATCCAACACACTGCAGAAGGCAACGGTGATCCTCCTTGCCACTGCAGCCTGGAACTGCAGCTATTGATGCCGCGCAAATTGATATCTGCTTGTCTGGTCCTGCTTTCACCTGGAGGGTTCGAGAAACCAAGTTTGTCTTTCTTGTCTGCATTTTATGATGGCCAAAGAGATGCTGAGCACCAAAGCTGCAGCGTGACACCACACTGAAAACAAAACAAAACAGGAAGGTCACAGCCCATTGTAGTGGGTTTCATACTGTGCACATATAGAGAAGATGATCGAAACTTTCTGACCTTAAAGTGAAAAATGTTAACTGGCGCAAAGCTGTCGCTGTCGGTCCTTCTTGTCTATTTTGCGCTTCTGTGCCACACTCTACCAGCGAGTTCCGAAGCTTGTAGGTTTCATCACTGGCCTGTGCTGCAAGTGGCTGCAGTACAAATAAGAACGGTCCACGAAGAGGGAATATGTGTTCAGCGCTTCGCTGGGCACACTGCCGGACGTGCCTTCTTTCCTGTCACAATGGCTCCGCAGCGCCGTCGCGCGAACGTCTCCTTTTGCCGCACCGGATTTTTATAACAGGATACGTGTACTGGGTGGATATAACGATCCGTGTCCCGTAGTGATAACCAATAACAATGAGTTTGATAATCAAAAACAGTTAGTTTAAGAATCAGAAAACTGGCTGGTTGACCTATGCATACCTTGCAATACCGTTTGTACAGGCAGGCTTACCACACGTGGACGCTGCGCCTTGAGGGGTGCAACTGAGGTAGGCGTCATATTTATTCATGCCGGTCTGAAACAGTCTCGTCCCCATTGGCTCACAATACCCGCGAGACTTCTGTGATTCATGTCGCACAACACAAACTCTTTGGGAAACAAACTAGGATGAGCAGCTGCTGCACGTGTGTGCACAAGGGCATTTGAAAGTTGGCAAGCTGGGTTGCCAACAGTGCATTGCCGCTCGCAGCCACTGCGTGCACAGTCAGGACGCGCTCGCTGCATAATCTACTTCGGACTTTAGCAAGTCAGCATCCGCATGCATGCTCTTGCGTGGCGCCCAATACTCCACACGCATATTGTTTCGAGCATAAGTGTGGGACTGCTCAGAAAGACACTACTGTAGAATTTTAGCATATCAAGTTTCAGCCGACAAACCACAACATTGGAAATTTGAGTTTTAAATATGAGCGCGGCGTTTTTCTGCGGATATGGCTAAGCAGATACGGGCCTGCAGGCAGACACTGTGAATGGGAGCACGCGCGGCATAACTGATCATATGGGGCGAATATGCGACAACCCGAGAATTTTCGGCTGAGAATAGGAATGGCCGGACCCCCCCCCCCTCCCTCCTTCCCTCCAACACAGGTTGGTGGCTCTACCCTCCCTCCTGCGCGCGTTTACCCCCGTAGCAAAGACACAACCACCAGATACAGGCCACAATTGATTACTCATTCAAGAGGGACCCAGACCTTGGGTGCCTCAGGCGGTTATAGACCGCTTTGTTCACTCTTGAAGACATACCGGCACATAGTGCACCGGCCGGGGCAATCGGCAAAGGAAGGTTGGTGAGTATCAGAGTCCGCGTTCAGATGCTGCACCCTATGCTCAGCATAAGACAAGAAATGGTTTGGGTGGTCAGGATGATGAATGGGGGTGGGAAGACCCTTCAAGTGATCTAACTCCGCACGAAATCTCTTGGCATGTCACGGTTTTTTGGTGCATTGGCAATTCTTTTTAGAGCAACGGATGAAAGCCAAGAGATTTGTGCGATGGTCACAGTGGTCAAGAATGAATAGAAACCTCTCATCCACCTCGCGAAGACTCTCATTGCTCCTAATTTGTTTGTTAGAGCTTCGAGTGAAACCAGGCAAAGCATCATAGGAGGGGCAATCCGCCGGTGGACCATCTGGAGGGATGTCACATAAAACAACACAACCATCACGACTAAGAAAAAGTGCTTTTCCATTGCTTTGAGGCATACTCTAGTTGTATTAGAGATGCACTGAGCATCCATGCATTTTAATCTTAGTATTGGTCCAACCAAAACTGGTGATAACACATTTTGACCTATGGAACCAAACACCCAATCAGGATATGGAGTGGACCCCTTAATCCCCTTTCAATGTGAAGCTATTCATCTTTTCCTGAGTTGACTGAGCACTGACATACCTAAAGTAGAGCCTATGAATTTATCTATGTTTTTCCATGAATTCTTAGCTATCCTAGTGGTATGCACCCTAGGGGGCTGGGCACCTCTTTTTGAGAGGTCCTGGGTTCAATTCCTGGTCAGCCTAGCTAAGTAGGAAGATCCCATGTGACATGGCAGTGACCTCATCGCCACATACCATGCCACCTCAGCACATATGGGACCCAAAACAAAGAGTGCACATCTCCTAAGATGGCACTATGGAGAGAGAGTGATCCTGAGGCAGTTTTCTAACTCTTTTCCAAAAACATTTCAGCTATCTTTGTGAATATGCATTGATTTGTGACCTGAGTTGCAGTTTCTGTGAATATCCAATCATCTTTCACTGCTTACACTGCAGCCCTTCATGCTTTGATCCTGAATCCTCTTCTCTTTGCACACTATTGGCTTGGGCTATCCTGGAGTGACTTGGAGTGACTGTATTTCATCAAAACAAAAGCTTTTCATCTCCAAAAACAAGCAGCAGGAATCCCTACACCAACAGCAAGCAGCAGGAGAGGCAAAACACAGTGCTGAAAACACTATAAACTTTTCTGGTAGCAAGAGGCAGCCTGTCTCTGTGCACCGGCAGCGACCCCGCGCCGTACAACCAGTGCTCCGAGCAGGCAAATATAAGCAGAAGGGCGGATTAAGATGGACCCAGGAAGAGTGGACGCCGACGTGAAGACAGCGCCAGCGCCTGAGGCACCGGCAAGGCCGGCGCCTGGCGCTGTACCTTCGGTGGAGCCCTTACATGGGCCAGTGGATACGGCGGAGGACTCCCTGGATGGCCTCCAGACGGCCTTCGGGGCCCTGTCGGTCGAGGAAGTGGTCTCTCAGCCTCAGCCTGTGAAGAGGAAGAGAGAGAACGAGAGCGAGAAGGATGCTGGAGAAGGAGCAGACGAAGGAGAGGAACAAGGGCAAGACCCGACGCAGGTAGGTAGGTAGGTGCACTCGGTCGTGGAGAGGCGCCCCATGGTTCCCCCTGGCGTCGCCCCTGTGACGAACAGGAAGAGGCTTCGCGCGTGAAGAGGGGAGGCGGCTTACTTCCCGCTAGACCTGACTGTTGGCCCCCAACAAAGCGGCCCCGGGCTAAGCCGGGAGGGCTGATCGCCGCCAGCGTGACATGCTTGTCTCGCCGGGAGGGTGTGCCCCCGTGCTTGCGCATGTCCCCTCCTTTGGGCGGAACCCTAGGGGTTCACCGGACTTCCTGGCGTATCCCGTTCCCAAGGCGTGCATGCACGTTCTTGGTACTAGGGTTCCGAGGCGCTTGGGTGTCGCACGCTCCGCCTCGAGTCCCAAAGCAGCGCAGGCCTTAGGATGCAGCCTTACCCCCGGGCTCCGGATCTCGTTTGGCCGGGTCACCTGCATGGCACGGGCTGCCTCAGTGCCCGGGCTGTGGGCACTGGGTTTCCTACTGTTGTGTGGCGTTTGTGTTTGGGTCCGGTTGGCGGTTGGGTGCGGGTTTTGTTAACCCCGCCAGTCCTGGCTGGGGTCTTGGGTGGGTGTGTTTGGGCACGGTTTGTGGTGTTGTCCCTCTAGTGTCGGCTGTTTGTGGTGTTCCTGGTTGGGCTTCGGTTTAGGCCTGCTTTTGGGACGTGTGTGGTTTTCGTGGGCGTCCCGCTTGCCCTCCGCCGTTTCCGGTTCCGGCGCGCGGTGTGGGCGTGTGTGCTGGGCCCGGGTCTCGCCTGTGCCCAGCCCTTCTTGGCTGGGTTGTCGGGGTGTGTTTTTTTTTTTTTTTGCGCTTTGGTTTTTTCTTTTCTTTTTTTTTTTTTTTTTTCCGGGCTTTGTGGTCCCTGTCCCTCCATCCCCTTTCTTTCGGTCTGGGCTGGTTGCTCTCTTTTTTTTTTTTTTTTTCCGTGTCCCTTTTCCCCGTGGTCCGCTGTTACTGGCTTGGTGTTGCCGGTTTTGGGTGGGTGGTCCCCCTGTGCCTCTGTGGGGGTCCTTTTTTTTTTTTTTCGTTGCCTTCTGGGGGGGGGGCTTGGCCGCCTGTGGTGCTGTTGGCGGGCGGTTTGGCGGCTGTGGGCTGTTTTCGTGCCTTTTCCCCCTCCCCCCTCCTTTTTTTTTTTGGGGGGGGGGCTTGCCTCTTCCTCCCTCTGCCTTCCCTGGGCTGGCGCACGCACTGGCCTGCATTCAGTGTTGTCTTCCGGGCTGCTGTCTTCAGTTGCGTTCTGTGTGGCCACGTTCCGGCCACATGGGTCGGGTGGGCTTTGTACACGGTGGGCTCGGCGCCCCTTCTTGCCGGGTTAGGTCCTGGCTCTGCCGGCTGGGCGGCTGCGCCAGGCGGCTGCTTCTGGTTTTGGGTTAGGGGGCTGGGGTTGTTCGTGTCCTTACCCCTCTGCGGTGCCGGCTGTAATCTTCTGGGTGGTCCGCCACCGTTGTCGCCTGGCGCGCTGTGGCCCCGTGTGTGGCCTGCGGTGCTGGTGTGTGGCGTGGTGGCGCGGCGCCTTCCAGGGTGTGCGGTGGCTGGCTTCGGTTAGTCCCTCAGGTTAGGGTCAGTTGTGTCGTGCTGTGCCGCTCTGTGCCGCGTCGCGTCGCGTCGTGCTGTGGTGCGTTGCTCTGTGGCGCGCTGTGGTGCGGTGTGCCGTGGTCTCGCGTGGTGCCGCGGTGGGTCAGTGGAGGTCAGCCTGGCCTGTGTCGTGGTGCGGAGTGCGGGCCGGAGTGTCGCCGGCTGGTGGTTGGGGGGTGCGGTTAGGTGTGGGTGGCTCGCTGGGTCCGTGCTGTGGGGGCTTGGGCGTGCCGCTCGGGCTGGTGGGTCGGGTAGGTCTTCGGGAAATTCTGCTGAATGATCACGGTGTCCTTGGGGCGTGCACGCTGACTCTCACCCATGGACTCAATCTTCACCGGGCCTCGCAGACAGGCAGGCGTACTCGGGGTGTAGGAAAGGCGTTCCTTCTCCAAGGCAGACAAACAGTAATCAGGAGTCGGACGGTGGAGGTGGCTTCCGAACGCTGTTTGAGTGGCGAAAGGCTTGCACTGCAGCTCGGCTGCGCTGGCAGGGACATGAGGGTCCGGGTCGGTGCCGCCGGCAGGGATGAGTTCATACTTCAGGGTCAGGGGGATGTCCATATCTCCGGTGCTGAACTGCAGGGGTCCGGGGCACCGGTAGTAATCTTGGCACTTCCAGTCTTCACGGCGCTCGGAGATGGCCTTGAAGGGGGCACCGTCCAGCAGCACCAAGGCCTTCGCGATCGATCACAGCCTTTCACTTCCCCTTGCGGCGCTCGAAATTCATCATGGACGGGATCGGCGTGCCGCCGCAGTGCCATTCCTCCACTGGACGCAACAGGTTGGTGACGGACGCCCTCACGGACGTGAGACCAGCTGAGATCAAGCCCCCGGCCGTCAATCCAAGTGCATAGCAATTCTCTGCGTCAAACCGCGACGGTAACGCAGCCCGGCCCTTATAGCCCATGATGTGGTCGCGTGACGGTCCGTGGGGTTGCCCTCCCTGGGGGCCTGTGCCTTGGTCCCGTGTCCTCTGGGGGTTTCGGTCCCTAGTCGTGGGTGCCGCGGCCGTGCTTTCGTCCTCTTCCGGTGCCTGTGAGGTGGCCTTTGTGGTGGTCGGGGTCGTTGCCTGGCGGTGAGGGCGTGGTGGTGCGCCGTGCGGCGGCGTTCCCTGCAGCTTCCTCTGTGGGTGTGGCCCGTTCTCCCCGTGTAGGTGTGCCCTCCGTTCTCCGTGTGGTTTCCGGTGGCCGGTGGGCGTGCGCTGGTGTGATCCGCATGGCGTCCGATGTTTGCTTCGGTGGTGTGTGTTGGGGTGTTTGGTGGGGCTGGGGCGGCGCTGGTCTCCCCGTCGTGGTGTGCCCTTCCTGGGTGTGGGTCGTGGTGCCTGCCGTGGTGCCCTTTTCCTCCGTGTCTTGGTCCCCGTTCCCGCCCCTTCCTGGTTCTTGGGTGGTTTCCTGCCCCCATGTGGTGTCGCTTCCGGCGCCCTGTCCCTGCGTGTGCCTGCCCTCACTTGGGGCCCTTCCGTGCCCTCTTGCCTGTGTGCTCCTTGGTGCCCCTTGCCCTTCCCTTGCCCTTGTCCTGCCTCTTCCTGGTGTGGTGGTGGCGGGAGGGGCGGTCCGGGGAGGGGGCGCCGGTGGCCCAGGCCTGGGGGTGGGTGGCCTGGAGCCACTGGCGGAGGGCTTGGGGGGTGTAGGGGGGGCGGAGGCCCTGGACCGCATCGCGGAGGAGGGCCTCCCATGCCGCTTGCGGCATGATGGCCTCCCGGGCGGCCTCGTTGGGGTTTGCGGGGGTGCGGGTGCGCACCTCCTCGAAGGTATGCACCATGTGCACCCCTTCGTGCCTTCCCGCTCCTCCGGCCCACTTCACCCAGCGGCGGAGCTCCTGCAGAGCGGGGGGAGACCACCAGGCGAGGTAGGCGGGGGCCCGGGGGGGGGAGGGGTCCGTGCCCGGGGTCGTGGAGCGGCGGGGGGAAGACGTGGACCTGCGGTGGTGGCGGGGGTGGCGGTGCCTGGGGGAGCGGGAGCGGCGGCGGCGGGGGCTGGGGGTGGAGGACGGGTACGGGCGGAGGAGGGAGCGACAGGGGGAGGTGGACATGGGGCGGCGGTGGCGCGCTCAGTGGCGTCCGGGGGAGCGGGAGTGGTGGTGGCGGGGGCTGGGGGTGGTGGATGGGTACGGGTGGCGGGGGGAACGGGGAGCCCGGCGGGGCGTGTGGGGGGAGGGGGAGGTGGACGTGGGGCGGCAGTGGCGTGCCTGGCTGCGTCGGGGGGAGCGGGAGTGGTGGTGGCGGGGGCTGGGTGGCCGGTGGGGGGAGGGGGAGGGGGACATGGGGCGGCGGTGGCGCTCCTGGTGGTGCCCGGGGGAGCCGGAGCGACGGGAGCGGGGTCCCTGGGGGTCGTGGTGGTACCTGGGGAAGCGGGAGCGGCGCGAGTGGGTGGTTGAGGCGCGGTGGGAGTGTGGGCGCCGTGGGCGAGTGTGCCGTGCGGGGGGGGGGGCGGGAGCGCCGCCGTTTGCGGGACCGGCCCCCGTCGCTCGAGTCGGGCCAGTCCGGAAGCGTCGGCGGCCCCTGGGGGGCCTCGCGCGGTGCCGCTTGGGGGGGGAGGTCCCCCGTCGTCCATGGGGCCCCTTCGGCCATCCAGTGGTGGCCGGGGGGGTACGGGGCCTCGCACGGTGCCGCCTGGGGGGGGAGGTCCCCCGTCATCCATGGGGCCCCCTCGGCCATCGGATGGTGGCCGCGGGGGTACGGCTGGTACGGGGGTGGTGGCTGGTACGGGGGGGGTGGCTCCTGGCGGTAGGTGGGGTATGCGGGTGGGGCGCTCGGTGGCTGCCATCCCGTCCGCTGGTGCTGTTCGTGTACGGGGGGTTGTGGCCCGGTGGGGTAGGGCGGTGGGCAGTGGTAGTGGTGGGGGTGGTGTTGGTAGTGGTGGTGGTGGCGCCGCTGGTGGTGGTGGTGTGGGTAGTGGTGGGGTTGGTGTTGCGGGTATGGCCCATGGAGTCCTTGTGGGTTTTCCGGTCCCCCTTGTGGGGGTGGGGGGTTGGGCATCGTGGGCAGTCCCTCCTCTGCCACACTCTACCAGCGAGTTCCGAAGCTTGTAGGTTTCATCACTGGCCTGTGCTGCAAGTGGCTGCAGTACAAATAAGAACGGTCCACGAAGAGGGAATATGTCTTCAGCGCTTCGCTGGGCACACTGCCGGACGTGCCTTCTTTCCTGTCACAATGGCTCCACAGCGCCGTCGCGCGAACGTCTCCTTTTGCCGCACCGGATTTTTATAACAGGATACGTGTACTGGGTGGATATAACGATCCGTGTCCCGTAGTGATAACCAATAACAATGAGTTTGATAATCAAAAACAGTTAGTTTAAGAATCAGAAAACTGGCTGGTTGACCTATGCATACCTTGCAATACCGTTTGTACAGGCAGGCTTACCACACGTGGACGCTGCGCCTTGAGGGGTGCAACTGAGGTAGGCGTCATGTTTATTCATGCCGGTTTGAAACAGTCTCGTCCCCATTGGCTCACAATACCCGCGAGACTTCTGTGATTCATGTCGCACAACACAAACTCTTTGGGAAACAAACTAGGATGAGCAGCTGCTGCACGTGTGTGCACAAGGGCATTTGAAAGTTGGCAAGCTGGGTTGCCAACAGTGCATTGCCGCTCGCAGCCACTGCGTGCACAGTCAGGACGCGCTCGCTGCATAATCTACTTGGGACTTTAGCAAGTCAGCATCCGCATGCATGCTCTTGCGTGGCGCCCAATACTCCACACGCATATTGTTTCGAGCATAAGTGTGGGACTGCTCAGAAAGACACTACTGTAGAATTTTAGCATATCAAGTTTCAGCCGACAAACCACAACATTGGAAATTCGAGTTTTAAATATGAGCGCGGCGTTTTTCTGCGGATATGGCTAAGCAGATACGGGCCTGCAGGCAGACACTGTGAATGGGAGCACGCGCGGCATAACTGATCATATGGGGCGAATATGCCACAACCCGAGAATTTTCGGCTGAGAATAGGAATGGCCGGACCCCCCCCCCCTCCCTCCTTCCCTCCAACACAGGTTGGTGGCTCTACCCTCCCTCCTGCGCGCGTTTACCCCCGTAGCAAAGACACAACCACCAGATACAGGCCACAATTGATTACTCATTCAAGAGGGACCCAGACCTTGGGTGCCTCAGGCGGTTATAGACCGCTTTGTTCACTCTTGAAGACATACCGGCACATAGTGCACCGGCCGGGGCAATTGGCAAAGGAAGGTTGGTGAGTATCAGAGTCCGCGTTCAGATGCTGCACCCTATGCTCAGCATAAGACAAGAAATGGTTTGGGTGGTCAGGATGATGAATGGGGGTGGGAAGACCCTTCGAGTGATCTAACTCCGCACGAAATCTCTTGGCATGTCACGGTTTTTTGGTGCATTGGCAATTCTTTTTAGAGCAACGGATGAAAGCCAAGAGATTTGTGCGATGGTCACAGTGGTCAAGAATGAATAGAAACCTCTCATCCACCTCGCGAAGACTCTCATTGCTCCTAATTTGTTTGTTAGAGCTTCGAGTGGAACCAGGCAAAGCATCATAGGAGGGGCAATCCGCCGGTGGACCATCTGGAGGGATGTCACATAAAACAACACAACCATCACCAGTAAGAAAAAGTGCTTTTCCATTGCTTTGAGGCATACTCTAGTTGTATTAGAGATGCACTGAGCATCCATGCATTTTAATCTTAGTATTGGTCCAACCAAAACTGGTGATAACACATTTTGACCTATGGAACCAAACACCCAATCAGGATATGGAGTGGACCCCTTAATCCCCTTTCAATGTGAAGCTATTCATCTTTTCCTGAGTTGACTGAGCACTGACATACCTAAAGTAGAGCCTATGAATTTATCTATGTGTTTCCATGAATTCTTAGCTATCCTAGTGGTATGCACCCTAGGGGGCTGGGCACCTCTTTTTGAGAGGTCCTGGGTTCAATTCCTGGTCAGCCTAGCTAAGTAGGAAGATCCCATGTGACATGGCAGTGACCTCATCGCCACATACCATGCCACCTCAGCACATATGGGACCCAAAACAAAGAGTGCACATCTCCTAAGATGGCACTATGGAGAGAGAGTGATCCTGAGGCAGTTTTCTAACTCTTTTCCAAAAACATTTCAGCTATCTTTGTGAATATGCATTCATTTGTGACCTGAGTTGCAGTTTCTGTGAATATCCAATCATCTTTCACTGTTTACACTGCAGCCCTTCATGCTTTGATCCTGAATCCTCTTCTCTTTGCACACTATTGGCTTGGGCTATCCTGGAGTGACTTGGAGTGACTGTATTTCATCAAAACAAAAGCTTTTCATCTCCAAAAACAAGCAGCAGGAATCCCTACACCAACAGCAAGCAGCAGGAGAGGCAAGACACAGTGCTGAAAACACTATAAACTTTTCTGGTAGCAAGAGGCAGCCTGTCTCTGTGCACCGGCAGCGACCCCGCGCCGTACAACCAGTGCTCCGAGCAGGCAAATATAAGCAGAAGGGCGGATTAAGATGGACCCAGGAAGAGTGGACGCCGACGTGAAGACAGCGCCAGCGCCTGAGGCACCGGCAAGGCTGGAGCCTGGCGCTGTACCTTCGGTGGAGCCCTTACATGGGCCAGTGGATACGGCGGAGGACTCCCTGGATGGCCTCCAGACGGCCTTCGGGGCCCTGTCGGTCGAGGAAGTGGTCTCTCAGCCTCAGCCTGTGAAGAGGAAGAGAGAGAACGAGAGCGAGAAGGATGCTGGAGAAGGAGCAGACGAAGGAGAGGAACAAGGGCAAGACCCGACGCATGACCCTACCTTCGAAGGCGCACCAAGCGCTTCTGGCCTCCACGCATCACCCTCTCCCATAACCACCACACTCCCAGCCGCAGCAACATCCACTTCCACAACCAACCCGCCTATGGCAGAGGGCACAGGCTTTACTGGCATGCCTCCCTACCCCGCCTATGGTATGGGCCCACCTACCACTGCGCTCCATGAGGCAACTACTGCCAGTGAGCCGGTGGCTTCCAGCTCTGCGCCGCGATGGTATGCAGCTGACTATCCCCATCCACTCCACGCCACTGGAACCTATATGGATGTTCCTGGGTATGCTCCTGGGTATGCACCTGGGTATGCACCCTTGAGTGGGTTGAGGAGAGGACCAGAGTCTCTGGGAGGCAGGAGTAGAGGATCGGGAAGATCCTCCAACAGGTCCCTGACGCGGTCGGAGATCAACGAGGTGCTCCGAGGAGCCACTTCGAAAATCGTGGGCGACCTCACGCAAGAGATCAGGGAGAAACTGGAGCCCCTGATGATCCCGTCCCATGCGTCACCTACGACGGTGGGAATGTCACCCCACCGAGTACAGGCTAACCACCTGGCGGCAGGGTTGACAAATACCCTGGGGAGCCTGAGGAGCCGACCGATGCCGACTCCTGCAGCAATACCGAGAAGTCCATTCATCCCGAGAACGGCCCAGCCGCCCTACAGCCACGTGACGAACTCGACGAGGGCCGAGCTGGATTAGCTGGGGCTGACAGCCTTAAGGGCTATGGTGGACGTAGAGCCTTATGGCTCTAGTGATCTTGGCGGCGACCCCTCCGATGACGAGCCGCCGTCGATGGATTCTTCTTCGCCCTCAGATGACGAGGACCCCGAGGACCCCAAGGGTAAGAAGAAGAAGAAGAAGAAGAAGAAGACCCGACGCCCTGAAGGACGCCGAGCTCAGGAGGCGAAGGCTATTGCCACCTCCAAGATAGTGGTGAACCTGCCTGAGTTCACAGGCAAGGACCTCAGCGAGTTCGCTGAGAACTTTGGCCGGTTCCTACGACTGACCGGCCAAACCCACGCGAGTGGGCGAGTGAAGTGCGATCTGCTCTTGCAGTGCTGCAAGACCAAGTATCCGGAGAAGCAGGTCAGGCAGATCGTAACAAACTCCGCCACCTTTGCCGATGTGTTGGTTGCCCTGGAGAGGCAGTACCCAACCTACGAGACCGACCTCTCCATCAGGGCCGAGATCCAGAACCTGCCCGTGCTGCCCAACAACCCCGAACCTGGCAGGGTCTCCGAGCTGTTGGCTGACCTGGATCACTGGGCTGGACGACTGACGCCCGGTTCCTACAGCAGCGACGACCTGCTGTTCTGGTTGTGCGCCAAGCTCCCCCGAGAGCTATGGGACAAGTGCCGTTTGACGGCTGAGCGCAAGGCTAGATCCCTCCGCTACGAGGATCTATGCGTGCTGCTCCTGGAGATGGCGCTGGAGAAGGAGAGCGACCAGCACTTGAACAACTACCGTCCTGGTGGTGGAGGTTCTGGAGGCAAAGGGTACCAAGGATCCCGACCTGGGCAGGGGACTACCCCCAAACACGCCCACGCCCGCCTAATGGAGAACGTGAAGGAGCTATTCTGGTGTGATGCCAGAGACGAGCAGGGCCACCTGCAGCACGCCTCTGACTGCGAGCAGCGAGACTGCTTCGTCGTCCAGGGGAAGCAGCAGGAGAAGATCACCGGCGCCAAAGTGAAGCTGCCGGATCATTACCGCTGCACCATCACGTGTGCATTCTGCGGTAAGCGGAAGCACTACGAGGATGAGTGCTACCATAAGCAACGCCTATCGGCGAAGCTTAAGGGGGAAGATCCTGGCAAAGGCTCAGGCAAAGGTGGAGGCAAGGCCAAAGGCAACGACTCCGGCAAGGGCAAGTCGAAAGGACGTGGTCAAGGTGGTCAAGACAAGGGTCAAGGTGGACGAGGAGGAGGCGCTAACCGCCAGCCCGACAACAAGAACAAGGACAAGAACGGAGGCAACCCCAACCCTAATCCAGGGGGGAACTCCGAGCCCTCTGGAGGGCAGACTGGTCCTAGCACACGCTCACAGACGCAGGCCCAGCAAGAACAAGGAGCCAAGCGTGAGCATGAAGGTGGTGACGACGGCAACGCTAAGAAGAGGAGCCGTTTCATGAGGATGGCCCGCAAGTTGCGGAATAAGGGGTTCGAGGTGACCTGTCCCGCGGATTTCTGACGGGGACGCTCTGGTGGTACCCAAGACCTGGTGTTTTGGGTACGTATCCGACTAGGGGGACGTGAATACCTGGGGGTACTGGATACTGGCGCCACAATATCGATAGTGGCCAGGAAAATTTTACCTTGTGGGAGCCTGAAGAACACCATGACCACCGCCGCTATACGCATGGGGGATGGACATGTGGTGCACAGCTGCGGGGACTGTGAAGTGGAGGTACCTATGGGCTCCAGGACTATCGCCCATCGTTTCTATGTGATGAACACTGATGCCTTCGACTTTGTACTGGGTACTGACTTCTTCGTGCAGCACTCCCAGATACAATCCCTGACACTGCAAGCGCCCTACCTCCTCTACGTGGACCACGGCAGCGGCAGAGAGTCTGTGCCACTGGAGCAGTCGGAACATACCTCGAGTTACCTGAGGCTATCGAAGGAGGAGCCCTCTAACATGATGGCGGCCTCCAAAACTGAGGACTATCAACTATTGGGGGAAGTCCTAGACCAAGGTCTGAAGGAGTTGGGTTACTCTCGAGAAGACCTGAGTGTGGAGTTGTTCGCCAGCGACAAGCAACATGTACTGGACCTATACTGCAGCAAGGGGAAGAACTGCAGCTACAAATTTTAGTGGCCCTCTTTCGGGATGGCCTACGGGAACCCCAGATTCAGTGAACTGGGGAAGGTGCTGACCAAGGTGGCCTTGGAACGTTCCCGTATGGTCCTGTGTTCCCCCGATTGGGGAGCCCATGGGGGCAACGAGTACTGGCGAAACCTCCTGGACAGGCTGACTATCAGCTCTGTTTGTTTGCCTGATGAGGCCATCTACGTGCCTCTGGGACGCAAGACGCCTATTGGCAAACCCGGATGGGGGAGTATGCTCAGCGTGGTGGACGGAGGTCTTACCACCATCCCCTGGGAAGATCTGGACCCGACTCTGGTCCAGGCTATACAACGAGAAAGCGATGGACTCTCCTTGGGTGACTTGAAGGATCGCCTATGACCTCAAGATGCTGTCGAAACTACACCCGGAGGAGATGAGTACATCGTGACGGACACCAACGCCCCCAACTCTCCTTGTCATGTACCTGTACCTGATGGAGTCTCTGAGTGTGGACTATCTGAGCTACCTAGCTCTATCCACTCAGACGACGAAACTGAGCACGACGCCTTCTTCGTGCAGACCGCGGTTGCGGAAGTGGAGAACGCCGAGTACGTCGCCCCACTAAAACCCCTACTCTCCATGAGGGTGGAAGACCCCGTGGATGAGGAGCTGGACCCTCGATCCAGGCTCAGGGAGTATGTGGATTCCAAGAGGAAGTTGGTGGCGAAAAAGCTATGCTACGCGAAGCCTACCCGCAGCTCATGGCCACTGAAGCAAGGACGTATGGGAGACCTATCCCAACTGAAGGAGGACCTCGAACAGAAGATCACCACCTGGCAAAGGGAGGTAGATCTCAAGCTCATGAAGAGCGTATGGGGTGCCCATGTGAGGACCCTAGAGGAGGACGACCTCTCGGAGGAATGTGTATGTGAACCCCCTCGAGCGTGCCTATGTTGCCATCGTCCATCGGAGATGGTTGAGCAAGACCTTCTGTATGCCTACCAAGGGCTGAAGGATGCTACCGCGGGCGAAGAGTCGGTGGAGGACCACCTCCCGACGTCTATTCAAGGGGCAAGCAACTTACACTCCGACGAGGACATGGAGGACAAGATCAAGGTGTTGGACCCGCGGGTACAGAAGCTTATACGGACCTATCTGGAGGTGTTCGGAGAACTACCCCCTCCAGCCTCATGCGACAAGCTGGTACAGATGGACCTCAAGCTGAAGCCCGAGTTCGTGGGTCACAAGATCCGGAGGAGACCCTATCCAGCTCCTAAAGAGCAGGCCGATGAGATTGAGCGACAGATACAAGAATGTATCGACGCTGGCCTAGTCCTGGAGTACAAGGACGGGGACTACCCCCTACACTGCAGCCCCTGTTTCCTGGTGGCTAAACCTGGGTCTACAGCCAAACGGCTGGTAGTGGACTATGGAGAGCTGAACAAGAAGACGCTGAACCACTCAGGGTCCATTCCCAATATGGAGTCTACCCTAGAGAAGATAGCCTCCTGTCGCTACAAGACCAAGATGGACAAGCGAAGTGGATTCTGGCAAGTGGACCTGACGCCCAACGCGCAGGAACTACTGGCCTTCATCACCCCTCAGGGGAGGGTATTCAAGTGGAAGGTCATGCCATTTGGCGTGGCTAACGCACCCGCTCTGTTCCAAGAGCTGATGAACAAGATCTTGTCCATGCTACGAAGGAGACCTAAGGTGCAGGAGCTCATATCCCGTGGTGCCCAGATGGAGGCTCACATCGACGATGTATGCCTCGGGACCAATATCCAGGAGGATCACCTAATCCTCTTGGGTGAGTTCTTTGCGGTCTGCCAGGAGAACCACACTCGACTCAAGCTGGAGAAGTGTGAGTTCATGCAGGAGACCATGCAGTACTTGGGGTTTGACGTTGGCTATGGGTGGTGGACCCCAGCAGCCTCTAAGGCCAAACCCCTGATGGACGCCAAGGTGCGACACGAAGACCCCAAGAAAGGACTTCATGATGTACGCAGTTTCATTGGGGCGTGCAACTTCTATCGCCGCCACATCAAGAACTTCACCTATACCAGCGCCGTACTGACGGACTTGATCAAGAAGAGTACTACTTGGCGCTGGGGCCCACAAGAGCAACAAGCGTTTGACGAGCTCAAAGACAAGGTAGCCAACGCTAAGTGCTTGGGCGTGCCTAGAGCACAAGGGGAGATTATCCTGGTGACCGACGCCAGCAATGTGGGCGGTGGTGGAACGTTGTTCCAATGGCAAGCACTAGAGAAGGAGGAGTTCGACTCGGCCATTTCCCAATGGGGGACGGAAGGTCTCAACCGAGATGGAACCCTCAAGCACAGCTACCCTGACGACAAGTGGGTCCTAGTACCTCTGGGCCACTGGAACTGGAAGTGGAACCAGGCCAGGGGGAACTACTCCACCTATGAGCAGGAATTGCTCGCGGGTATGCTGGTGCTATCCTCACAAGCGCGACTGTTGGGGAGTAACCCTGTGGTCTGGCTGTGCGACCAAGAACCGGTCCGCAGTTTCCAGAAGGGTCCACCACCTGAGAAGGCCAAGCTACGACGCTGGTGGACCTACCTCAGTCAACTACGGCTGACGGTACACCATATCCAGGGAGTGAAGAACGAGTGTGCCGACTACATCAGCCGCAACAACTTCGACGCCCTGATTGGTGCCCGGTCTGAAGCGCTGGCTAAGGAGGCGTTCAGCCGTATGGACGTACACCTGGACCTGAACATGACCATGATACGCCCCCTGGATGGACTCCAAGAATCGGAGTACCTACAGGAGTTTGGGGATATCTACCGGCGCCTGGAGAAACGCCTTGAACCCCTCCTGGTCAACCAAGACCAGTGGAAGCGGGACAAGAGCTACCTCTGGCACGAGGACCGCATCGTGGTGCCTAGTGACCGAGTCCCAGCGCTGCTGAAGTGGACCCATGAGTCCAGTGGTCATGTGGGTGCTGACCGTACCCTGAGGCTGTTCAAGCAGTGGTTCCACACTACGTGGACTGACGACCAACTGCGGAAGACACTCCAGCCTATCGTGGACAAGTGCCCGTGCAGGTCCTGTAAACCAGGGGATATCAGGGACAGAGGTCTCTACTCGACCCTGCCCATCCCACACTGTGCCAACAGTGTTCTATACGTGGACTACACGGAGATGCCGAAGTTCGGGGGCTATGACTTCGCCCTCGTGGTAACCTGTGGGTTGACCAGGTTTACCAGGGTGTTCCCATGTACCAAGCACATTACCGGAGAGGAGACTATCAAGATACTCCTGGAGGAGTGGTTTTGTGTCTATGGGGCGCCCAAGGAGATCAACTCCGATGAGGACGTACCAGTACGCTCAGATACTGGCTGGTACAAGAGGGTCCTGAGATCCCTCAATGTCCAGGTGTCTACGGGGATCCCCTACTCTCACACGAGCAACCCCCTATGTGAGCGACAGATTCGTGTCCTGAAGGAGAACGTCAGGATATGGTGCAAAACTGAACGCACCAGAGACTGGGTGAGACTACTCCCCGTCATATCCTTGATGATGAACTCCCAAGAGAGTTCAGCTACTGGCTACTCGCCACATGAGCTATTCATGGGGCGCCCGGCGTGGTTCCTACATGCCCCCTATCCAGAGGACACCCATTCTTCTGTGGGTGAATGGGTTCAAGAGCAACAAGCGAAGGTGGACAAGGCCAAGGCTATGCTCCAGAGAGTGAGGGAGCGTCAGTGGAACAAGAAGAACAAGCACCGTGTACCGGCCACCTACCAAGAGGGGGACTGGGTGCTGGTGCACCACAGTCGACTACCCGCCTGGCCACGCTCTACCAGCGATGACCCATACTTCGGGCCGTACAAGATCCTATCTGTGGATGGACACCATATCACCGTGCGGTGTTCTCCCCGTCTAGGGGGGACCCTGGTGTGCGCTGCTCAACACCTGAAGCGCTACCATGATCCTGAAGACCTCTGTGGGGAGGAGTGGGAGCTGAACGACGAGGAAATCGCCGCTCTGGACCTACAAGGGGCTGCCAGCCCTATGGAAGTTGAAGGTGAACTCCCTGACATGAACGCCGAGGAGATGGCTAAGGAAGGCTTCTACCTGGTGAAGTCTGTCCTACGCCACCGCTATCGCCAGGGTTGGCGCTTCCTCACCCTCTGGGAAGGGTTTGGAGTCGAAGAGGCCACCTGGGAGCCCTTCTCTGCATTTGTTCTACCTGAGGGACACCTAAACTCAGTTCTGGTTGACTACTTGTCCCAGAACAACCTAGGTGAGTTGCTGAGGCTCGCTGAGACGCTTGCCTCCAAGACTAAAGCTAGGGACTGAACCTTACCCTTACCTGCCAAAGCGTATGTGTGAGTGTGCTAGTCCTAAGGTCCTGAGAGCAAGCCGCAGAAGTGGTGTCCTAATTATACCCAAGTCTGCGCCCTTGCTGGACCTGGAGGGTTGGCTTATTGATGCCACGGGGTACGCCCCGGGTCTCCCCTCCCCTATGCGCCCAATTTCTGTGCTGGCGCAAAACCTTGGGGGAATACCCAGCGTACTAATCCAGGTATTATTTTCCCTACCTATCTGTCTACTACAGGGAGGGGTGGCCAAAAGCTATGAAGGCATGAAAACGCCGTTTTGCTATGTGGCCAAAACACTGACCTAACCACTGTCACAGCCCACCAACCCTGCTAAAATTGCAGGAAACGGGTGGGACAGTGACACACCCCCTACAGGTCCTACACACCCTACAGTGGCACCATCCTGGTGGGCGAGCACTGGGCAACTGGCTCTAGCCCCCACTCAGGACTACCACTCCTACACGCAGCCTCTACTGGGCGTTGCGAAGGTGAAGGTCTCATGGGTCCTAGCGACACACCTGTGAAATGACAAGAGAACACAGCGCTACTAAGCAACTGTGGCCTAACAGGGGACGCCACAACGCGTTTCCCCTGCTAGGGCTTGGAGGGAAGGAGTGCTCTCGTGTGCAAGGCGCAGATGTCGATGAAGTCGGACTCCCTGCTCTGCCACAGGCGGAGCGGAGTTACTTGTTTGTGTGATCTGCGCCCTTGTTTAGCAGGGCATAAAAAAAAAGGCTGCTGCACCAATCACCCTACCTGCCCACCTGTAAAACAAAGGCAAATGGAAGGGCGTTTGCGACAGAGGAACCAAGCCACACTCCAGGTATTATACCCTTCTCAGTGTGACCTATAATACACTGTTCGCAAACACGCTGCAAGAGCAGCTACCCTTGTCAAGCAAGCAAGCTTTAAGGGACTCCTCAGGTTCTCTTAAAGAACGTACCGAGGAGCCCCTGGGTAGCCTAAACAAGGTTTACCGTGCGCACTTCGCGTGGCCTACCCTTTAATGCGTGTGTGCATGCACGAGTATGCACGTGAAACGTGGGCAAACCTGCCCATCTGCGCGTCAATCACGACTCAACCAGGGGGTGGCCCCGCCTGGGCTTACTCACCTTACCTACCGCTGGGAGAGAGAGCAAGTGAGGGGCGCACGCGAAGAACGTTGCAATGCACTTGTGTGTATGTCTAATCACCCTGATTTGACCGCTAAACATCTGCAATCTTTCTAATCAATCCCTCTATCGCATTCTATCTTTGTTAGCGCTGCTACAAGGCTCGTTCACGGGGACACGAGACGAGCAATGTGTATGCGGCATGCGAGACGAACATACCTGTAGTTTATACCTGACTCATTGAAGTCTTTTCGTTCATTTTCGAATTCTTGAATTTTTGAAGCTTCTATTAGTGTGGGCGGAATCTGTATGTTTGTTTATTAATGTGTGTCTCGTCATTTTCAAGACTACGTGAGACATACGTTTATAATTCCATCATTTCTCCATTTTCCGGCGCTTCGCTAGGAGCCGCTCCTGCGCGCCGCCATTTTATGCGTATGAATTTCTGGATTTAAAAAATCCAGAGATGACTATAATTTCTATAAAAATGTGCTTTTGATGCACAATTGGATTCTGCTCAGGTGTGTCGTTTCAGAAAAATTCTACGCCGTCATTTGACGGATTTTGGTGTCGTCGCTTCGTTTTTGCGTGGATTCGTCCATAAATCTCCCATTCCTGCCTCTGCAGATACCCACGCGCAGCCTCGCTGAGTAGGCCGTGTTCGGGCCGAAAGGCAGGTGCCTGGAGAGACTGAGCAGAACCAAGACCCCACCAAGGGGCAAATTAATTTCTTTTTCGACTCCCTTCGCCCTAAGACAGGTCACAGGTCGCCAGCAGGTTTACGAGAACCCATGCGAGTGTGTATAATGTGTCTTGCGTTTGGGTTGTGTCGACGCTGCGTCTTGGAGGGAGGGATGCATATGCACATGTTTGGCATGCTCCCAATCTAACCCAACCAAGCCAGAGGAGCCCCGGCAGTGCCATGAGCGCTGAGTCTTCTGGAGGAAATGATACAATCAGAGCAGCAAAAGGACGCCAGCCATGGTGAGCGCCCATTTTTCAGTGTGAGGGAGACTGTAGGTATTTTAAAGTAGATGTGGAAACCAAGGAAAGGCCAAGAAAAATTCCCTTTTTCCTAAAATGCGACAGTGGTGGCCACCACAGCACAAGGGGGGAGTAAGAAAAAGTGCTTTTCCATTGCTTTGAGGCATACTCTAGTTGTATTAGAGATGCACTGAGCATCCATGCATTTTAATCTTAGTATTGGTCCAACCAAAACTGGTGATAACACATTTTGACCTATGGAACCAAACACCCAATCAGGATATGGAGTGGACCCCTTAATCCCCTTTCAATGTGAAGCTATTCATCTTTTCCTGAGTTGACTGAGCACTGACATACCTAAAGTAGAGCCTATGAATTTATCTATGTTTTTCCATGAATTCTTAGCTATCCTAGTGGTATGCACCCTAGGGGGCTGGGCACCTCTTTTTGAGAGGTCCTGGGTTCAATTCCTGGTCAGCCTAGCTAAGTAGGAAGATCCCATGTGACATGGCAGTGACCTCATCGCCACATACCATGCCACCTCAGCACATATGGGACCCAAAACAAAGAGTGCACATCTCCTAAGATGGCACTATGGAGAGAGAGTGATCCTGGGGCAGTTTTCTAACTCTTTTCCAAAAACATTTCAGCTATCTTTGTGAATATGCATTCATTTGTGACCTGAGTTGCAGTTTCTGTGAATATCCAATCATCTTTCACTGTTTACACTGCAGCCCTTCATGCTTTGATCCTGAATCCTCTTCTCTTTGCACACTATTGGCTTGGGCTATCCTGGAGTGACTTGGAGTGACTGTATTTCATCAAAACAAAAGCTTTTCATCTCCAAAAACAAGCAGCAGGAATCCCTACACCAACAGCAAGCAGCAGGAGAGGCAAAACACAGTGCTGAAAACACTATAAACTTTTCTTCACGCATGCCATCAACCAAATTTTTAACATCAAGCATAGCAGCATCAGGGTCTTCGCTTCTGACCTGTCCTGCCAACTGCTGGGAGACTCAACCAAACAGAAGCTCCACCATATTCTGAAATGGGCGATTTGGGGCATATGAAGTGACTATGAGGACATCCAACTCAGTATGCAGCATGGAGCCACATCATACCCAGACAAAGGAAGGCCACATGACCACTAGGTCCCAACCCATCACTTACATAGTTGTCAACTACCACAACCCAACAGGTTTTTTGGAGCCCTTTAAGCATTTTGCAACAACCTCACCGTCTGTCAAAGGATTGGATGGTTTGCGCAAGAAGAAAAATAGATGGCCACTCCGCGGGGTCTTCCACCGTGAATAGCCAATAGTGTCAACTTGCCGGGTGGCATTCCTAATGTCCAAACGAAACCAATGCAACAGTGTAAAAATGCATTGCTGCTCTTTATGTTCAGTTTGACTCAAGGCGGAAAGTGCAAATTGGAATGCAAAGATAGTGTCACTCCACGACCCCACATTGAGTACAAATTAGTGTCAGCATATATTGGTTGCTATTGCAGTTCAATATCTTCGCATAATATCTCAACGAGCTTCAACATCAACCGGCATACTTTCCAAGCTATCCTTCCCTTATGCACCCAAACACTTTTTATTGTAACATATAGCACTGTAGAGTTGGTGTTCTAGGGTGCCACTTTTCTACCCCTCCACTCTTGTGGTAAGATGTACACTTGTGGTACAGTGGTACAGTGTGATACGGGGTGTTCTTTTTATCTTCAAGAAGTCTTTGTAACACCAAAAAGCACTGGTGACCAAAGAAAGCTCACACAAAAGTCCTCAAGAAGTCTTGGAGTGGCATACTTAATAAAAAAAAAACCACCCCAAAAAAGTGGCCACTCCAAGCTACCCATACGACAACAAATGAATGCCAACCTTACTTGGTCACCATTTTTGTGTCATACCTTTCCTTGTTATGGAAAAAGGCATCAATATAGAAAAGCAAGCTTTCCAAAGCAAAGCAAAGCAAAGCAAGCTTTCCACTATCCTTTCCTTGTGCACCAAGAAGTAGCCACTCAAAAGTGTGTCACTTTTCTACCTTTCCTCCCTTAGGCTAAGGTGTGACCATCCCTAAGGCCGTGACGAACAGGGGGTGTTCTTCTTGTATTAAGAAAAGCTTCCTAACTCCAAAAAGTTCCAAAGAAAACTCACCTTTGGGGCAAAATTTTGGCCCAAACACCTTTGGTTCCTGCCTTCACCATTGGGCTAAATGGTGGAAATGGGCCAATGATTGTGCACAATGTGACCAACAGTGGTCAAATTTGTCGCTAAACCAAGGTACCCGAGGTGCCCACAGGCCGTCGACAACCTCGACACATGGCTGGGAAAAGCCAGCGGCCGCCGGCTTGGTTTTTTTGAAAAAAAAATTACTCGGAGGCAACAAATCAATAAATAGCTACAAGTTACAGGTACCGGTCACAGGGTTAAAAACCTCATGAACGATACACAAATGGTCAGCCCACTCACGGGCTTGCATAGTCTCATATGAATTCTCCGGCACATAGATAAGACTGTTGGGGAGTTGCACTTGACCTCACAGTCATCTTGTGAAGCATGCGACACCAACAGGCGTGCTTGCCTAACATGCTAGTCCATATCCCCAACCGGAAAAGGGCCAATCCAAATCCAAATGCCTGATAGATACCACAAACCCGAAGGAAAAAATGCGAAACAACACACACCAATACACTAGACATGCTGGCAAACATGCAAGCAACTCATATAGATGCATAACAAGGCTCATTACTAGTACTAGGCACTACTATGCAGCTTGGGTATGGTCCTACACAAACTTTGTGCACAGCGCGGGCACAGCACGTACTACGCCACCCCTCAAAGCTTATATCATCCAAATTCCACTGGCCGGACTTCCATGCCAGAACTACCCATCCCCTACCCTGTGCATCAATTGCCACATTGCCACATTGATGAAACTTGGCTGTGACAGAATCAAATGGTCCAACTCAAAAACATTAGGTCTACAAATTCAAAAAATCATGAAGTCTGCGATCGGTACACAACTATTCGCAACAAAAGCGCGTTTTCATTGCGGCACTTCTCCCAGTAAAGCGTACAGGCTTGCCTTGTGCCCATTTCACCTGTTCAGCTCTGAGCTGATGTCTTAAAATGCCAATACTTTCTGACCAAGCATACAATGCTATCGTCGACAGTCTAAAACCCTTCCAGTTGCCAGACCAGATCATGATCACCAAACCACTGATGTTGAGCAGGCAGTTATGAGACAGAGGTACCGTTGGGTGACGATGGTGAATTCCCATCAATCTGAGAGAGAGTGTGTGTGTGTGTGAAAGGGGGGGGGGGGTTCATGCAGCACCAATAGGTGATCAATCTCGTGAATGCACCAGCACTTCACTCAACCTGCTACGTGCATCTCTGCGCAAAAGAACAACCAGCACAAAATGGTACATACACCCCCTCAGGTGGTAGCAATGTGACATTGTACCAACATTTGTCCAGTGTGCCGTGATGCAAAACCTGCATGGCTTTCCAAAAATTGCAACTTATATGCTGGGCTTCTGCTTGCAGTCAGTCCTAATGTGCAATTGTGTACTTATGCTGGCAATTTTTGGTTGTCTGACCGTTCCAGGAGAGGATTGAACGTATGCGGGAGCCATCCTGGAATCAAATACATGCTGGTAATAATATTTAGTATGCACCTGCAGAAGTGCACACCATCCGATATCTGCCGGATGCCTACAATCGAGAACAATTGAAATCCATCGTGCCAAAACGCACATCAGAAAGAAAATCAAGGGGAGACCTTCGAGAGCACTGGGGGTTTTGGGCACGGTTTTGGGTAATGCAATTCACAGAAGGATATCATATTCAGGAGCTTACCCCATGGGCTGTGTGCCCTGGCCCTCCATCTGGAGACCTCGTTGCTGAGTTGCCATGATGATAGCTGGACGGACACTACACCTGTATGACTAGAGGCGTAGCCTGTCCGTGTGGGTGTAGCTCAGCAGCCGGCCGCCCATTCCATGCCCCGCCCCCCCCCCCCCAACCATTGGTCAGAACCTCTCAGCGTGCGCACTAGGGTGTTCTCTAGGGCGGCCGCCCATGCACATGGGGACTCCCACGGGGTCGCTTGGCCAACTGGCCATCTCTTGCATCTTGGCAGGCCCATCTTGGCAGGCAGTGTGTGTTTGTGACCATGCTCAGACTGCCGAGGTTCAACTCCTAAAGCCGACTACTAAGCGACCGAACCACGAATTCTTGTGTTCTTGCGCCCCGTCAACTGGGTTGAGGGGCACTGACAAACATGCAACAAAAGTGTGTGTGTGTGACGCCCATCACATTCTGCAAAATCCATAGCGCTCGCTATCAAACAGCACCTCTCCACAGCAATGTTCGCACTGCAGCAATCCAAAAGTGTGTGGTGGGGGGGGGGGGGGGACAATATTAAAGAGGGAGACCCGCATGGGTCCAGGGCCCCCGTGGTCACCTGTGGCCCCAGTATAAATTACAGGTCTGCATTCAGTCCTGAGGGCCTGTCCGTTCCTGTCTGGTGCCTGCCTGGGTCGCAGCTGTGTGTGTGTGTATGTGTGTGTGACGCCCAATGATTTCCACCAAAGCCATAGAGCGCGCGCGCGCGTGTGTGTGTGTGCGCGCGCGTGTGTGTGTGCGCGCGCGTGTGTGTGTACCAGAGACCCAAAAGGTGGCAGAAGACAGCCAGCACCAAAGATTGGTTTATGCGAAGCCCCCGAAAAAGCAATTGAAACGGATGCCGTGCATCACTGTGCTGTCTGGCTGTGCAAATTATCGTGGGAAGGATGGTGAGGAAAGATGGGGGGATATGGCTGCTAAAGAAGCCCGACAGCAACCTCCATCTCAGCTGCACCACCCCTCCCTTCTGTGTCGAATGTGCCCCCCACGCCATCCATTGAACGAGTCGAGTGTTGAAAAACAACCACTGGAACAAACAAACATTCTGCAGAATACTTTGGCCATCAGTCGTTGAACGGATCAGAGATCCCTCCTGCCGCAAGAGATTGGCATATCGGTGCGCATTCGGCTACCTTCTTGGGGTGCACCAGTCCAATTCTTCACTGGTTAAGAAGGGGATGTCGAACTGGAATCCAATGTACCCAAGCAAACCCTGCGGCCGTCCGGATTGAAAGGAAAAAGAGGAACTGCCGGTTTCACATGGGGACTGCCACGAGGCAGCAACTGCTGTCTGGTTCCGGACAACTGGTGTCGCTTCTGCGCCCACAGTCATCTGGCGCCCCAAAAAAAAACTCGTTCCCTAACGCAAGCCCTGACAATATCACTCATGCCCCCCCCCCCCTTTTCCCAAGCGGTTGCATCCACCACCGCCATTATTGATGGCAAAATCTGCGGACAGCTGCGGACTGCGACGAGTTTCCTTCCCACACTACCGAGCTCAAACCCCATGCCCAAGCGCCCCTAATACGGGGAATACCGGACGGTGGCCCCCTTGGTGCCCCCCTTGGGGGCCCCGCATTCCAGGCACTCAGTCCGCTTCGCGAAATTCACAAATCCGCAGCTGCACCGCCAATCCCCCACACTGAACCCCGCGAGCCCCGGGTCCGGGTTCCCGCCGCGCGTCTTCAGGTTGGCGTGCCCCGGCGCGTACGCCGGCTGGCAGTCGGGGGAGCGCGCCTTGCCGCACTGCCGGCACTCCGCCCGCCGCGCAAAGTTGATGTTCTGGCACGAGGAGCACACCCAGTCCGGGTCATACTGCACGCCGGGCATCCCCCCCTTGCCCCCCTTGGAGGGCTTCAGGCTGGCGTGCCCTGGCGCGTACGCCGGCTGGCAGTCGGCGGTGCGCGCCTTGCTGCACTGCTTGCACTCCTCCCGCCGCGCAAAGTTGATGTTGCCGCACGAGGAGCACTTCCAGTCGGGCTGGAACTTGGGGCCGGCCTGCGCCGCCGGGGCATCCGAGGCGCGCAGGGCGGCGCACTGCTGGCACTCCTGGCGCCGCGCAAAGTTGACGTGGCCGCATTTCAGGCACTGCCAGTCCGGGGGGTACCCATCGGCCAACGCGGCGGACATGCCGCCTCGCGGGGGGGCCCCGGCGCCAGCGCTGAGGCTGCGGGGGGGCATCAAGGCGCCGGCAGCGGCGCATTCGGCGTTTTTGCTCGTCTGCACAGAGGAGGCAACGGCACATGCAAGAGGGCCAGGGCCGAGGGCGGTCCGCCCGGCTGTCGGGCGGATGTGGGGCCACCCGACAACTCATGAGCAGATGTGGGGAATCGCTTGAAGGGGCCATGAGCAACGGATACTGAGCTCGCATATACCCCCATGACACAGGCATATGGTCATAGCTATGAATCTCGCTTGAAAGGGGCCTCAATTGGTCAGGTGTGAGCTCCCCAGACTCCGGCCCTAAGGCTACCCCAAAGGCATTCGCATTCCCCAACACCAGCCTCAACCGCATTTCAAACCACCAGTAACTGCCCCCGCGCTGCGCGCGCAGTCCCCTGCAACCACTTTGTAGCTGCTGTGGGATTGCCCCTAGAGTCCCCCTCCCCTTTAAGCAAAGCCTTGGGTCTGACCCTCTCGTGGGGCCATGCAGCTTCAGATGTAGGTGCTGCTCACAAGGACGCCCTGACTCCGGGACGTTCCATTGGCTTGCCACACACCGCCACATGAGAGGGGGGGCGGGGGGATTAGGTGCCTCGTCCATTTTGGCGGTGGTAAATTGCGCTGTGGGAAATTCTATTGCCTTTGGCGAGTCCACCTCGCAGAGAATCTACCCTAAGCAACACACACCCAAAATAGGGTAAAAACTGGATAAATACGGGCTAAAACATGCTTTACATATCTTAGATGGTCATTCATTTTAGGTAATCACAATATCAAAAAAAAATAAGTTTCGGAAACTTCGAGTTTTGAGCTGTATAGGCTGAAAAACTGCATAAGCAGGTTTGTGTACCAATCCCGTTTGAACCCGCACCCAATACCCAAATAGGGCGAAAAACACAGAAATACGGCCTAAAACATGCTTTACATACCTTGGATGGTCATTTAAGGTGATCACAATATCAAAAAAAGAATTTTCGAAAACCTTGATTTTTGAGCTGCCCAGGGTGGAAAACTGCATAAGCAGGTTGTCCACCAGCCCATTCACTCATGTAAGCCAATATTGGTGGAAGCAGTCATTTCACGTCTTTGGCACAGGTTTTGACCGGCCCTCGGCTGGGCTACAGACTGCAAAAAAACGTCCTTTCGCATCCTAGTAGGCATATGGTGTCACAACATCCCCTCTCACACCCCTCAGAGTGGGTAGCACATGGTCACCAAGGTCGCCAAAGCCGCCAACACACCAAAAATGGCAGAAAAGTGCATAAACTGCATAATAAGCGCTCGTCCCACTCCGCCCCATACAAACCCCATGGAGTCGGGACCCTTTTTTGGCTCAAATTTGAAAAAAAAACAAAAAGATTCATGATTTTTGACCCGAAAAAAGGGGGGGTCATTTTTCCCCCCCCCCACCTCCCTCAAAAGCTCCAAAAAGTGGGTTTCAAGTGGAGGGGGGCCGGGGGGGGGGGGGGGTCTGGACCAAAAACTCATTGGGGGATGCGTTTATTGGACAAAATAATGATGTTACAAGGGGTTAAACTAACAATTCAACCCCTTGGGGTAGGGTATGCGAATAGGCCCAAAAAGGCCCAAAATGGGGGGGGGGGGTATGTGGCGTTTCCCCCTATATACGGGCCTACGTGGCTTTGATCTAACAACCTCTGCGAGGTTATTTGGCGGAAGCCCCTAGATATTGTGTGGCGGACACTCCCAGAAGTGTTGTGGTGTGCAGGGCTTTGCAGGCCTTGGTGGAGCTTCGCCACAGGTGCCACCCACGATGCAGGGGAGACCCATCTGCCACACTCTACCAGTGATGAGGGTCAAGGTGGTCTCAGGTTCTGACATGCGTGCAAACTCTGACTGTGGGATTCAACTTACACCCCAAGCAGCAAGGGCAGCCGTGACTCCCTCGCTGTGTAACGTGAGTTGGGGGGGGGATCAAGAGTAGGGGGGAGGGGTTTAGGGGTTGGTTTGCCTGCGGGAAATTCTATTGCCTTCGGCAGTTCACCTCGAAGAGAGGCTGACAGTCAGGCAATCACTCAGTCAGGCCAAGCAGACAGTCACACAGTCATTCGGGCAAGCAGGCAAGCAAACAAGCAAACAGAAACACACAGTTTGGGTTTTTTTTCAGTGGCAGACTCGGCTCCAAGCAGTGGGGAGGACAGCTGCTATCAGAACAACAAGCGGTCGAATGGTATACGTCGGCGGTTCGGATCCTCATCGGCCGACGATGGCGGCGGCGCCACAAACAACAGCCGACCGGCCAGGATTCGAACTGCCGAACTGCAATTCTGCAGTCGGCTGCATTGCCACTCGAGCGCTATTTGTTGTGGAACATATGGTTCTCCCCACTGCTTGAACCCTTTTGGGCACAAACTTTTGACCCCCCACCCCCAGTCCCATCCCCCTCCTGTATGACATTCCGCCTGGTTGTTGCTCCTTTACGGGCCCTGGACGGTCACCCGTTCTTCCCGTCGCATGTTGCGTTGGGTCGCTGCGATCTGTCGGCCGCTGCGGCCGGTGCTCTTGCTGGTGTCGTTTCCGCATTCGCGGAGCCCAGTAGTTGGTGTGTTGGGGCTGTGCTGAATGTGGCATGGTGTGCCATTTGTGCGCCAGCGGCGCCCAATAATTGGCGTATTGAGGATGTGCTGGTTGTTGCCGGGGTCGTTTGACTGTTTTTGCTGTCCACGCGCCTCTGTCCACAGGCCGTCCATAGCCTGCCTCGCCGTGTTTCTGTGAGGCCCAGGTGCCCTGTTCCTCCACGCGCTGTCCGGGCCGTCCACCATATGTTCTTTTCCCCCTCATAGCGGGTCTGCCCCTAATGGGCTCCCGTTCCTGTTGCGCAAACAACCCACCTGGGCTGCACGAGACACCCCCCACGTGATGCCGGTTGAGTAGGGGTTGCCCTAGCACCCGGTAGCGACAGGGCTGGCTGGCCAAGCCATCCCCTTTATTGTCGCTGCCTCCCATGCGCACGCTCCACCATCCGCTCCATTTTGGTTCTTTGTTCCCGCTGTTTTGGTTGCCTCTCCTGCCTTGCTGTGCCCCTCCTCCTTGTGTGCTGTGCTCGCCCTTGTCCCTCTTGGTGTGGCTCCCGCGTTCTGTGTGTTTGTGTTGCTCCTCTCCCTGTCTGGTGGCACTCCTGGGTGCCCATGTCGCGCACCCCCTCCTGTCCCACCCGCCTGCCCCCCCGTACGAGGATTTCACATTCCCGTACAACGTGGACTGTCCCGTGCGCGGTTGGCTGTTCACGGCCCTGTTGCCACCCCCGTGGTGGGCACCTCCCGGCACGCGGGGCACAGTGGAGTGCGTGGGCACCTCGTAGAGGGAGGGGGGGGGGGTGTTTGCGGATGGCTCCCTCGGTGTGCGCCGCATTTGGTGGTTGCTGTAGTGCTCGCACCTCATGGTTCCCTTGTGTCTTGTTGTGTGTCCTGTTGGGGCTCGTCTCACTGCTGTGTGTGGGGCGGCCCTGTGCCCAATTGTTTTGCTGCTTGCGTTCCTCCCAGTTTCGGGCTCTTTTTTTTTTCTGCTGGCATGCTCACTGCTTCTGGTGTGCGGTGCCGGGGGGTAGCATGTTGCTCCCTGCATCCCATTGTGGCTGTCGGGTTGTCCCACTCGCAGTTGGGTGGTGCCAGGGGCACCGGGCACTTTTGCACATGTCTCCAAATCTACCAACTGACCTGTCACTGGTGTTTGTTGGGGTTGTTCTGGGGTGAATGTGTTGCGTTGTTGCTCTTTTGCTTTCTGGGCTGCTGAGGGGCTCCCCGTTTGAGGACTTCACTCCGGGCTGTCCACGCCTTGGAGCTAGGGACTTGTGTGAGTCCACCCCCTGGTTGGTCGCGTGCAATGACCACCACTAGTTTGGACGCTGTGTCTCATAAGCGTGCCCAAGGGCCCTGCACTAGGCCCTGGTGACAGAACTTAGCTACTTGCGGGCAGTACATGTTTCAGGTCGCTGCCCAATGGACAACCGCGTAGCCGGCTGCCAACACCCCGCAGGGGCGACCCCCTTACTTAGGTTTGGGTTGCCTTCTCCTTCCGGTGTGGTCGGGATGGTGATGGCTCCCAGGAGTGCATCAGGGAAGCATCCCTTCTATGTTGTGTGTAAGTGTGGCCTTGGTTGTTGCGTGTGTGGTGGGCGCCGTGTTGGCGTTGGGGTGTGGGGTCTTGGTCTCTCCAAAAAGTGATATCCAGTTTCAGGGGATAAAGACCTCAGAACAAAAATTGGGGGATTGTCTTATTGGGCAAATGGACATCAAATATAATGCCTTGGGGTATGCTACGCGAATGACCCCCCAAAAAAGGGGGGGTATACGACGCCCGCGCCTGCGCTTGATCTAACAACCTCTCTTCGAGGTGATTTGACGGAAGCCCCTGGATTTTGCGTGGTAAATTGGGCGGCCAAATTGAAACGCCAAATTTCCCATGTGAAATTTACTGCCCACAAAATTTCCTCCCCCCCCCCCGGTGCTTCCACCTACTGCCACACACAGCCACCTACAAGCGCATGCAGGCACCCAGAGGCACCTTCTTCCACCTGCTGCTACGTTTTGCCACATACAGCAATAGCGACATACAGCCCCACACTGCGACACACCGCAACACACAGCCACATACTGCCACATCCCCCAATCTCTGAAAGGAGCGTACAAAGTAGCCATGTGGTGTCCCCCCCCCCCTGCCCCCATTACTCTCTATCCTTGAAGAACCCCCAAACACTCAAGGCGGACCCCAATGCTGGCTCTGCACTCTTTTGAGGCTCCTTTGGCAACGAAACTCATCAGGTGGCTCCAATATCTGACCAACATACTTGAAGACAGGGACCTCATGCAACAGCTAACCCCCCCCAACTTCGGAAAGAAGAGGGGGGGGGGGGATTTCAGGAATCATCAAATGGAACGCAGGGGGAAGGGGTGGAACAGCTCATTGGGAGATTTCAATGAATGAAACACAAGGAGGTGAGTAGGACGTAATTTGGAGGATTGATTGAAATGTAAAGGGGGGGGGGGGGCAATTCAGAGGATTGATTGAATGAACCGTGACGGGTGCGCTGTAAAGGCTGGAGGAGCATGCTGGTTGGTACTTCCAGGTGGGTTGGAGGGAACCTACTATACCCCCCTAGGGCCATGATTGTACTTCCGAGTGGGGGGTCTGGTGACAAGGGTGAGGGGGATGATTTTTCTTTCTAGGTGGGGGGCCATTGACATGTGCGCAAGCGGGGGCCAACAACTCGAAATAGCATCGTTTCGACATATGCTTTGTACCTCTTGCATCTTTGTGATGGTTGTAGAGCTCATGATGACCACTTTTTTGTAGCCTATCACAGAAATCCCTCACCGCAACCCCAGACAACCACGCCCTTGCTGCACTCCTACCCCCCGCCCCCCTTGCAAAGTCCCGGGGTAGCGCGCGACGGTCTCCCGGGGGGGGGGGGGATTGCAAGGGGGGGGACTTTGCAAGGGGGGGGGGGGTACAAAGGCCATGAAGTACCTTAAGACACTTCTACACATCAAGCACCACCTCTTGATGAGCAAAACCACTTTAGGGTCAAGAAACAAGGCAAAAAAAATGGACGACGTTTGTGATTTTTGTTCAAACCCCCGAGGGGCGCCATGATTCTTTTTTCCGGAGGTGAGGCCATGACGTCAGGTTTTGAAATAAGCAGCATGATCCTGACCCCATGCCTGACTCTGTCATGGTGCGGACACCTCCCCCCCCAGCGATGTATTAGAACGGCTGTACACCGCAGGGCGAGGGGGCTTACCTAGCCCCCCCCCCCCCCCCCACTTTCCTCCCCTTCCAATGTTTGAGGCTGACAGCCAACATTTTGCTTCGGCGCCTTCGGTGCCAAGAGGATGTAAGCGTAAAAAATTTTGGCCCACCTGCGGGGGCCATATGGGGACCCTGGGCGGAGGGGGGTCCCAGCCAACCCCTCCCCTCTTCAGACCCCCGCTCCCCCCCTTCTAATACATCCCTGCCCACCCCTTTTATGTGTCATTCAATCAATCCTCCAAAGTAGGTCTCTCCCCCCCCCACTTATGTTTCATGTTTCATGGGCCGCCTGGCTCACATTGCATGAGATTGGGTCACATTGAGCACAATGGAACTGAGTGTCTCGGCCACCCTCTCCTGGAGTCCTCAAGGGACGCCCCTGCCCTTGAGCATGGCAAGAGACGGAAGAGAACCCCACAGCGTTGGCAATCGGTCCGCTTGGCAAAGTTGACATGGCCACAGCTCATGTTTGGGCAACACCAGTCCCCCGGGAGGAGTGTCATGGGCCGCATGCTCCCCATGCCCATGCCCAGTGTGCCCACGGGCCTGGCGCCCCGGCCTCCCATGCCACCGCCACCGAACCCAAAGCCTGCGCTACGCATGGGGCCGGGCGACGACAAGTCAGTGGCGGGCACCTGCCCCGTCTTCACAAGGTAGTGTGTGGGGGCATATGCGATGGCAGCGAAGGGGCTGCGAGGGGTGTTGCAAAGCTCACACGTGGCCCGGCGGGCGAAATTGACATGCTGGCAGGCGTGACACACCCAATCCGGAGGGTAGCGGTCATCCATTTGTGGCAAAAGAAACAGCTGAATTGAGGGCACTTGAGGAGAGAAGACGCAAGGTGCGCAACAGCGCTTGGCCCATCCACTTTTCTGCCACCACCAATTGAACGGAAATGTGGAGGTTGCATATTTCAAGTGTTTTGCACCATCACGACTTTGCCTTTTTGGACGTTCCTCTTGTTTCTAGAAAACATGTGCCTGTCATTGTTACGTGGGCACCCTGCCGCTCATCCAATGACCCAGCTCACGGTTGGTGTAAACCTGGTGCGCATTTTTAATAAGTGCTCTGCAGTCAGCCTGCAAACAATCGTTCCAGCAATGATAGATGCTTATCCAGGCACAGTGCCACATATGATGCTGAGGCTTTTGCCAAAAATCTGTCTGGTTCACTTTGCAGCCCAGCATCCGAAACATCACCACTCGTTGTTCATGGGTGAATCACCCCCCTGTCCCAAGGATGCAGGGAGAGAGGGTTGCCAGCCGCAAGCAGGTCACAAAGCGCTCCACACATGCACATCCTCATATGCATATGCAGCAATGTTTGGCAGTTCACTCAATGACAGCAATAAGATACAGCCATTTGCTCTCTACCATACAACATGTGATCACCTTTGGCCTGTTTTGTCAACACATTGGTGTTTGCATCGGACAGTACAGGTTGGGCGCCCATAGACTCTCACCATCACCTTTGCACCTTGCTTGCGCTGGCACTACGTGGCCAAGTGTGTCGGATCAGATCAAAGCCTGTGGGGAAGGTTCAGGGGTTATGCAGAGCGATACGATATGGAGGCAATCAGCCACGAGCAACAAAATCAATCCGAATCTGAGACAGGGGTGTGCCAGCCTGAAGAAATCAACAAGCGATCACTGTCCCACTGAAAAGGTGAACTGGCTTCAGTACTCGGTGTGTTGAAACGACAACGCCGTCGCGGCGGGACCGGGGTGTGGAGGGCAGTCAACCCCAGGGCAGTCCAGATTTCCTTGGGGTCATCTGAAATATCCGAGGCGTGCAGACTGACTGTGGTTGCAGTGTCGTCCGTAGAGTCCGTGCTACAAGAGACATCCGAAAAATTAAGGCATTTAGGAACCACAGCGTCCATGTCAAGGTGACGAGATTGATGGTCAGCAGAGCTACGGAGTGCTGGTGTGTCACGTGACGGGGTGATGATATCATTAATCTCAAGTGACCGTGGGGGCTCACTGTGGCGTTGGAGTTGAGGGGAGATCAAGAGTAACGACCGGGCGTTCAGGTAATGACAATACATGAGACAAAAGGGAGCTGACCCTTGCCTCCTCTGCCAGACTATCTGCCCGTTTCTGGTATATCTGTGTGACTCAGAACATGTAACCACTGAACTGTCGTAGAAATTGTGTCCACCAGCTCCAAAAGGACAATCCAAAGGTCTACATTGCATACTGGTCCTGGCTGACCGACCCATCCCGCCAACCGCCATCTGAAGGTCGAGTCTTTGAGCCCATCATAGACATGAGAGTCCATAGCCACAACCAAGTGAATATCTGCGACTTGTAATGGTTGACCACTGTGATGACCGCCTATAATTCTGCCCTGTTGTTGGTCTGGGCTGAGGAGGGGTGGAGTAAGCCTTTTGCCTCCCACTGTCCCATTACAACACATCCGTACCCAGCTACCCAGCTAATTGTAGGGTGATGTTTCGCTGAGCCGTCAGTGAAGGCTAGAGTCCAGCCATCAGACTCCAGCTCAGCAATGATTTTCTTGGCTTCCTGAGCTAGCTACAGAGGTTTTCTGGGAGGGGTGGCCCAAACCAATTTTCCAGACCCTGCCCCCCTTGGCCCGTGACGGGAGCCCTGCATGGGTGGGATGGGGTGGGCTGGGGGGGTCACGGTGTACCCCAACATACATGCCCCAAAATGATCGCCTCGACACGCTGATCATATACACCCTGGGGGATTGTTTTCAATTTTGTTTTGTTCTGGCCACTCTGCTGCCCAAATTTGAGCCAGTACTAGTCCTCAGACTGCAACTTTCCCTTACCCCCCCCCAGCCCCCCCCCCCACACACCCTTTTCTGCTCCTCAACCACAACAAGGTTAGCTAGCGCCCTGTCCCCACTCTTGAAAACCCCTGCTGCCTCCCTGTTGCACTCCCCCTCAACCATGCATGTCTCACGCCCCAAGGGAGCAATGGTCGGTAAGAATTGACTGAATGCCCCCACCAGAGAATATCATCCATCAATGGGGTAGCTGCAACAGTGTGACCCCTGCTTTGTGGGGGTCTGTTCATCCATGCTCACACTGATATTCAGGGTCCCAAGACCTTCCTCACATGTAACAAATATGCTTCCCATAAAATGTATATTTGATCACGGATATTGCTACGTCTCTTCTTTGGTATTCACAACGGACTTTTTAGTAGGCCCGTGGAGACCAGAATCGCGGCCAGTGATGGTGTGCCATGGTATTGTTTGAACTACTTTCCCCAAGCACTTTTTGGTAGGAACACCCCGAACACCTTTTCCGTGCATCAACCCTCGGCAATTTCCAAGCACCAATCCCAACCCAGCCCACCTGGCGACCTTGCAAGCACTTTTCCCAAGCACCCCCGCCCATCAAAATTTCCAAGGACTGTCCCCAACCTCCCCGCCCACCCCCTTTTCCAAGCACCAATCCCAACACCCCCCACCCGGCAACCTCGTAAGCACTTTTCCCAAGCACCCCCGCCGAGCAAACTCTCAGGGCACCGTTTCCAAGCGGCGGACGCCTCCAGTTTTCCAAGCAGTGCGCCAAACCAAATGTCTGAGAGCTTCCTTTTTTTGGCCCATGCAACTTTCCTGCCCTCGCTTAGAATTGCACCTTGCAATTTACAACCAACACTCAAAAAAATTCTCACGTATTGTCAAGGTACAAAAGTATTTCATGCCGAGGGGATTTGCAACTTGTGTCGGCAGCTAGGACCTTTTCTCGGCGGCTGTCTACGACACTTGCTAGGTGTGGTGCCTCTAGTCGCACCTACAACTCCTACATATTAGCTGGTTGTGGTGACTCTGGTCGCACCCACAACTCCTACATATTAGTTTACGATTTGCCCACTGAAGGACAAGCGTATGATCGTGGGGTGGAATTTGTGTTTGGCCGTCTGGTCCTGTGGTTCCATGTTGCCCTGACCCCATGGATATGCACCTGTCTGCTCCTCTTCCTATCTATAGTACTGTCAGAAGGTATGGGGGGGGGCATGGAGATTGAAACGACGGGCGAAGGGGGCAGATGTATGGATGCTCATGGGGAAAGTCACACCAGGCTGTCTCTGAAGTGGGTTCATGGGTCGATGCACTGTTGATACCGGGTTCAAATAAAATGCACGTTGGCCAGACAAAAGCCCGCGGACTGAGCTACAGTGTGTTTGACAGGGGGAAGGAACACATAATCCGAGCTAGGGACTGGGCACTTCTGCAGCTGGGAAAACGTGCAGCTGTACCGCTGTAGTGTATTGGATTGCATGACATGGTTTTGAAAAAATGGTGATGACGCCACTCCAGCATGTCCAATCGTGGCAGGCCATGCGCGTGAAGTGTTCTGGATGCATAGGTTCGGCCGCTCTTGGCTATTAAACCGCGCAATCCCAGATGTGCAACCTCTAAAATGGCACTGGCTCCTGAAAACAAATAGCTTTTTTTCAGAAGAGAAAACATCAACGTCAGAAAAGGATGCTGTTATGGCCCGTGCAAAGCACTTTGTACAATGTATGCACTCTTCTCTATCTACTGCAGATAGGCTCAAATTGGTTTTCGAGTCCAAAACGCTGTGTGAACTGGGACTGGCTAGCTGGGTGATCGGAAAAGCACGGAGACACATCAACCATGATACCGGGGTCACAATCTGTCACCAATGTTTGAGAAAAATACCCACGATGAGCCCAGAACTCAAAAAACAAAGGCATGGAATGATCTCTGGTTTCATTGCTCGAGATGCTAGGGCGCCCGTGCCCTTGAAAGATTATCTTATCCGTTGCATTACCCTCATCAGACAGAAAACCCACACTCTGGGTGACTTGTGTAAGTCTTTCCCATCTTGCGTCCCTACTGATGAAGTTCGGTCTGTCGTGTGCAAGCCAGTGCCCTGTGCATGTGCCCATCTGGCTGCGAAAAATGGAATACCAACTGTTGATGGCCACTGTGTCACCTGAGAATTCAAATGGCTCAAACAGAGGCACTTGAATGGAGTCTAAAAAATGCTCTCCTACGACAATGAAACATATCCGTGACCGTATTCATGATGGTGGTGCCACTCCTGGGTTCCAGAGATGACTTAAAGGTGTCAATTATGGCAGAAGGCAGTTTTTCTTCCAAAATTTCTCCTCCACAACCTCCGCACACACCACATCTTCTATGTCCAAACCGAACTCCACCCCCTGCCCAACACATGGGTGACAGGCTGGTTTGATAAAAGGACGTCGGCCCTGTGGGCAGGATGCCGAAATTTCTGGCACCCACAGTTTTACAAAGCCTTTTTGCAGCAGGAGAGGCGGTGTTCCGAACTGCTCAAGAAGGATTCTGTCCGCGATGAAGCGGAGCAGACGTTTCGCTACATTGTTCTTGGGGCGAAATCTTTTCTATGAATCATGCGATCAACGAAGATCTGGCTTCTCGCCTCCAAAAAATAACATCATATGTACCGGGAATTCAACCAAGTGTGGAGTCAGGCTATCAAGTCATGTGATACAAAGATTGCCCGCTATATGAATGTTGTGAAACCCAAACCCGGTCCCAGGTACTCCAAAAGTACTACAGCTTTGATACGTGGCCTCAGGGGTCGTTTTCGAATACCTTCCAAGGCGCGGAACCTGTGCTATTACCACCATTTGAAGCACCCCCGTGTTCTCCACCATCCAACGCTGGGTGTTTTTGCTTGTATGTGATGCAGCTATATTTAACACACCAGAGCTGGTCTCATTTGGAGTTAATGGCCGGCCCAAACAAGAACCTCGGCCACTGCCGGCACCAAACTGTCAATTGCTCATCAAATATAACAGCAATGAGCAGGCCTCACCCCCACTCATAACAATGCGTGAGGCACTGACTTACGCGTCCCCACCTTTTCAGTTTTTCTGGAAATTGATGGGCAGGGCTTTAACGTTGTTTTGGAAAATAGCAGTCAATGTTTTGACTTCAAATGCTCCACACCATCAAACAAAGGTTGGAACGACGATCCCCAACATGAATACTGATGAGCGAAAATTACTGTGGACAGAAATGGATGTGAAAGAGATGTTTCCCGAAATTCCAAAGCCCGATATCATACCAGCATTCACAGGGATACACACACAGCTTGTGGAAAGAAAAAGACAGGGGCCGGTGGAATTTTACATACAAAAAGATGGCAACCGCAAAATGGATAATCCATCCCATGTATCACGCGATTTTTTCCAACAAAAAAATTTTCTTGGACATTGTACATTACATGCGCTTTGAACTCAACGTCAACGATGTATTTGTCTCACTGTCCTCTGGCTGGTAAAGACAGCAGGCGTGCACAACACAAAGAATACCAAATACCAAAATACCGGTATCCCTATTGGGGGATCACGGCTCAGGCAGCAGGTGCTGATCTACAGGGAAATACGTGGCGATCTGCCTGAAGAACTATCCAGTCTGTTGTGGTTGAGATACAGAGACAATTTTTTGCTGCTGAATGACATGGACTGCCAAATGGTGACACTAGGAGATTGGACCACTGCGCTGCGCTGCGCTTTTGAAAAATTATCTTGGATTATCTTGGAACAGCAAGGACAGAGCATCACTTTCCTGGAATGCCAGCACGACTCCCCAACAGGCCCCAACCCCATCACTCTCCCTGATTGTTTGGGACAACCAGTGGAAGGTTCAGCACCACCACAGTGGCAAAAATTGCTGGACTCCACGGCGCCCAATGCATTGTGTATGCTGCCACAAGGCAATCTTGGCAGTCATGGATCCCCTCGGTGGTAACAAAAGCGTTTGCACTATTGGATAGCCCCAGAAAATGTATACTACTTAGGAAAAAAGGTATGCAGGATGGCTGGTGGACACAGAAACTTCGAAAGAGTTTACAGAAATGGGGTGAGGTAAAGCTTTGTGAAGTGACAAAAAACTGCCACAACGACTGCCCATGCAAGTGACATGTTGCCCCTGTACAGTACCACTGACCCTGGATTGCCCATGGCCCTGGTAACCTCGCCCATGATATGATGTCTTGACAACCCGCGCTCTGGCTTCTGTTGGTATGTGTTGCGCTACTGACATCTCGCTACCTTGTTGTAGAATACACTGTTGTAGTGGCTGTTTGTTTTCTGTTGTCTCGCCCGGACCTGGGCAAGCAACTGCCCGTATCTTGCCACCTGACGAAGCAACAAGTCTGAGCAGTGATTTTCGGAAAGATCAAAGTTAACTTACCAAGCCGTCGCCAATGCAACCATGGTGGCAGCAAGGCATGCAGTACTAGGATGGGCCTTCCGGCGGCGCCTAAGCAGTAGAACGAAGAAAAGACACAGCGATAGCACTTTGACGGACCAAACCCAGGGAAACAACAAATCGGATAGAACCACACATGGACACCGTCCCAGGACCTTTCTCCGCAGCTGTCTGCAAAATGTTCAGCAGCGCACACAACGACACTTGCTGGGTGTGGTGACTCTGGTCGCTCCCACAACAACTGCATATCAGCCCTTGGCACAGTGTTTGCAGGGGCTGCACTTTGCCAAGATACCACAGCTCTGGGAAGTCTTCGTTGCATAAGTGATCTATATGCAGAAACAACTTCACTCATCTGGCTGTGGAGCGGTGTCTTCGAGTCTTGGGATGCTCGTCTCCTATCCTGGGATTCGTCCGGGCTTGTCACTGCTGTCTCGCTGTTTTGTCAGTGGAGCCCAATTCCCAGGCTTCCCCACAGGGTTGGGTCATTCATATGCTCTGTTTAGCACTTTGGTTTGCCCTTTGGCAGAGAAACGTCCCATGGTTTGCCCTTGGCGGAGAAACGTCCCATGCACTACCAAACGGAAGTCACATTTTCAATGTCAGACTGGCTCCGAAAAAACCAGGCGTTCTGTGCAAGTTGTGTTGCCCTTGCAAGGTTGAAGGCAGTTCCATTTGGGAGTTGGTTTGGGCAGGTCAGGTTGCTCTCCTGCACCTACGGCAGAAGGATGAGGGTCAGAGCGAATTTAGGAAACCAGGAAAAACCAGGCTGCAATTAGATGCTTAACGACCATCGCAACATGATATTTCAAATTCACACGAAGGTGCATGCGCCTCAAGCACCACAACCCCAAAGCCGAATTGCATTATCGGTGTATCCTGCAAACAGGGTGGAGCCATCGGCAGACCACCGCACAGCTGTGCACTCCGACTGCACAAGTTTCTGGCTCGGTTGGTTGGCAAGCTCGGTTACGAGGTCAGCAACCACTGCCTTCGATCTCAAGTCCCAAATCATGACTGATGTCTCCGTGCCAGCAGACAGCCAATTTCTGGTGGGACAGAATTCAAGAGAGTTGACGTGACAACTCGTCTCAAAGCCCAGCACCGAAACTCCACCGTGAAGATCCCACAGCATAATTTTCCCATCTGGTCCTGCACTTGCACATATGCAACCGTTGGGAGAAACGGCAAAGCCGCTAATGTGATTCGTGTGGCCGCATAGATCCATAAGCCAGTGCAATTTTGCGCTCCAAACTTTGAGCACCTTGTCCCACCCAACGGATAAGATCAAAGGCAGCTGTGGATTTGCAGAGAACCGGACACAGCTGATCCAGTCGCTGTGTGCTCCTCTGCTCGTCGTGGACGTGCAATGCCCCAGCCAGTCCCACGTCTTCAACTGCTTGTCACGCGACGCCGAGACGATTTGGTTGTTATCCGGGGAGACTGCCACAGACGTTACCTCCCGCGTGTGTCCCAAGAAACGATTCGTCGACTGTCCAGATGCCACGTCCCAGCACCTGATGGATGTGTCCCAAGACCCCGACACCCCATACCGCCCGTCAGAAGTCATACAAACTTCTTGAACCACGTGGCTGTGGCCAACGAGAGACCTTTTCGGATCCCCTGTCAGGAAACCACTTGACGGATCCCGGGAGATTTCCCACGAAAAAATGTTCTTGTCCCTTGATGCCGACAGGATACCACCTGCTTCTGAAGTCGCAATGGAGGTGACCCAGTCTGCATGGGCCTGCAACTTCCCCAAATAACATAAGTGACCCCTTGAAGCCATAGAAGCTCAAGAGGTGACATAAACCACGGCCCAAATGAGCCTTTGATTGGTTGTAGAAGATTTTCGAAGATCAGTCCAATTGGATTGCACCATGGGCTGTCAGGAAGAAGAAGTTGATAACACGACGCAGGGAAATGGTCCATTTGGCAGTTGAATCGATGTTAATCCGCAACTGATGTTCACATGCGTGAAATTTGCAAGCGACGAGCGCAGAGGCTGCCAGAGCTGTCTGCCAGAAAGAAGCGGCAGAAGCGAGCAAGGGAGCAGCTTCATTCACGGACGAAAGTGGCTACACCTCCTAGCCTCCCCTTTCCACTGGCTGTTCGCCTTGCCCTCGGTTGAAAGTTTTGGATTTGCGGAGAACAACGGAGAGAACACGACACCAACACTGCAATGCGGTGCTGTTCGCCAAAGCACTCGCAAGCGGGAAACTGGATTTATTGGTGGCGAAATAATGCGCCAATACAATATATATGCGGCTTTGTCCGAAGAGGATGCATACCGCCAGTCTCATACCCAGAGCACAGTCTCAGAACGCGTCTAATAAAGTCCATACGGCAAAGTTCCAAGTCAGAGCTACGCTTCATGCAGCCAGCATGGTCTCATACCGACTCACCAATGCAACATCACACCAAAAGCAAAGAGACACACTGATCCTCTTACGGCCAAAGAAACACCTCCGCCAGTGTGTTCGGAGAGTATGACGAGCGTGAGTGCCATTGAGGGAGGAGGGCGAGCCTCCACTCCAACAAATGAGTGCTGAGAGTTTATGTCGACCTCTGGTCAACAACGCGGTTGAAACCTTCGGAGAACACAGACATGTCTGCATGTGCTGTAGTCTGCTGCAAGATTGACTAGCATGCCTTATTGTGTTCTCGCCTGCCCTCCGTCCCCCTGCATTCTTCGGGGGACTTCCATTTCACCCCCCCTAGGTGGAGTAAGCTCACCCCGTAATATAACATAGGCACAATATGCTGCTGATCCCAGTCAGTCCTGAGGCAAAGCTATGATTCCAACCCCTATAGTGTCGTAAATCGAAGTGTTGTTTTGGAGATTCCCCTCTCACCCCACTCACCCTTACGCCTAGTTCGCCTAGTTTGAGTAGGGAACCCAACCTTGGACGGCGTGAACGGAAGCAGAGGCACAAGGCACGCAGAAGCATCCCTTCCAACAGTAATGTCGGCTGCACGCTCCAACTCCTGTAGCAAACGCTGAATTTGAATCCGAATTTTTCGCGGTGTTCGTCTAGTTCCTACCCACTCTCTGCACTTATATTTTTCCTTGATCGACAGATCTGAGCCCTTGCCAGGATTGAACTGTTGAACGCTCCAAGTTTACACCCAACCCTAAATTGGACGAACTATTAGTTGGTAACCATTAGTGGAATAACTTGTGACTGAGATCCGAAAACTGCGTTGGATTCGGCACCCAAGTTCGCTTGAGGGTATCAACTCGGTTTGTTGTTCGCATGTCTCTGCCTGCCGTTGTTGGAGGATAAGTGAGTCCTTCGTTTTTTGGCACTTTGGATTCGCTGTGTTCGTGCGCTGTGACCGAGACAATCATCCGCCAGATCTTGAACGATGGCTGCTTTCGGTATTGGATCCTCACACTTGGGTGTATGTGAGATAGTTTGTTGGTGTTTACCGCGCGTGTTTAGGTGCTTTCGAGTGCTGTTGTGTCGATACCGGAGCTTGGAGTCAAGTTTGACAAAGGGTCTGATCAGTGCAAAAAGATTGTGTCGTCTGCCAAAGTTACGAACGAAATGCAGTATGCGGGACAGTTTCATGTGCGCTTTACCCCTCCTCCCTGCGCTTTACTAACTTTGCGTCCGTTGAGTCCCGTCGTTGTTGAGCCTCCACTCCAACAAATGAGTTTATGTCGACCTCTGGTCTACAACGCCGTTGAAACCTTCGGAGAACACAGGCATTGTGTCTGTGTGTGTCTGTGCTGTAGTCTGCTGCCTGCGTGCACACTACAAGAGGAGTACTGAAAAAGCGCGAAACTTTTCACTGTCAACTGTCAACCAATCCAAAAGCAGCGGTTAGATGTTGGATTTTTGTTGGGGGGATATTACATAGCTCAATTGGAGAACCCAATCACTTCTTACACGCTACGGTTTGTGGCAGTACCGTAAGCCTCGGTTGACGCAGAGACGGTTCGAGAATATTTGGTTCTCCTCCTGTACAGACTGGCCACACTTTTTCACTCATGAGCGGAGAACAAGGATGCAAGGTTGCCGGCTGCGAATTTAAGGTCCTGCCAAAGATGCATGGGAAGTGGAGTGGGGTCCATTGCTCCATCCTCGGGTGTGTACGCTTGTTGTTCACCAAGTGCTCTTTGTCGCCCGATCTTGCAACCCTTCAAATACAATTCTGCTCCATGGTCACCTGCACCGGCAGTGCGGTGCCACCTTTCTCTCGTGGTGATCTTGTAGTAATGGGTGGGTACTTCGGGGTCAAGCTTCCCGGGGGACGTGGCAGGGGGTACACAGCACAGGCACTACATTGCTCCAGTCCTTTTTGGCGGGAAGGGAGTCGAATATTTCAACCCCCCATGTTCCTGGGCACGTGTGACAAACAATTCTTTTGCTCCTCCACTCATTCCAACAGTTTACACATCACACTATCATTTGCACAGACGGTTCAGACGACCCTTCCTCACCACATCCATCAGGATCAGCTGCCATCATCTGCCACCAACAAAATCACCAAACCATCCTTGCCACCGTCTCCCCCACTAAAGGCTCCTACCCAGCTGAAACCTACTCAATCCTTGCAACCCTCCTTTATCCTCACATTTCTTCTTGCACACAGCCAATCATTTTTGCCACCAACAACCTTTCAGTCTGTGCCACGCGTACTTTTCTCCAACAACTCAACAAACCACCCTTTTCCTCGGGCACTAATTCCTTTGCCCTTTGGTACAACCTCATCTGGTATTTACTCCAACACTTAAACAACTTAAACATCATTTTCACGTGAATCAAAGCACACGCTGACTCACACCGCCGACTCGGTCTCTAAATGGTCTTCACTCCATGTTCACTTGTTCCTCCATCCTTCCACTACAACAGTCCTGGCCCAGAACAACACCACTCCCTGGAAAAATCACAACTAAACACACCAAACATAAACTTCCCACAACAATCCCCCGTCAAAAAACAGCAATGTCTGGTTAACAGTCTAGTGCTCGTCCAAGTAGCGCGAAAGTCTTCTGCGGCATGTAGCGTGGTTGAACAACTCATGACCCGAAGAGATGTGCGCCCTTGTCGTGCACGTGCAACTTGTTTCGTCATTCTCCATCTTCTTGTGGTTCTCAAGATGGCGATTGCTCTTTGATGGTGACCTAGTTGAGGTTCAACCAGTCTGAGTTGGAGAGTACGGATTTTTTTATCCTTGTATCAAATCACAGTGCAGGGACATGAAAGGGGCATTTACTGTTGAAAGCCGAAGAGCTGGCTTCAAAGCACTTTGCCGGGGGACAAAAGTATGCAGCAACTGTGGCAACCCTAACAGCCCTGGCAGGTATTTTCTCCCAGTCGAAGTGGCATCCGCGTCATAGCACAGGGCTCCCAAGGTTTCCAATTTTTGATCGTTCAGCAGGATTTGGGACATGCTGGCCCTTTGTTCTGCGCATCAACCCCAATTGATTTCCCATGCAATACTCCCCACATCCCCAACAGTCACCAAGGGTCCCTTGAGGCTCACCGGTGACCCTTGAAAGGATCCTATTGTGACAGTGGCCACATTGCAATTGGTGATCGTTACCCTTGAAAGGATCCTATTGTGACAGTGGCCACATTGCAATTGGTGATCGTTTCCCTTGAAAGGATCCTATTGTGACAGTGGCCACATTGCAATTGGTGATCGTTACCCTTGAAAGGATCTTATTGTGACAGTGGCCACATTGCAATTGGTGATCGTTACCCTTGAAAGGATCCTATTGTGACAGTGGCCACATTGCAATTGGTGATCGTTGTTGCCAGGTCCGATCTTACCAAAGCTGACAAAGCAGGAACCACTAGAGTTTGGGTGGACCAGGACAGCTGGCATGTCAAATCGACGTATGTTTCTCCGCTCTGTGTGGCCGTGTTGCGTTTTATGTTTGCATATGTCTTCTCCGCTGCAGAACAGCTGTCTACTTTGCGGTGGATTTTTTTGGTAGTTGACGCTGGATTTGCGCTGGATTTGCGCTAGATTTAAAAAATGTGACGCTGGATTTGCGCTGGATTTGCGCTTTTTCTAGACATGGCTGCAGGCAATAAACAGTCCTTAACCCTGAACAGAAGTGGAGGTCCTGTGGTCTGGTGGTTTATGCCATGTCTATTGCAATGCGCTGGTTCAAATCCCACTGCACACACTTTTCAAGTGTCATTTAAACAATGAATGCCCTGATGAAGGCAATCCGAAAGTCAGCGGAGATCCAGGATCATGGGAATGGATAGGGATCATTTTCCACAGTGTGCTTGTTGGGGAAGGGTCACGCTGGATTTGCGCTGGATTTGAAATTTTTGACGCTGGATTTGTGCCGGATAATCCGGCGCAAAGTAGACAGCTGCTGCAGAAGCTTGTCCCTGCTTTGCTGTTTCTGTGCTGATAGGGAGACAGACAGCGGTGGTGGCACAAAGATATTGAAGTGCTCATACATTCCTGTGAAAGATGGCCAGTTTCGTGTGGAACACGATGACAATGGACTCAACATCACTGGGCATGAAGATGTGGATTCCGATTCTGTGTTTATCGAATTCCGAAACAGCAGCGGCCACTTGCTGACAAAACAGGAAGTCTCAGTGCACAATCAATCCCTCGTTTCATACGTCCGCGAGTTTGAAGAGGACGGGACGCTCAAGGCGACATCAATGTGGGTGGAGCGCAAAGTCGACGAATCAGGAAATGAGGAGGGTTCAAATTGAGGATCTCCCTTGAGATAAGAGGAAGTCTCAGTGCACAATCAATCCCTCATGTCATACGTCCGCGAATTCAAAGAGGACGGGACGCTCAAGGCGACATCAATGTGGGTGGAGCTGAAAGTCGACGAATCAGGAAATGAGGAGGGTTCAAATTGAAGATCTTCCTTGAGATAACCTCCTGAAAGGAACTGTAAGGTACTTTTGCTGCCAGTCAGCAAGATGAAACAAGGCCAAATATGAAAGTACCCCACAGCAGGGTTCAGGTTGTACATGTACTATATACCATTGCGGTGTGCAAATTTGCACCATTTAACGACGGATTATTTCTCTTTACCCTGGGCGACGAAAGTTATTTAAAAGGCAGCATCAGATGCTGCAGGCACAGCTGGTTCATAAGGCCACCTTCTGGAGCTGCCATGAAACTAACAAGTCCATATTGCTTCCTCAAATTTTTCACAAGGTACCATTGGCCATGTCTTCACGGCTGTGAAAATCCCATTGGTGATGCGGAACTGGATTCAATTGTGCAGTTGTTGGCTGACACAATTTTGCAGAGACAAAGACTACCATGCTGTTCGGCTGACAGGATGTGGTTCGTCATAAGTGCATGCCCCTGACTCTTACCTCTATCCAGAAAAGGCCTTTCAACACCAATGATACATCCAGCTTTTTCCAATTCATTCCAGGTCAAACTAGGCTTTGACAGGGGGTGGGCCAATTTTCGCTTTAAAGGGAAGGGGTGGCGGGAGCCCCCTGGCTAGACCCCCCTCCAAAAGGGCTCCTGTGATGGGAACCCCCAAACCAGTCCAGGATCCAATGGAGGTGGGAGGCGGCAGGGGGGGGGGGGGGGGGCTCTGCAGGGGAAGAGGGGAGTTGCAGGGGATTGGAAGGGGCGGGGGGCACTTACTCCTGGTGAGAGTGCACACCGGTCAAACCCTGGTCAAGACTGAATATTGGGACCAGGCTAGTGGGGAAGTGGGGCACGCATGCAATAGCCGAAAGCGCAAGAAAGTTGGTGCATGCGATACAGTTTGAGTGCAGCTTTGCCTGCAGGGTAGCGAAATGCACAATCATTGGAAGTTTGAGAGTTTGGAGTTCAGGGTTGGATTGCGGTGAAGTGGAAGGGCACACCGAATATTATGGATACTTGAAGAGTGACGAACGTTGGTGCTAATTAATGGGATCGCGGTGAAGCGAGAGCAAAATACCAGAATATTGATCAACAAAAATCTGTAAAACAAGAGACGCGCAACCCCTGCTACCACATTGTACCCAGCAAAAGAGGCCTGCAGTGTGCCGTAGGCCAGTGGGCCCAGGTACGGGGGTCTAGGAATCCGTTTGGGCAATTCTGGGGAGTGGAAACCACAAGAAGTGGGTGGTTGCAGGTGAGCTGGGTGCCCTTAGAATCGCTTTTTGAGCCATGTAGATATGGCCTGTTCTTGGTGTGAAGTTGACAATGGCCAACGTGCACAAATTCTGCGTTTTTTTGAGGGTGTTTCTTGGACATATTGTGGAGTTAGAGGGCTCTTTGACATGGGGCATTCAAGCTGCATGTCAAGTGTAGCCACCAATTTTTTTTCATTTGGCTGTTTTGACAGGCTCTAAGGCGGTTTTGGGCAAAAAAAAAAAAGCCTGGTTTTGGCCCTAAATTGCAGTTTTAGAAACCTGGGTCAGCCACTCGTGACACTAGGGGGGTGTACCGTGCGCTGTGCAAAAAGTTGGCTGTTCTCCACCACCGGGAGTTCGGTAAGTTCAGAAGATTGAAAGGATGTCATTGAATGGCTGCTACAGTGGACGGGGCTACAGGGGGCAGAATTTAGGTCCCTGGGACCCATGGCAAGCATTAGATGTTTGAATTTTTGGGTTTTGAATTGATTGTGCATGATTCCGCAGGTGGGTGGTTTTCAGGGTTGTTACCTGGACAATCACCGTAATAATTGGTGCTGTGCGCGCTGTGCGAAAACGCCCCCTAGTCATGGATATACTTTTGGTGCCACTTCAGGGGTCCAGGTCCACGGGAGGGGGCGGAATTTTTTGTGACTGGTCACAAAAAAACTAAAGGGCCATAGTGGGAAAGTGCAAACCCCAAAAATATTGTGGCCAAATAAGGTGTCTCTGGGAAGTGTCTCCTGTGCCTGCTTGTACTGCAAATTTGCTGTGACGGTGTCTATTTGCATAGCAAATATGTTATGACTGGTGGTATTTGTACATTGTGTATGTGTATTCTGTTGTTGCGGCCCTTTTTGGTCCTTTTTGCCACAATGGGCTGCAACAAAATTCTTTGCACCTGTGATCCAGCCTACAAAGGGGGGGTGAGGAAGAACAGCAAGACATGGCACACATCCGTTGATTGAAATATAATTTGGCTAATATGTCGGATCGAGCAAGCTCGTTGTCCTCTTTTGCATCTATTAGTATAGGTTCATCCAAAGGTAGTGGCAGAGATAGTGACAGCGATAACGACAGGTCAAGTAGTGGTAGCTATTGTGAGCAAGACAATATTGTCACTGTGGGTGATGACATTGAATGACATTGAAGGATGTTGAATGACATTGGTAATGTTGCATCTATAGGGCTATGTGCGTGTCATATTTGTCGTTGCATCACCTTTTCTACCGTTTTCCATGTATGGGTTGAGGGCTGAGGGCTGCCCAAAACGGCCGGTTTTCCGTACTTTTTTTATAAGACCAAATATCTTGACTTTTTCTTGAACCAAAGGGGGGGTGGGTCCGGATTGGATCCACCCTCCGAGTTATATCTACTACTGCATGACACCCGTTCCCAGCCGCCACCGTTGAGTTTCCGGCTCATACTTTGTGTTTTTCACACCCAGAGGTATTATCTACCAAAAATTTCAACCGAATCCGAAGCACCACGATGGAGATGCAGTTTTGCCTATTTTGCATGTGCTTGTTGCTGCTTGCTTGTTGTTTGTTGTTTGCTGCTAGGCCTAATGCATCCACCTTGGACACTACAGAGAGTTATAAACCCAAGACTGGTTGTGCCAACTTGATGACTTTAACCTCGGCGCTAACGGTACTCACGTAATAAAGGACAACCGAATACATGTTGCCCAACGTTGATACCCTAGTAAGAACGGTATACTGTATCACTCTAGGGAAATAAGGTGGATATGCATGCAATGTGTATACCCTGGTGAGAACCATAAATTATATCATTCAAGTAAGGTACACGAGACATGCATGCATCACCGCTTTTTCATAGGCCATTGTTGACAAAGTGCCCTTTTAAGCACCAATAGAATTAATGGTTCCCGTCAGGCGGGTTTCCAAGACCGTCCCCGTTTTGGAGGGCTCCCGTGACCTCTAATAAAAGTCCACCGGCCCCAGTGCAATAACATGCACCAAGAACATTGGCTTTATGGGAAGAAGACATATCCTCAAACAGTCAACAAAGTATGCATCTTATAGAACAAAAAAACTCAGAAGAAAAAAAGTTCAAGGTTACAATTTCTTAGGTACCCAGGTTTCCAACAACAAAAATTGAACTCGGATGACAAAAGATGCTGTGGTTGCACTGTTGTAGATTGGGACGGGAATGAAACTACAAAAAAACAGCAACTCTTTTTTGACATCGTATTGAGGTAGAAAACTTGATGTAAAAAGACAAATATTTTGCCGAAGTGCTAACGTGTTGACAGAACGTTTAACAAAACAACAATGTTTGAATGGAGGGTGTTTCAAGCATCTAGAGGAGCAAGCAATTGCCGCTCAAAAAATTGCATGCATGCATCATTTTTTCAGAAGAAGATGATTACAAATTGCACAATTTTTCGTGGCCTTTTTCTCTTCACCGCTAAAAGAAAATTGAAATTTTTGGCAAAATAGTTATGGAATGATTGGTGCAATTTGTTCGCTGTGTTGGCTAAGAGCTTGGCTAGAGCAAACCAAAGGTCTTGATTTTTCGCAAACTATTGGTGCCAGTGGAAAATATGCGACAGCACAAAGGACATGATGTGGCATGCATGCAAGTGTGGAGTGAGATGGAAATTGTGTGGTGAGAAAAGTGCTAACATCTTTTTGCTTTTTGTATTGTGTCCAACTTAGGGGGAATCTTTGCACTCACTGCGCGCGCACTGCGCGCTACTTTTAGACTATGTTCCCCCCAAAGAGCCCCCAAGCACACCCCTTGGAAACGCCCTTAGAATTAGGTGACCCAGGCTGCCCCAGCTCAAGAAAGTTGCAAACTACCTTCCCTTCACATAACACACATCATGGGCATCTGGAAAAGCCATGAACAGCGCATTGGTCGCCACCCTCAAGAACACACAACGACCCTTAATCGCGTCCTTGTATCGGATAATCGGACTTGCTTCAATACTTCCACTTCCCAATGGAATCTTTGGCCGTCCGATGCGTGCTTGTCCACCTGAGTGGAAATGGCTCTTCGCCACTCTGCAGAGATATAATGTAAAACATAAACACAATCAAGAGAGTCGCAAACGGCATTGCGTGTAGTGCCACATACCATCACTTGTTTTGAGCTTGCCCTTGAAACTTTCTGTTGTACACAGTCCAATCGGGTGAATCCTCCTAGTATCAAAGCGTGGATTCAAAGATTGTCCCGGTTTCCTCAATGGCACAGGAAGGTTGGGGCCCAAAAGAGGGCGGAAATGCTACGTCACCCTTGCATTCTCGTGGATCCCCAAACAAAGGGCGACAAAATCAGAAGTCAAAACCTCCGCTACAGGTCACCATGATGCCCCTAGGGGCCCTAGTATCTCAAAGTATGGGTCTCTAGTACGGCCAGACGCCCAAATAGTTGCACTGCGCTCAAGGCTCCCCCTCAGCAGCACATGTGTTGTTTCGGCGCATAGGGCCGCCGCATTGATCATCGGCGAATATTGAAAAGAGATTCAGCCCGAAGATGACATGTGTATTATGGTTTTTTCTTTTCTGTGGCATGCCGGCCAACCATATTAACTTGGATACAACTAGCTAAACCACCACTAATTTTACTTTGGTGGAGAACCTAATGTATATGATACATCGCAACAGACAGTTCTTCTCCTAGTGTTGATCTCTTTCGTTCCAAAGCATTCACTTGACGGACTCCGTCTATCAGAAGCAATGGACTCTCTCACACCAAAACATTGGCTTTGTGGATGATAGCACCAGCCTGAAGCTTTTCCTTGTAGGGCTGTCAGTTGACATATTGCGCCGGGGGTTGGGCCCTGTGGGTTGTCTACACATCCCCCTAAACATATGGAACATATGGTAGCAATTGGTCCCCCCCCTCCTTCGTTGAGATTTCTTGCGGCTCTTTTAGCCGGCTGTGACTGGCAAGCGAGGAGGGAAATATTCTGGCTACGGCAGTCATATGGCAGCTGTCAGCTAACCTGACTTGGGCCCAGATGGGTTCTTTTTCCCAGCAACCAAAAAAAACAGGAGAAAGCAAGTTTCATTGTAAACCTAGTAGCGTTCAATGACTCCAAGACCTCCGCCCCTACAGAACCCCTCTGTTGAATTAGCAGCTATTGTTATGTTGGTGCAGGAGTCCGGTAATTTGCGCTTTCTGCCACCCCGGGTGAAGGGTGATGCTGATCCACATGTTTGTGGCAGGAAATGTTCTCGTTGTGCACAAGGGCGGGGCGGGAGGGGGGCTGCTTGCCTGCCATATGTCAAGATGTTGCAAGACAACAAACAAGACATGGAACAATGGGGCAATACTTGATTGGATTGCAAAGAGGTGGTGGGGGGGGGGGGGGGCAGTAGATAGTCATTTGGCTTCTCAACCACTGCAGCATGTGCCAGGGACAATTTTTGGGGGCCAGACCAAGGGGGGGAATTCATTTTAAGGAGCAATAGTCCATGGGGTCATTGCCATATCTACACCGAGCCCGACATCAGCGACAGGCCAGAGTGGTGGTTAGACTGGCTGGGGGCCAGACCAAGATGAGCTGGCATAGCCTGCTCAACTTATGGTGCTCGAGATACCTCTCGGGATCAAGGCTCAGAGCGGTCCGGTTCTGGGATGATCCCACATGGCGGATCTGACACATCGTGAGGAGTCCGATACCGGATGATGCAGCAGGAAACCGCCACACTCGCAGGCTTCCCATTGTGCACATGCGGCACAAAAGACTGCAGCTCTGAACACAGACAGCATGCGTCAGGGGCATATATACACACTGAGTAGACGAACTCGGCTTGGACGCAAAACAGACAGTCCTTCATGAAGGACAGGGCCTTATGCGGTTCGGCTTACTGGTGTGGTGCATTTGTAATCCCCTTCCCCAGGGAGAAAAATGTTCGGATACTTTCGGTGCACAAACCTTTGGATCTTGGACCCCCCCCTCCCCCACCCCGGTAGACAGAGTGCCTCGGTAGGGATGCTGGAGTTTCAGGTCCGGGAAGTATCTTGTCTCTAGCCCCAGGTTTACCCTCACCTTGCAAAAACAGGCATGGGTGGGGAATGGTAAAAAAAAAAAGCCCGGCGCACTCCCGGCGCACTCTCGCTCCCCCCTTGCCTTGCAAATCTGAAGAGACAACAAGTTGTGGTGCAGAGCTTGTCCTCTGCAACACTGGCAGTCAGCCAGAGGCCCAAACAGTGTTGTCACTTGAAAGCCCATTAGCATTTTGCAGCAGAGACGTGCATGTACGACATGCAATTAAATTCCATATTACATTGCATGTAATTACATGTACAATACTATCTCATAGAAACATTCCCTCCACAACGGGACTTTTGCATGGAACGCCGTTATGCCGGGACCTGATGCAGTGGTCGAAGCCGAAAAAAGGTGTGGCTGCTTTGTGGAATCCCACCACCCCTGGTCTGCAGGTGTGGGGTTCAGGAACGGTACATGTACCCCTTCCCCTTGCGCAACAGCGAAGCTTGAGCATTGTTCAGTGGTTGGATGGATTCATGCTGACAAAGCAACCAATTTTGTACCTGTGAGGTCCTTGGATGTTTTGCAGGACCAGCGGCACGTTAGCCATGACCATTTGTGATGCCATTTTCGTATCTTACGTTGCCGGGTTATGGCAGGCATTGCTTGCTCCCAAGGTCAGGGGGCAGGGGAGGGGGTTGGCATGAAGCCTGCAGTGGATTGTTGTCTGAAGCTGGCAGCGCCTATTGGCCTCACTCACCCTTGACCTTTCCCTGAACCCTCTGCCTCCATGCCCAGTGGCCTCTCACGCCCTTGCTCTACCAGTCTGGCCTATCCTCGCATTCGTGAACTCTATCGATACGTTGTAGCCTCTTGACATCCACGACCACCCCATTCAAGTATACTTCAAATTGATTCGACAATGTCCTCCTGGACTTGTTTCGCAGCAGTCCTCCTGAACTTGTTGATGACTATCGATACGTTGTAGCCTCTTGACATCCACAACCACCCCATTCCTCCCAAAACGAGACGTGGACCCAGACGGGCGTGCTTCCTCTCGCTCTCTCGTATCAGGCATATCCGGGCAATGCGTATCAACCCACACCTGCATGATGGCTGTCACCTCCACTTCGCGTGCCTTCGAGGCGCTGTCATGCTCAAACGCTGGCGCACTGTGTGCATCTCGGTCAGGGTTTTTCTTAACCACGGCCGCAATTGGTCAGGTGTTGAGCCGCCACTATCGCTCCAGCCGTGCCTGCCCCACGGCCTTCATTGCTCTCTCAGTTCTCAGTGTGTTCTCACTGCCATTGGCCTAGTTCGTGGCCCATAGGTCCAATCCCTACCTCCCTGGCTGGGGTCAGGGCTGTGGGCTCATGGGTTCCGGGCTTTACCGCCTGGTCACACTTTGCATGAGTCTAAGCCTGGGTCGTGGCGTTTATTCCGTGTTCCATGTTTGGGTTTGGGTTGCCTGTACTTCGGGTGTTTTCTTCACCCGGGGGGGGGGGTGATTTGAGGGACCCACCCACCCAGATTTTTGGCAAACCCACAGACCCACAAATGTCCACCCCCACGGGGGCTGGGGCTATTGGATACCCACCCACCCACCCATCCACCCAACTACCACAGGCAAAATGCCTTGACCAGCGCCTTTGGTGCTGACCCACACAGGTCACCCACAATGGCCTACCATGGGGGGGGGGGGGGGTTGGAAATCCACCCACCCAGAAATTCTGACACCTCCCCCCCCCCCGTAGGGTAGGACACACACTCAGAAAAACCCTGATCTCGGTGCTTGACAACATGCTTTTGTGATCAGTGGGTCAGGGCTGGGGATAGCAGTGGCAATCCATACTTGCGTTCAAAGAGGGCCAAAAAAAAAGCCATATGTTCCATGGGGGGGTCTGCAGTTCAGTTCTAGACACCAACCCCCGCGGCATGGGCGGGGGGGTCCCAGAGGGGGGGGGGGGGGGGGGCAGTCGAAAATTTTTCTCCATTTTGGGGGCATTATTGAATTCCCCATTTCATTCTGAGCATTACACAAGTGGGGTGAAATTTGGTTTTACCTCTCACAACAAATGGAAAACAGTACCATATTCCAATAGATGTACCTGGTGAATCAGCGAAGGCTTCCCGGCCAGCAGAAGGAGACATGTGGCACAGCATTCCCTAACTCATTGTGAGCATTTTTAATGTAAACAAGTGGGGGGAAATCAAGTGTTTCGCAAATTTTCCAGGCTCAAAATTTCCGGGCGCCACTAGCGCCCAAATTGCCAGTTCTAACCAGGCACCGATATGGGTTGGGGGGTCCAAAGGGGGGGGGGGGGGGGGTGGCATGGTGTGATGATCTCGTCTGCAGCTGGCGGCGCCTACTGGCCGATCACCATTCGCTGCCCTTCCCTTGGACCCTTTCCCTCCATAGGCAGTGGTGCCCATCGGCCTCTACCACCCTTTGGCCTTCCTCTTCCTCCCTGCCCTAACCTTCCCTCTCCCCTTCCCTTTCCCTTCCCTTGGCCTTTCCCTCCGTAGGGGAGGGGGGGGGGGGTTGGTGTCAGGCCTCACAGGTAAGCGCCCCCCCATGATATGTTCCATTGTGTGCTGACAGCCCATCCCCCCTCGCTCCCGATGGCTCGCATAAGATCAAAAGCATGGGTGTCACTGGGTTGGGGTCACATCAGAGATGCTGGAAGAATGCACGGCAGGTGTTCGGGGACCCATGTGTCATATGGAACATGGCTGCGATTAGGGCTTCAGGGCGGGGGTAGAGGGATCGGCGCGAAACGACGGAGGGAAATGGGTGGGATACGGCGCCCCAGTGCCGGGGGGCAGCACACATGATCTCAAGTAGTGACAAGACCCGTCAGGCAGTCTTGACAAGACGGCGGGGCCCCTGGGCCACGGCCCATGGGACGGGGGCGCCCGTCAAACAGGCAAACGGCGGCGAGAAACGCCATTTCTCGCCCCCGCCGCCGTGGGGGATGCGTGTGCGGCGGGGCAATGGGGACACAGACCGCTACGACGACCTGAAGCGCGGTTCTGGAGGGAGGCATGTGCCCCTGCGGACGGGTCCGGTGCCTTTTGGATGGCGCCGGGACGGACGGAGGTCCGAGGACAGCGCACGGCAGTGCAGCCCTTGTCGCCGGACCCTCCCCAACGGGTGGCGGGGGGCGCCCCAGGCCCTCCCTCCGTGTTACGCCACCACCACCACATCGCATCGGCGCCCGGAGCACCGCCGTGGGAGAGGGCGTCGTACGGACGAGGCTGCGGAGGAGCAGCCCCCCCTGATCCGGTGAGCCATGCAAACGGCATGCCCCCTGGGGGGTCCCCGCTCTCGCAGGCGTCAGAGAGGGCGTTTTCGCACAGCGCGCGCACAGGGCTCATCATTACAGTGTTCATCCTGGGAACACCCCTGCAAACCACCCCCCTACAGAAGCGTGCATGATCCATTCAAAACAGCATCGGGGGTGCAGAGTTCAGGGCCCTGGGACCCGTGGCTACCGGCGGTGGAGAACCAGCCAACTTTTCGCACAGCGCTCGCGCAGCGCACAGTGCGCCCCCAGAGGGGTCCACCCGATGGGATGGGGTTCTGCAGAGGCCTGCCTGGCGGCGGTGCAGTCGCGGGGCCACGTTCTGACGACCGCCTCGTTCCAGAACAGCCAAACCCCCCACCAGAGCAGGGGCGGGTCAGGCACAGGGCCACAGATGGGGTCAGGGTACACGTCAGCCGCGCAAACAGTCCGAAAAAGGCGCCTTCGGGGCCATCCTCCCCTGGCAACCCCTTCCACGCGGGGCACATGCAACCCGCCCCCCCCCCCCCCCCGACGGCAGGCCCAAACCATCGGAGACGCGGAGCCCGGCGCCCAAATCTCCCGGTTTCCAACGCTCAGGATCGCACGTGCTCGTCAAACACTCCGATCATCAGAAGCCTCTGGAGGACCGTGCGGATCCATGGGACACAAGATGACAAACCCTGGGAAACGGATGTTGGTGGTCAACCGGTGGTTCGATGGTTGGTGCTTGAAGCACAGCAGGGGGCGGTCAACAGACTGCCGGGGGGCGGGTCTGGACGGCCGTTGCTGGTTCGTCGGCACCAGAGGCCAGCGAGTTTCTTGTTTCCATGCACCAGGCGCCTTGTCAACTCCCACGTGCCGTCGGGGAACGACACCCCCTTCAACCATCTGCCAGCCCAGGCGATCTTACAACACAAGCGTCCAACCCCTCACAGATCCCCTTGGGATAAGACCCACATCCAGAGACTCTGGACAAGTCTGTGCACTGTGTGCGCACTGCATGCACATGCAGTCAAGCTCACTAGAACGGGAACCCACCCAAAACCAGCATCAGTGATCAGAACAATCTCGCAGATAGGGCGAGGCGCACCCAAGCAGTTGGTGGAGGGTATTTTCTTCCTCAACTCTTGGAAACACTCCTCCTCGCTAGTAGTCCATCTCCATTGCAGTCCATTGCTCTTTTCAGGTCAGTCCGGCGCTGATGACCAGGTGAAATTATGGATACGGGCCAAAACTAGGGTTCACACAGTTGCCGACATACAAAACTTTGCACTGCGCGAACAACATTCTCGATTTTTCTGGACATCCACCGTGACAAGATCTGGCCGGGCATTGAAGAATGCGGGATGGACACGAGTGACGATGGGCAGGAGACGGAGGGAGATTTGGGGAGTCACTTGGTGGCCGGGGCAATGGACGTGGGGTGAGGTACAGCTGCACCAAAATGGTGGGTGGAGGCTGGATGAAGATGGGGTGCAGGGTGGGCCCTGAGTCGGAGGTGGGAGGACATTGGAAATTGAATCGAGATGGGGTAAATGCGGGTGTGGGGGGGGGGGGGCCAGGTCGTGAAGGTAAATAGGCAGATGTGGAGGCAGGTACTGAAAGGGTTGGAAACAGCCACGCTGTCAGGCAAGATCGCCTCAATGGAGCCCGGGCCAGAGCTATGAGCAGTCCCTTCCAACCAGAGACAGAGATTTTCCATTGAAATGCATCCAACCCTCACCCCATGTTCGCCCTGTGGCTGACCCCTCTCAAAATGCCCATAACAGGTAAAAATTGCTTGATTTTGGGCCTCAAACCTGATACCGAGCAACAAGTGGTCCCTTGCCCCGATGAACCAACGTGAGCATTCAGGCTAGAATCCAGGATTCTTGGACTTCTACATGAACTACGCGGGCGCCCTTTTTAGTTTTGGGAATCAAGCCGATAGCAACACGTTCCAGGGGCATTGGGCTCAATGGCCAGCAGACAGGGCAACGAAATGAGTAGGGACGCTAACAATGCAGACGTTAGTTTGTGGTGAACAGGAGGGGCCGTGCCACCCGTGCGCTGGGCAGTGCGGGCTGCAGCACCTGAAGAATACCACTTTATAGGAAAGAAACAACGGAGGGATTGAATAAAGTTCCAGGACTCCCCCCCCCAGGGATAACCAGTCCAGGAAGAAGGGGCGTGGGAGGGTTGAACAATCCAGGCATCAGGAAGGAAATCATATTAAGGAGCAATAGTCCATGGGGCTTCTGCCCATTCCATCACCCAGATTCACCCAAGGGGCAAGTCGTGCGGGTATCAGGAGAGCTGCTGCCCTGTATGACAAGAGGCTCCTCCCACCGTCCTTTACGTTTGCTCACGGGAAGCCCGTCCATGCCTCATGAGCCCAGCCGTGTGGTCAGTAGAACAATCCAGGCATCATTGGCTGCGTTTGCCCCGGCAAACGCAGCCAATGATAAAGAGTAACACATGGTTTGAGGATATACCTGACCTGGTGCGGTTCGGGCAGCACTATCCTGGGTCATCCCGCTTGCTGCCCCCTCGGCCAGGCTCATGGCTCCATGGTTGCCCATGCCACGTCACACGCCAACGGACGGATGAACCATTCAAGCCGCCATGGGACCCCCAGTGAAACCAAAAAGCTCAACCAGAGGCACGCGGGAGACCGGCGCAAGTTCGTGAAACCCACGTCAACCCAGTGTAAACCCCGAAAATGGGTGCAATGTGTGTTGGACAAAGCAGCCACCGGCCGGCGTCTTGAGCAACTAGCGCCCCGCCACCTCTGCAAAGCCATTGGGGTGACTGTGGTATGCCACAACCCTGGCAGGGGTTGGACCCAGGCGCCTGTGCAGGTGGCTGTGAGGACTCCGAATATGATGAGCCAGTGGCGCATCATCACCATCATGGCCATAGGCTGGTGGATTGGGGTGGCATGCCCACAGGAGCAGCGTGGAGCGGTGGACATGCCACAGAAAGGGGGGGGCGAGACAGGCGTAAAATAGCCTTAGGAAAGGAGCACAATGAAAATTTCAAAGTTCCAAACCCCAACGGCGGGTTACAAGCGGGGAAGGGCCCGTGGGACACCGAAGGAACCTGCAGCTGATGGGTCCCCAGGCCAACGCTCGCCAGGGGTCTGGCAACCATGGAGGCCGGCGGGGCGGACGCACTCCCCCTCGGGGCTGGGGTAAGGGAATCCCGAGCTCGCAGATCGCCTCACCAAACCCCCCGCCATGAAGCGAGGGTTAGGAAATGCCACCGGGTGCACGTGCCCGGCAAACCCGCACACGTGCACCGCTGGTGATTCGTGTCCCACCCGCAACCCCAGGTCACAGGCAGGGGGTTCAGCCCATACCATTGGACAACAGCACAGAAACAGGGCAGCCCTCCATTTAAAAAAAAGGAAGAAGAAGATAAAGTGCTCCGCTCCGTCACGGCTCAACATCGGAGCACCCCAGCAAAGCCGTGACTCTGCCGCCACCCGCCGCCAGTCAAATGCGTCCGGTTTCGCTGGTGGTCATCAATGGACCATCGAATCAGGTCTCCGCCCGTTCTGATCGGGGGGTTCTGGGGTAAATCTTGTGCTTTGGTTTCGACGAGGAGGGCCCGAGTAGCGTTCAGTGGCTGGCGGTTGGCGAACGTATGCCCATTGCCACTCACTTTCTCGGATGATTCGTTGCCCCACGACTGCCGCTGCGCCACCACAGCGTAGCCCTGCGACATCGGTTGAACTCACAGATCACGCCAGCATGCCCTTGAGGATGGGGAGGGTCTCAGGCTTGATGATGGGGAATGCAGGTTTGCACTTGATTCGTTGGACGGAGTCCAAAATCTGGAGGATGTCATTGGACTTCAGAGCTAAGCTGTAGGCCAGCTTTGCCTGGAGGAGCAGAGCGAGCGAAGGGAGGGCGGCACCAAGCGACGGGAAGGGGAGGAGGGGCGGAGGAGGCAGGCAGAGGGGCATGGCCAACTCAGCGCTCGCACGGCACAACCGAGTGTTTGGTGCACTGGCCCGCCGACTGTTGACTGGAAATGGGGTGTGGTTGGCGAGAACAATGGGCTGAACAGAGTGGCGAGGTGGGTTTGCTGTCGTCTGGGGGGCGTGCCATCAAGGCTGGGTCACTATGCCGGTTGGCACATGCGGGTGCGTGTCTGTATGTGCGCCTCTTGGGGGGGGGGCATCCTCCGGGCTTGGGTAGGGGGTTGGGGTGCTTGGGCCGCACGCAGGTCAAGCACATACACGTCCCGGTGTGCATATGCAGCAATGTTCGGCGGTTTGAAATCCAAAGTACAGAGGGGGGGGGGGGTAATTTTCGCGCCAAGTCAAATTCGCTGTGGGAAATTTCGCGGACCCCCCCGGTGGAGTGTATCACCCCCCGCCAGAGTTCACAGTGTGTACTGCTAGTGTACCAGAACGTCGCAGAGAACCCGGAATTTCGCGTGGGAAATTTCGCGGGCAATTTGAAACGCGAAATTTCCCACGCGAAATTGAAGTGCCATGAAACCCCCCCCCCCCCCTGTAGTCTGGGTCTGTAGTCAGGGGAGGACGCCATGGGCAGAAGGTGCATTCTGGATCCCCCCCCCCCAGGCAGGGGGATGCCCACAGTAGTGCGGACGCCTGCTTGTCATAGCAGAAGGTTCAAGGGCGACAGGCCAATAGGCGCCGCCACAGGCCAACAGAGCCAACCCCCAAGGCCTCCAACCCAACCCCCCCTGTAGTCTCCCGGATCAGACGATTGATCATACAAACATCCCGACTTCATCGTTCGTCCGCTCATGTTCTTGTGTCGCCTTGTTTTGTCGACCAACACCACCGGTCTGCAGATCCACAACCGGGGACAGCGTCCACTCCCCCAGCGACCGTGCTCTGCCGCTGGCACCCTCCTGGCCAAGGGTCATTGGTTAGGCGGTTGCTGAAGCGCTTGGGAGGCGGGGGGGGGGGGGGGGGCTCTGTACCGCGTCAAACGCAGCAAAACGCCATTCCTCTAAGGGGCCAAATCCGTTTCTTCGAAGACCCAGTCATGGCCTCAACAAGAAACAGACGGCAAGGGCACCACATGCAAATGCGGGTTCACTCAGTCGAGGCAGGGTTCCTGAGACCGATCCTTTGCCCCGACCCCCGCCGCTTGGGTTGCCCCATGTCCTTGGCAGATGCACGCCCCATGCGCCACCCGGTCATAGTCTCACGGCGCACGCGGCACTCGGTAATACCCCGGTGCAGCGCATGTCTGACTCAGTAGGACCGGGGGTCCTTCTGCTCACGGCTGACCTGAGTGGCTCGAGCACTTCTCAATAACAGAAACCCGACGCAGAGGAGGCGAGGGAGCGGCACCCGCCGGGGGCGTGATGGGCCGTGGCGAGAGGCACAGAACGGGGGAAGGAGGCGGACCGACTGATACTCCTGCGCCGTCGGGCGGTTGGCCTTCAAGAACAGCATCAGGTCCTCCTTCACGTACTTGCACACCAGCGCGGACTGCTCGGCAATCAGCGCCTTCAGGTGCTCCAACTGCGCCTGCTCCGCCGCCGACTTCGGGGTAAGGCAGGGCGAGGCCAGGGAGGGGGACAGCAGCAGGACCGACTTGCGGCGGTTGGTGGGGCTCTCCATCAGCCGGAACGCGACCACGAACCACGTCTTGCACTCCTGGTGCATGGCGATGGCCTTCTCCAGATTGGATCGGGTCCCGTTCGACGCATGGGCATAGCGGTACAGCTCTGCCAAGGCGCAGAGCACCCGCGGCACCTGACGGACCAGCAACGAGGGGAAGCGCGGGCCCTCAGAGCCCCTGCTCCCAGCGCCCCCTCCCCTCGCCTCTGTGGAAAGCCTCTGCGGGCAGAGGCCAGCTCGTGGCACCAGCCTGCCTGACCGTCGAAGCATGTAATGACGTCTGCAGAGCTTCAGCCCAGGGCGGGAAGAAAATTGCTCTGCGGGGGGGGGGGGGGGGGTGACACGGAAGCCCATTTTCCCAACCCCGCTCCCCCCTCCTTGGCCGCCGTGACGGGAGGGGGGTCCAGGGCAGGGGTGCCCGACCTGCCGTGCCGGGGGGGGGGGGGTCAACCCAACATCTATGGCTCAAAATGATACCCACGTCGCGCTGATCATTTTGACTACTCAAATGTGGGGGGGGGGGAAATTATTGGTGGAAAAAACTTTTTCGGGCCAAAATTTTGTGTTCCTGCGCCTTCGGCACCAAACATCCGTTCGTACACAAAACAAAGGGCCCGACACGGAACCCCATTTCTCCAACCCCCCCCCCCCCCCCCCCGGCAGAGCAATTTTCAGGTCGCCCAGGCTCACGCCCACCCTCCATCGTACCAACTCCTTCGAGGTGACTTGGTTTGTTTGGGCTGAAGACCGGCGAAATCTGCAGTGGGCCAAGGTCGTCCCAGGCGCACTGCTGAGCAACCCACGGGGGAGACCACATGAACGACACCCGCACAGGGCACGTCCGAGCGATGGCCTTGGGTCACGTTGGGCAGTCCAAACACCGAAGAAGGAAAGAAACAGCACAGAACTTCCCAGTTTCAGTCCCTATGCCCCAAAGGTGCTCTTGCAGTTGGGCCCTGATTTCCGAAGAAAACGGGGCAAACAATGATTTCGGAGCTTTCAGAGGAACTACAGCCGGTCTGGGCAACCCTCAGCAGCCGTGAAGAACAGCCGCGAAGAACACCCCTCCACAACCCTCCACAACCCTCCACATCCCTCCACAACCCTCCACCTCTGAACTGCTGGGGGGAGTCCATATCCAGCCTCTCACCATCTGCACGCAGGGAAGTGGAGGATACCATATTGTTCAGTTGGCCCGGGGTGTGGACCTCCTGCAGCGTACTGACGTAGTACTGCAGCGCCTTGCGGTAGTACATCTCCGCAAACTTGAAGCGGCGCTCGTTCAATTGTGCCAGCGTCGTCTGCGAGCCCATGGGGAGGTACTTGTTCTGCCACGCCGAGAAGTACAGCGATGCGACATAGCACTGCGCGAAGGCCTTGCGCTCAGCCTGCCCCGCCAGCTCATAGAGGGTGATGGAGCGGAGGAACATGTCGGCAATGGCCTACCACACGGGGCATCGATGTGTTTAGACCTGGTTTACACGGCTCAGTCCAGGCCACAGGGGCGAAGTACTTGTACTAGGGGATGGTGGGACATTTGTCCCTCTGCTCATTAGTACTGCTTTTGTCCCTTGGCGTCCCTCCCATGCCTGGCGCCGGTATGCCCCCCACAAATGGTCTTTCCCAATACTGTGAAGTTCGGAGGGTGCCCACCATCACAGAGGGCCCCTGTGCACCACGCCGTCTGCTTAAATGGTCTCCCCCCCCCCCTCCTTCTCTGCTCTCTCCCTTGCCCATCCCCCCCCCCCTCTCTGCTCTCTCCCTTGCTCATCCCCCCCCCCCCTCTCTGCTGTCTCCCTTGCTCATCACCCCCCCCTCTCTGCTGTCTCCCTTGCCCATCCCGAGTGTATATCGCACAGCATCCCAAAGTGCTGTCGCACAGCGTGGCAGTGTGCCTGTTGCCTGTTGCCAATCGCACTGCGAGACCATGAGCCTGGCAGCACAGTGTGACAGAGTGCATGCTACACAGTGTCACAGTGCGCCTGCAGCGCAGCGTGACAGTGCATGTGCTGCACAGTGTCACAATGTGCTGCTGAATGGTGTGGCAGTGAGCCAACTGCACAGCATGGCAGAGTGCATGCAGCACAACGTATTGCACAGTGCGACAGTGAGCCTGCAGCACAGTGTGACAGGGTGCTTGCCCCACATGGTGATAATGTGCCCACCGCACATGGTCACAGTGTGCTTGCTGCACTACGTGACAGAGTCTGTACTGCACAGCGTGACAGGGCAATTGCAGCACAGCATCACAGAGTGCTAGCGGCACGGCATCACAACGTGCCAGCTGCACTATGTGACACGGTGCCTGTTGCACAGCGTGGCAGTGTGCCTGTTGCACAACATAACAGTGGGCCTGTAGCACACCATGACACTGTGCTTGTGGCACAGTATGACAGAGTGTGTGCTGCGGAGTGTCACCGTGTGCCGCTGTGCTGCGTGACAGTGAACCTGCTCACAGCGCGACGGTGCTGGCTGCACATCATGACAGCGCACCAGCAGCACAACGACACACAAAGCCTGCAGCACTGGGTCACAACAGCACAGCGGTACGCTAGGCTTGCTGCACAGCATCCCCTTTGCTCTTTACTGACTTGCACAGGGGCAGAAACACTCCCCCTCGGCCCTGCGCTCGTGCACAAGCGAGTAGCATTGTGTGATGGTGAGCCCGCTGCACACTGTGGCAATGTGCCACCTACACAACACCACAAAGTGCCTGCTACACTGCATGACAGAGAGTCTACATCACACCGTCACAGTGTGCCTACTGCGTGAGAGCGTGCCTGCAGCGCAGCGTCACAGAGTGCAAGCTGCACAGTGTGGCAAGGTGCCTACAGCACGGAGGGCAGACACCCCCACCGGTCAGCCCGGTACCAACGAGCCCAGTGCCACCAAGGGCCGGCGGCACCAAAGGAGCGGGAGCCAGAAGTTTGTTCAGGGTTGTGGGCGAGGCCACAATGTGCACCGGGAGCGCCTCCAGGGGTTGGCACCGCCTGAGGGAAACATGGGGAAGGTCTGTCGGAGGCCTGGGGTGTGCATCTCCAATGGCAAGGCCGGCCCGTCAGCAAACTCGTCGGGGACGCCATCCCTCCCTCCCTCCCTCCCTCCCTCCCTCCCTCCCTCCCTCCCTCCCTCCCTCCATGTCCGAGGGGCAGGGGTAGGGGCTGAAGGTGGAGGTGTGTGAGAGACAGTGGCATGGGCAATGACGGGTGCGTGCAGGGGCTGTGGTAGGGGCAGCGGGGGGGGTTGTGCCAAGGGCAGCGTTGGGGCTGTGACGGGGTGCCTGTAGCATAGCATCATAGAGTGCTTGCCGCATAGTATAGCAGAGTGCTGCTGCACATGGTGATGGCATGGCCACCCAAGGTCGGGGTGAGGGCAGAGTAGGGGCCATGGTGGGGGTGTGGGAGTAGGGGCTGAGGCGGGGACAGGGGCAGGGGCGTGGGGAGAGAAAAGAACAAGGGTAGTGTAGGAATGTGGGGAGGGGCGAGGGACAGCTCGCTGGAGGGTGGTGGCCACAAGTCCGGAGCCCTGATAACTAACGCAACCAGACCTCTGAGGCATGCCCCAACGGCTTTGGGGGGCAGTCATCACCACCACCACCGCCCCCCTCCCCAAGCCTCTGCTTCGGTGCCTCAGAGATGTGAGACGGCCCCATGGCGTCAATCGGGCGCCCACCTCCCGCGGCCCTTCAGGCTCCCTCAGTGGGAGACCCGCCCGCGCCGACCTGCGAGCACACGACCATCCGCTGTCGTCAGCTCAGCACCGACTGGCGCCGGGGGGCAGTGGCCCACCGGAACAGTCTGCCAGATACGATGTATCCAAAAGGACTGCAATTCATTGGTCCTTTTTGGTGGGGTACACCGTGGGTGCATTTGGGGGGACATTGTGGTACATGTGGGTGTGTGGCGCAGTGCGGTCATTGAACACAGGTCAACAAAGATACACACCAACATCAACAAAGATAAAAGAAAATTTTCTTCAGTCAGTAACAACCGTGTTTGGCACAATGGCAAGAGACCTTTGTTTCATGCTGTGATGCAACGCAATGCAAAGCATTATGATGTAAAATGTAATCGATCAGTGAGCAACGTACTCTCAATGCACCGGATACATTGTGGAGACTTCGTTCGTGTTTTTGGAAGACATTGGTGAGACAGTGTAAAAAGAACTGGGAGACGGTGCATACAACGAGGCAAAACGTTGGGACACTTTGTACTTATCCGGAAGACTGCACTGGAAACCCCCAATCCCTCGCGTCCCATCCGCCGCGCGGCCCAGAGGGGGGGGCAGGGGACCTTCTCCACGTCCTTGTGGGACGAGAACAGCGCCACGAAGTTCTGCTTGAGGCGCGCCGCCAGCTCGAAGTACGCGAACGCGAGGTTCCCCTCCGTGACCTTCCGGAACGCCCCGAGGTGCGCCGCCGAGCGCTGCGTGTCGGGCTGGCCCAGCAGCGCGGCGGCGTCGCTGAAGCACCGGATGGCGCTGTATCGCAGGTTCTCCTCCCGGACGCTCATGTTCCCCGCCATCGCCCCGCTGTCCCCGCCGGCGCCCCCCCTCGCGTGCGCGACCCCCTGCACCACATGCCCGGCGTCCTCCGGCTGCGGGGACCCCCGGCCCCCCGCGTCCGCCGCGGCCGGGGCCGGGGCGGGCGGCTGGAACGCCCCGGAGCCGGGGGTCAGGGGGGAGGACCCGCGCGGCTCGCTCTTCGGGCCGTCCGGGCGGACGTTGGCCTTCTGCTCCTCGGCGGCGAGCGCGTGGTCGACGCGCCCGATGTTGTTGAGGGTCAGCACCTGGTTGCCCACGTCCCCGAGGGCCTTCCAGGTGTCGAGCGACGCCAGGAACATGGCGCGCGCCTTGTCCAGCTCCCCGCGCGCCATGATCACCTTTGCGATCTCGGTCTGGGCGCCCGCCTGGGCACGGGGGAAGACAGGGGAGGGAGAGAGGGAGAGAGGAAGGAGGGAGGGCAGACTTTTGCTTAAGCAGGGGGGGGGCTGGCGGGGTCCAAAAGGGGAGGGGGGGGGCTGTGGGGGGGGGACCCCGTTTGGGGTTGCTGGGCGGTGAGCTGAAGGGCAACGGGGAGCACGGCAGCGCATGACACCACAAAGAAAAGCACGTCAGTGTATCATGTCCACAGCTCTAAGCTATGGTCATGCGGTGACAACAATTCTACACAGTGTGGCAGCGGTACACCGAGGACCCCCCCCCCCCCCGGCAGGAGACCCTGAGTTGTTGGAGGCGCCAAAGGCGCTGAAGAATTTTTTTGGCCTAAAATGACTTGCGCCGAAGGCGCCAGAGAAAAATTTTGATTGGCCGAAGACCCGGAGAAAAATTTGCCCAATTACTTAAGAGGGGGGGGGGGTCAGACCTCCCCACACCCCTGTCCCCCAGGAGATGCCGAGCAAAACCCTGGGGGTGAAGCGGGTGGTGAAGCCCAAAGACGGTGGGCCACTGATTCGGTGGACATACCCTGTGTGACACCCCCCAAGAGGCACTGGATTGCACCTGCTCCAATGGACGGGGGAATGTGGGGGGGGGGGGGGGGGACAACCCAGACAGCAACGGAGACAGGGGGCTGACCAGCCCGGGGGGGGGGGGGGGAAGGCAGGTGGTGGAGGGGGAGAGGGGATTTTGGCATGACGCCATGGGTGTGTTGTTCTCGTCTGCAGCGGGCGACGCCTACTGGCCGATCACCATTCGCTGCCCTTCCCTTGGACCCTTTCCCTCCATCGGCGGTGGTGCCCATCGGCCTCTCACCACCCTGTGCCCTTCCTCTTCCTCCTTGGCCTATCCTTCCCTCTCCCCTTCCCTTTCCCTTCCCTTGGGGGAGAGGGGGATGGCAACCGCACAAATGGTCTTTCCCAATACTGTGAAGTTCGGAGGGTTCCCACCATCACGGGGGGAGGGGGAGGGGGAGGGGGAGGGCCCCTGTGCGCTACGCCGTCTGCCTGACAGGCGTCCTCAAACCCTCCTCGCCATTTCTACCCACCCCCCCTCTCTGCTCCCTCCCTCCCTTCCGCCCCTGCGCTTTCCCTTGTGCTCTCCCTCATCAACCCTCTCTTTACGCTGTCTTGTGTACCCTCCATTCCCCCTCCCCGCCGCCACCTCACTCCAAGGGGGGTGGGTGGGTGGGGCCTTGGGGGGTACCCTCCCCCCTGCAGGAGACCCTGAGTTGTTGGAGGCACCGAAGGCGCCGAAGAAATTTTTTGGCCTAAACTGACTTGGGCCGAAGGCGCCAGAGAAAGTTTTTGACTGGCCGAAGACCCGGAGAAAAATTCGTCCAATCACTTAAGAGGGGGGGGGTGGGGGAGGGGGGTGCGAGGGGCTGGGGGGGGGGGGGGGTGTCAGACCCCCCCCCCCAGCCCCCCCCCCCCCCTGCAGGAGATGCTGAATTGTTAAGCGACACTCTGGGCAAGGGCAGGGGGGACCCCGGCACCGCATCTATTCCAAAAGGGACGGCCGCTGCACCCCTGCACACCTGCTTGCGCCGCATCTCCTGGTTCTCGTGCTGGCTGCCCGTCAGCGCCAGGGCCTCATCGTACAGCTGCAGGCAGTTGCGGTAGCAGGTCTCCGGGTGGTTGGACAGCGGCAGCTGCGTCGCCAGCAGCACGTCCGCCTGCAGCAGCGGGGCCGGGCCCGCGCCGTTGGCCTGGGCCCGGGCCTGCCGCCGCTTGGCCAGCAGGTCCGCGATGCGGCGCTCGTGCTCCTGCAGCCACCCCAGGGGCCGCTCCCCGCTCTCGACCTCGCTGTTGCCCTTGCTGGCGATCGCGTACTGCAGGTCCGCCAGGATGTGGTAGATCCCGAACTTGACCCGCCGCGCCACCCGCCGCGCGTAGCTCTCGCGCTCGCCCTCCGCCGAGCTCGCGGCGGTGCTGCCGGCGTCCCCCTCCGGCGCCTCCGCCGCGGGGCGGGGCGACGAGTCCGGCGTGAGCGAGTCCGGCGTGGGGAGCTTCTCGATGGCCACGTCCATCCACTTGAAGGCGTCGCTCACGTTGAGGTTCACGGCGTCCAGGCGGGCCATGTCCAAGTAGCAGTGCACGTGCCGCTCCCGCATCCGCCGGATGGCGGTGCCGTCGGCCTCCCCGTCGACGGAGTGCTTCGCCAGCACCTGCATGCCCTTGGTCAGGTGGTCGATCGCCTGCTTACAGTAGTCCCGCCGCGTGTCCAGTGTGATCAGCGAGCTGCTCGTCGGCAGCACCACCCCGGCCTCGCCCTCCTCCCGCTGCGCCTTCGCCCGCGCCGCCTTCTTCTTCTTCCGCCGCTTCCGGCGCCGGCTCGAGTCGGGGTCGGAGGCCTCGTAGTCCGAGACGTCGATGCCGTCGTTGGCGTCGTCCTCGTGGAACAGGTACGTGGTCGCGATCTTCTCGTGGGCGAGCGCGATCAGCGCGGGCTCCTCCTCCTCAGCGACCATTTCGACGCTCTTCAGCAGCAGCTCTCGGGCCTCCACTTGGTCCTGCCATTCGGGAGACGGCCGTAGGTACGGGGGGGGGGGGGGGGGACCGCGAAGCAGATGTCCCCTCCTGGGCACAGGGGGAGGGGGGTCTGCACGGCGCTTGAACGGCCGCGGACGAACTCGAGAGCAAGCCTCTCTCGTGCCCTCGATGGATCAACAATAACAACAACGTGACGACGACGACGACGACGACGACGACAACAACGACCACCAGCAGCACCACGAGAACAAGGGGAAACAACAGCACCATCACAAACAAAATGAGTTCTGGCTGTCATCGGCCTGGGACAGACTCGCAGGGTGCCGATGGAGTACCCATTTTCATGTCAAGGGTGGGTTGCCAGGCCGAGCCGATCCTGAATCACGTGAAGCCATTCAAAGGCTTGGGACAAATGAAGTCGGCCTGGAGCAGCTGGGACGATGCTTGCCGGGTCGTTGTCGCAAATTTGCAACGGACGTTGCTGCCCGACCGGTGCCCCCTGATACACCGGTGACCCCAGCTGAATCGGGAGCACACTGTGGCACCATGCAGCTCCACGAAGCTTGTTGGGATCTGTCATTTGCAGTGGTTATTTCTGGTCATATTCGAGGCAAAGATGGTGGTGGTTGGTGGGGGTGATTCATTGACCCCGTCAGACAGAGCCTACCTTGGTGCACCTACCTCCGGTCTGCTTCATCCGTCAACATAGAAGGGAACTCTGATTCTTGTTCCGGCTGCTTGCCGCTTGCTCCTGCCGTGGCTTAATGGGAGGGGGGGGCAAACTGGCGGCTCAGCTCAGTGAACCGCACCCTCCACAACCCTCCGCATCCCCGCTACCCGCCGGCTGATTTCCCCAAAGCTGTCCACAACCTGCACCGGACCCAACAACCCTCCATGCGGTGCACCAAACTGGGGCTTGTCACGGGCAGAAACATCCGCACACCTGCGCGTTGGAGGACCCCAGCAATCTGTCTCCCATGCGGAAGCACATCATCCCCACGGAATATGCAAACGGCCTCTGGTGGAGCGCCTCCCCGTCCTCTTGCTGGTCCTGCCCGTACAGCTCCGCCAGGTCGTACAGCTGCAGCAGGTTCGTGTCCTTCTCACGCACGAGGAGGTACGACCCCGCGTCGCTGATGCAGTTGTCCTTGAGCCAGTGCAGCACCGAGCCGCAGTACTCCTCCACGACCTTCGGGTCGAACCGCGTGGCCTCGCTCACGCGCGGGATGTCGGCGGTGGACACGAGCTGGTACCCCTGGATGATGCCCTCCTTGTGGAAGCAGATGGCGACGTTGGGCACGTTGGTCATGACGTTGTCGAGCCAGTAACTCAGCGCCTCGGCCTGGGACAGCGGGGTGTCGCGCATCTTCAGCGCCACTTCGGTCTGGTCCCGCATCTTCATGACGAGGGTATTGGAGCCCAGGAGCAGGTTGAGGTCCTGGAATCGCCAGTGCAGCGTGCGGGTGAACATGGGGTTGGGCGTGGAGCCGGGGACCCCCTTGCCGGGATGCCAGGGCCGGGCGTGCTTGAAGGCCTCGTCCTCGCCCTTCGCGGGGAGGGGGATGGCGTTGACCTTCGCCTTGCGCGCCTCCGCGGGCGCCTCGGCGGTCTGCTCCGCCAGGATGGAGTAGTACAGCAGCTTGGAGAACATCGCCCGGTCCCGGACGTTCTTCAGGTTCTTGCGGCTGCAGTGGGCCACCTCGTCCTCCAGCACGAGCGACTCCCCGATCTTGTGGATGGTGAGGGCCAGCGGCGCGTCGTCGTGCGCGACCATGAACAGTTTTTTCAGGTTCTCGGCGGGCGCGATGACGTCGATCTGCTTGGGGAGCGATGGTTTGATCGGCATCTGATCCGACTCCGCGTGGCTGTCAGAATCCGACTCCCACCCCTCGTTCGTGATCAGGTTTAACGCCGCCGCCGCCAGGGCCGACGACATGAACTCCGACCCCTCGATCCGGGGGGCCCCGGGGTTATACTTGTTCACCACGCGGTCGTCGCTCTGCAGCCAATTCGGCGGCGGTTTGTTGAGGTTGGTCTCCTCCCGGAGCTCGGTGAACATGATGGGGTCCGTGGCATGCAACACGGAGACGGAAAGGTGGTCGCCCTCCGCGTTCGGGTCCTGGATAACGTCGCTGACTTCCTCCGCAGACTCCGCCCCCGGCGAGGGCGGCTGCTTCAGGGGTCGGGCAAGGGCGCCAGCGGCCAATTGTGCTTCATCCTCGGGTGCAATTATTGTTGCAGACTTCACAGGTTTGCAGACTTCAGAGGCTTTGGGGGGGGTTGCCACTGGTGCGACCGAGCTGCTGCATTCGGCACGGGCCGTCCCCTCCTGCAGTCTTGCAAATAGCGTCTCTGTCCCTTCAGGCGAAGGCACTTCCTGCAGCAACGTCTCGATATGGTTGATTGTTGGCTCAGCTGTTGAACTGGGCGAGAAGGTTTGGTTGCGTTGATCAGATACTTGATACTGCGCAATTGGGTAGACCTGTTTCCATGTGCGCATCCGCGGTTTTTTATTCGCGCCCGGTGAACGTTGGGTGCCTGAGTGCACTGAGGACCTTGGAGTGTAACTGTCCCCGACTGCAGGCTCCGGCAACTCGCGGCGCATGACCAGTTGTTGCCCGCGACCTCGCCCTCTTGATGGATGACCCCATGTTATGGCCAGGGGGTGTTTGTTCTCCCTGTCAACATCGAATAGGATGTTAGCCGGGCGGAGCTGACTTGCCGGAAGTTTGGCGATGTCCTGTAGTTGCTCTTGAGTGTATTTCAATCTCCCTCGTGGCGGGGGGGGCGTCACAGGCGCCGGGGAGGCGTCCATGTGCGAACGGAAACCAAAGAGAACAAGTGGCCTGCAATGAAACAGTGACCATTCGCAGATCGTGCATCAGCGCGCCTTGATAACACCCATCATCAGCAGTTAGGCAATATCATAACGGCCATGAATATTGTTGAGGTTTTGAGGTTTTGACTCTGCAGCATTCTTTTTTGCCTTGCTCGTTTGTTTCGGGGGGTGTCGGGAAAACAGTGGTCGCTTTGCGTATCCCCGACTTTCCTTGCACCGATGCACTTGATTACCACAGCGACGATCAGTCCGTGGTTTGTGTACGGACTTTGATTCTCAGCCTCGAAGCGTCCACTGAAACAGTAAGCGATGCACGTTTCCTCCGTTCGCGTTCGCCCGCAGAAGCGAGCATGGGCGTTGAAAGTCAACTCTCTTCAGGTATGCTATTCCGCACACTTTTCTTTTCGGGCAAGTGTCCTTTAAAACGGCCTACCAAACGTTCACCGCGCCCGCAACATATGAACAACCGAACTACCCAAACCGCAGTGGTAAGCTGCCACAAATTGCACAAACTTCGCAGGTGCGTAGATTTGTTGACGACCCCGGTACAACCAAGGGGTGTGGATTAATAATTTGAATCCTGCAGACGTCACCACTGAGCTGATAGCGACCTGTAAGTCATCTGATGATATGTGACAGTTCTGCTTCTTTTTCGTCTACCTCCGAGCCATTGATATGCATGAAACATTCGCCAAACAGGGTTGTCTCAACTCCTGGGCATCCTGGGGCTCATGACTCCACCAAACGTAACTATCCGATGCATGTCTGGTCGTTCGGTTTGTCCCGTGGACCTAGTGCACACAGTCCCGGGAATTTCTGTCGTCAAGTTCTCATGGATGCAGGCAATCCCGGTGATGGTGGACATCCGTCGGCCTGATGGCCGTATTCTGGCATGGGAACACAGATGCCACTGAGAGATTGATTTCGTTAGGCAATTGCTGCCTGGAATTCAACAAAATTAACTGCAACTAAACTACCTCCCGTGCTCCTGCAATCCACACATGCGCGAACCTTCATCGCGTAGGCGACATACATTTGGAATCGGCTTGCTTCAGCTGCTAAGCTAGCAACCGGTACTGAGTGCTAATGGCCAATGTGAAGACTCCCAAAGCTTCCCATAGTCTTTTTCAGTATGTTTCGACTTTTCCTGAACAAATGAAATATAGAATAAAGCTGGGGGCCCCAGTATGGTTTCCTTCATTGCACACCTGCTCAGCAAAACAAAGAAGCTGGAAGCCGAGCTCAAGAATGCCAACAGCAACCCAAATAATCTAGAGGCGGAAGAATTCTATGCAGTAGTTGCTGATCTGAAGCAAAGGTATGAATCGATCCCGGATTTGGGCTACCGCGTATTGTTTCTCCGGTATGGTGTTTAAACGGCACTTTCGCCTGCAGTATCCGCTCAAACTATGAAGAGATCATCATGGCAGACTTAAACTTGACAGTCAACAAAGACATCGACAACTTGCTGTGGAAGGGAATCTATTATAGTCAGATCGAGGACTTCCGGAAGAAAGCGAGAAAAGTATGGATCCCTGTACTCATTTCACGCACACAAGCGAATCGCATTTCATCTTGCATGTTTGCATCGCACCTCCGTTCCACAGTATCGTCGCACTCCGGAGAAGCTTTCGCAGATGTGCGCATGCTTTTGCAATTTTTTGGACGACACTACCACGTACTACGAGTATTTGTATCAACGAATCCGGGAGACATATGCCCACCTACAAGCTGAACCAGGTTGCTATTTACCTCCCGACCCGAGTAGTGTGGGAAGATACCGTTTGGGGCTGAAACACACCAGGTCAAAAGGTGCACCACGGACCCCACTTTTGTGAAAAGTTACTTCGTTCCCCTTTGATTATCACCCCGCGGTGATTGTTGGGTTGCTCAAATGTGGAGGGCAAGGGGGGTGCTGGTGACTCTTATCAACACGCCCTTTTATATGGATGCTGAGCCAAGCAACCTCAACAAGTGCCGTGTTCCCATGGGGGTAATACACGAGTTGTGGTGACGTATTGTACTCGTGCCCTACGGGCTTGCTTGCGCGTGGAGTTTTGTACCTTTGGTGGAGGCGTCGGCCTTGAGAGGGAACCACGTCATCAATCGCGCATAGGGCAAGCACGAGGAGCCCCACGGGACGGTGACAGCACCAAATTGGCTTGTCTACTACATCGAGTGATGATATGCCTTGGGGACCTGGGTATGCTTTGCACCGTTTCCACCCGTTTGGTTTGCTCGCATGCCCGACGCTAATTGTTACATCGAAATCTCACGCGACCTTGGCTAACGCGACCCTCATTTCGATGGTGAGCTACCCATTGACGAGGACGTGCGTTTCTCAAGGATTGCGTGGCACAACAATTTTTGCATTCATCAACCGTGACCTTCGCCCCACCCTAAGTCCATTCCTGAACCTGAGTGGGGCATCGTCGGGTTTACAACTAAAGGAAAGGATGTCACTGTCTTTTGAAGTCTTGTGCCGTTGAATCGAGCCCATATCGACAACATAATTCTTGGTTCACATTGCTGTTTTTTGACGGGTTTTTTTGACAAGTCCGAACGAATCCAAGCGATAGAAACCAAGAAATCCATTAACACGAAACCTCTAGACGATCGAGATGACATTCCACGTAGGGGCATCTTGCCGTCAAGATGAGTCCACCTCGCATGCCACAACATCGTGCATGTCCACAGACCTTCCCCATTTCCACCTTTTAAGCATTCTTCTTGTGGTCAACCGGCACGAACACTAGCCGCGTTCGTATTTCGGCACAATTCGTTACCCAACTCAATGCGAGGGATTATTGTGCATCGTTTGTGCCGTGGTGCGTGCAACGTATTGTTCGTACAATGGAGGTGCCCACTGTTCGGAATCGCTCCCTAGATTCAATAGCACTTGCAAGGAGCGTTGAGGCGCGCATCAACACGTGGGATTCGGGGTCGAAATCTTGGTGCTTTTTGAACGAAAAATTCTCGTCGAGATACGGCGACGCGGCTGACTTGGCACCTTCAAGGACAAGAGGACCATCAAGTAGTCCTGCACACACAACACATCATCGTGCATGCGCAAATAAGAGATTGCACCCTCAATTCCCAATACCGAGGACTCCCAAAAAGCAGACAGCAAATGGGGAGGGGGGTATTGTTCACGTTTGTTTTTGGTTTCAAGATGTCCTTCCCTTGTTGACGTCCGTGTTGTGCCGAGTTGTACTTCGAAGCTCGTCATCCCGCCATGTTCTACACAGTCTGTTGGTTTCTCAAGTTGACGACACAACAAAACACAACACAACACAAAACGTGCCCCATTGAGATTTGGGTACATGCGATTTGGGTGCAGTGCACCACCGTGTTGCCACCGCGACACTCGCACGCCGACATGGCGTCAGCTCAGTGCCGCCGCGACACTGGGACACCGATGTGGCGCCAGCTCATTGGCAGTGCACCAGTGTTGTGCCACCACAGCAATCTCTCGCCACCGTGGCGCTTGCTCAATGGCGCAGCACCACAGAGGTGCATGCCTGTGTTGCGGGTTGACCCATGGGTGTCAAAAAACGGGGTTTACGTTTCAAAACTGAGTTCACCGAAACGAGCATGGAACGAAGGGACCCCTCCTAGTCGCAGTGTTGGTGCCTACCCCGTGCCGTTTGATTGTTGTGTGCACCTCTGCGGGTCCTTCGTTCCTTTGCTCAGCAAGATACAGGTCAATGTACGACGACGGGGACCGGAAGGCAGATTGGACGCAGGCGACCATGTACTACAGCACTGCCCGCTCGCTCTACCCCAGAGGAGGTATGCTCGCGTGAGGTCGCGTGAGACTGGGAGCTGCGCTGTTGCGCTGCGACCCGTGAACAAGATGGCCCGGGCCCCCACTGTCCCTCAGGCAATGCCCACAACCAGCTGGCCGTCCTTGCGACCTATCAAGAAAACGATTTCGAGGCCGTCTACCACTACTTCCGCTCGTTGGCAACGATTCGACCCTTTATGTCTGCGAAGGAGAATCTGGTGCCTGTGTTTGAGAAAAACCGCCAGCGCTATTTGACGGAGGTGCAGAGTGGGAAGGTGCGCCCTTGTCATCCGACGAAGTGGGCGGGTGTCCAGCAGTGCGTATTCTTGTGGACAAGTTTGCGCACCCTGGTTTGCCTGCTCAGCGTGATAGTCGTGCTACCCACGCACCACCCACGCATTTTTGTGTGTCGATCGACACAAAGGCGCACAATGATACCTTTTGAGACGCTTAATGCCGAACGAAAACCCTTGGCCTTATTGAGAGCCCCCCCTCCCTGCGCGCGCCGAGCCACCCGTACTTTTTCCCAGAAAGCAACAGGCGCACCGCCGATGTGTAGCACTTGCTGATCTGAAACCCCTGGCCCTCCGTTGTTCGTTTGTTCCGTAAGACCTCGGGATTGTCACAGAGGAACCTTGATCTCGCAAGTAGTTTCTCGGGAGCCCAGATTCGGCGCCTATGCCTCTTCGCCGCTGGTCACATGCCGTCGTTCCCAATATCGGGGGAATCCACAAGGGCATACATTCCCCCCGTCAGATGTGGTGGCGAGCACCCTGCCAACTTCACTGTCTTTGTGTGAAGCATGCCGGTGCCCGACGAAAAGGATGTTTCCCCATGTCTGTGGACGACCAACGTGGACAATTTCCTCCTGAAAACCCAAATCAGCTTGTGCCGGAAGTGGCAACTGGCACTGGCACGCTTACGGAGTCTTTGTGGCAACCTCCCCACCGCGCGCGCAAACCCAGACGAGAATGCATCAAATCTTGCCCCCTTGTAGCACCATGGCATGGTCGTGTTTGCTGTCAGGCGAATGCATCCGCTTGCCATCTGATGTGCAGATCAATCTGCGGGATTCCAAACAAATGCAGAGTGTCTTCAAGACCAGCTTCATCCGCTTGCATGGCATTCTCTACACCAGAACAGAGTATGTGTTGCTTGTTTCCCAAGTTGCTTTTCAAAATTCCTTTTCATCTGAAATCAGTTGAGCGGCGTCCAAAGCCAGAAAAGGGAAGTGCGTTGCGGAATGCCAGGGATTCCATACATACATATCTCAGATCTGCAGGCAAATTTTGGATATGCAGATGGACCACAACCTCGTGATGTTACAGATTGCTCACCCACTGGGATTGGGCGTTACGGTGAAGCCTGGGGCTCACCTAGGATTGTCATTCAGGAACTGTAAACTCATGGTGGTGCCTTAGTGGAATGAAGTCACAGAAGTTGAACCTCGTCAGTTTGAGCAGAATGGAAACGTTACTGCTGGGCACATGCATGCAGACAGACAGACATACATACTAGCAGTAGCTCGCGAATATTTCGATGCTCGTAAATTTTCACAATTTTCTCCACATTTTTTTTTGCTATCTGTGATTTTGCTCTTGTTCCAGAGGGCTCGTCACTGAGCAAGAGGTTGTTCAGGAGGATTCCTACGAGCACCCATAAAACTAGAAAACCACGACGTGCAACAAGTAAAGGAGTTTGAATGTTCAAGTATTGCGAGGACTGGTTTTTGGCACGGCCTCTTTGGTTGTCAACTCTGTTTGCGAACACCGTGCCCGTCTATGAGCCTCCATCTCAAGCACCAGCTGTGTCATCAGGTGGTCTTCAGACTTTGGCCAAATCTCAGGCAGGTTCCCAACACCACATGCAGGCCCTTTGACCGTGCAGAAATGCCCCCTTCCGTTCACCGAGCAATCGCTTACTGCTCTGGGGCATTGGTTCAATGGGCCAGATATGGTCCTGACATGTCAGGGACGTTTGGAGCACACATTCCTCACCCCACCATTTGATCCACGAAATCAATCAATTCTTATCTCGCAGGCACCAGCATCCGTTTGACAGTTGCTTGCATGAGGTGGAGGGGCAGGCGCCTACAAAAGAAGAAAGCGCCTAGAAATCAGGCAAATCCAAGCATTGCTATGGGATGTGTCATGGTGTCATGGTGTCATCTGCCAGGCCCCGCCCCCTCAGGAGCGGTTGCCCGCGGTCCCGGCCAGGTCAGAGCAGCTATGGGATGTGGTGGTGGTGGTGGTGGTGGTAGTGGTAGTGGTGGTGGTGGTGGCGTTCTCAATCCCTGGTGCACCTGACACACACTTCCCATTGATGCCCAGCCATGCGTCGTTTCGCACCAGCTGTGAAATGTTCAATTCTGTGAGCGAACAGAATCGCGAGCACCTCGCCGCGTTGGTGCGTAGTGGAGGTTTGGATGCCGATCTGATTCTACACATGTCACTGATCAACATCGCCACGGTGGAGTTCATCCAACATCCACGTATGGCGTGCAGATCGCGCTCCCTGTGCTTTCATGGGGGCTTTGCCGCACGCTTTTCCACGTTCGTGTGTGTCCCTTCTGCCGCGGGCCCTGCTTGTGCTTGCGTGCCGGTGATGGCTGCTGCTCCGGGCATGTCCTTTTGTGGTGGATGGGATGTGCCACCAATGCCCTGTGCCATGCCGTGGAAAGGGGCATTCCGAGGGTTGGGGCACGACTCGCTGTTCCAGCCATGAACAGCGTGTGTGTGGCAGGGAGTCCCGTTCCAAGTACCCGTTTCTCCTGTACCCAGGACTATTTTCCGCTTGTGATCGTGCGGATGCGCATGCGGGACACATGCGACAGGCATTATTTAGCATTTCCCCGTCAGTCTTCGCAATAGTGACTGGCAGTCGGCACGAAGTCGCCCCCCTGTACCAACCCCCGTCGCTCGCCCCCCGTAGCCCCACCTCGTAACCCCCCCCCCCCTTTCCCTTGGACGGCATCGTGCCGTTTGCGGGGGATTCGTGGTGAGGCTCAAGCGGAGCGTTGCAGCGCGAGTGTAGTGCCAGTCCACCCACCCCAGCCTTTGAGTTTTAGTGCCAATTTGCCGTCAACACGTTGCTGTCGTTTCGCTTGGTGTGCAACAACATGTCTGAAGACGTTGCTTCCTCTTCTGTTTCGCTGCTGGTGACCCGCGTACGTGGCCGTCTGCAAGTTGCAGGAAGGGCCTCCGCGGGCACTGGATTCTTGGTGCTGGGTATCGAAGCCCCTGAACGCCTGCCTGTCGTTGTGCCTGCTTCCCTCGTCGTTGCAGCGGGCGATCGCGCCGCCCTGGACGCCACCCAACGTGACACGCTGCTGGCGTTGGCTTGCCAGCAGGTGATCCGTACGTTTGCCGAGGTGTGCGGCCATTCCTTCCACGCCCTTTCCCGATATCATGACGTTCCTCCAGATCAGTGGAAGTGAGTGCGCTCCCCCACCCGTCTTCCCACCGTCGGGGCTGACGACCTTTGACACACTCAGCCCCCCCCCCCCCCCAAAGTCAGTGCTGGAGTCGGCAAACCCCCGCATGGACTGGGGGAGTGCATCGGGATGCCCCTGGTCAACGGCACGGGCAACAGCCCCGTCTCTGGGACGGCCGACCCCGGAGTAGTCAAACAGGACAAGTCATCCGGGGGCTCCGTTGACACGACCAAAACACGTTCGGACCCACAGAGGGTCGGCATGTGCAGTGGCGAGAGGCCGATAGGCGCCGCCAAAGGCAAACAAACTAACGCCAGGGCCTCGTGCCAACCCCCACCCCCCACCCCCAACCCAACGGCAACCCCCCCATCCACGCCCGGAGGATTCCCCCCTCAAAAGGCGCACACGTACGCACACCCGGCACTACCCACCGGCATACCTCACTCAGCCTTGATGGCAGCCCCCCCCCCCCCCCCCTCCAGGTCCTCCAGCCGTTATGGCGCACCCCCCTCCAGGTACTGAATGTGGGGGTGCCACGACCTGCCACCGACGGAGAAGCAGAAACGAGGGGCTTTGGGGGATCTCCGTGAGTGGCGAGAAGGCGATCAACGCCTCCAACCGCCCGGAGAGCAGCAGCATCTCGGGGCTTTGCGCCAAGCAGGACTGCGAGGATAGGCCAGAGCGGGAGGTCAAGGGCACTCGAGGGTGAGAGGCTAATGGGCACTGGCTCAGGGAAAGGACAAGGGGGAGTGAGGCCCATGGGTGCCGCCAGCTTCAGACAGCCATCCACTGCAGGCGTCATGCCAACCCCCTCCCCTCCATGAGCTTGGTAGAGCACACAACTGCGGTGCACGACCCTTTGGGCCGCACTGTAGGGCCTTTGGGCCAGAGTGCCCCCACCCCCACGGGCGTCCTCTGGCAAAGTGCAACCCCTGCCCCACAAACGCCCGGCGTCGGGACGAAATCAAGATGGCTGCCTCACCCTGACTGTCCAGCGGGCCATATGTGGGCAAAGTGGCTCCAGAACCCCTGCCATCCAGGGGCCTAGCAGTGATGTATTAGACCGGCCGTACACCGTAGGAGGAGGGGGGGTACCCCCCCCTGGACCCCCCTCCTCCCCTTCCAATGTTTGGGGCTGACAGCCAGAATTTTGCTTCGGCGCATTCGGTGCCAAGAGGATTGAGGCTTCAAATTTTTTGGCCCCCCGTCGGCGGGGACCATGGGGGGACCCTGGGAGGAGGGGGGGTCCCAGCCAAACCCCCCCCCAGCCCCCCTCCCCCCCCCTTCTAATACATCCCTGGGGAACCACAAAGCAGGGGAGGAAATCCAAACAGGTGGAGGGGGACCTAAAGTTTACTTCAGGGGACTGCCTGTCCAGGGGCGCCACAGGGCCTAGGGGTGGGGGCGCGCCGGCAAATCCAATGTCTGCGTCCCCACAAGGCACCCAGTGACACAGCTCCGTGCGATTGGGGGGGCATCGACGAGGAGCCCAAGCCGGGGGACCAACGAGAAGGGAATCCCTGCAAAGGGACATGGGGCCGGATCGGGGGAAGTACGCCGGAGCTGCCACCGCGGGGCAGCCCGCATCAGCCGTCCCCAGGCCTCGGAAGGTCCAGTGGGCTGCACGGAGGCGGGGGTGTGGGAGGCACACGGATGGGGGGAGGGCCGTTGGGGCCACAACGGCCCTTCACCCCCCCCCCCCCACACACATCAACCCCCCCCCCCCCTCACGGTAGGCGGCGGTGTTACACAGGGTCAGTCTGCCAAAGGCCCCACACCCCCTTCGCCGTTCATCAGGTCCCCCCCCCCCACTACCCACCGCTGCCAAGGCCCTTGAGAACAGACGTCCACACCCCTCCTTTACCCCACGACATGTCAGCGCGACTCTCTGATCATCTTTGAGGCGCATGCAACGGGGGCCTTCCGGACCCCCCCCCCCTTCGGCCGCACACCGGACCGGGTCCCCGCCCCCCCGAAGGCACATCCCGTGCCACAGTACGTGAGGCCCGGCCCCGGCACTTCCACTGACTGGCCTGAGCCCCAGAGGGCCCATCGGCCCTGAAAGACGGGCGGAGTGGCGTCCTGATGACCCCCCCCCCGCAGGCCATTGTCCTGACGGAGGCAGTCGGGGCACATCAGCCCCAGAATGTCCGCCCCCACAGCCCCCGCGCCCCTGTCCAAAGACCCCAAGGGAGGGGGACCCGGACGCCCAGTGAGAGAGGCCCGCATGCATCCCATCCCACGCCCCGCTGCATCGACCACCGGCGACGAACACACGCATGACAACCGGTTTGATTGGGCAGTTCCCTGGCCTCCCGTCCAACCCAGACGTGCCACTAGCGTCTGCCGGCTCAGACCTGATCGGATGGAGCAGGGCCCTACTGAGCCACACGCCGGACGCAGCACGTTCCTACTGAGTTCCGGTGGTGCGGGGGGGCGGGTATTACTGAGTGGCCTTTGGTACGGGGCCCATTGCTACTGAGAACCCATTTCCCTGCCGGACGCTAGTGGCATGTCTGGTGCAGACGGTTGTGTCTCCTGCGGTCCCCTCCAAAGCGACGAATCCCCCACAAACTGGTCTCTGTGGCCGTGTGCCTTTTTGCGGTGGTCCGTTTCATGGGCGCACGACCCCCATGCCCCATGGCCCCGTGGCGGGGGCTGAGCTGTGGTTTGGGTCGCTCCGCCCCCACGACCACCTCCGTGCTCCCATTCAGCTGGTCGATCATTCCACTCAACTGCACGGCAACGCGGTGCTGGGCCCGTTGTCGCTGACGCTACATTGGCTGTTGGGGTGTTCGTCGATGTTTCTGGCGCGCGTATGCCCTTCTCACCGCCGCGGGCCGTGTTGTGGAGGGGTGTGAAGGCTGCCGCAGAGGGTCCGTGGAGATGGTGATGGCTGTGGAGCTCGGGGGATGGCCGTGCAGCGCGTTCGGCAGATGGCAGAGAGAGGGATGCGTGGGAGGGCAGGTTGTCGACAAGGCGCAGCCGTTTTGGAAGTATGCAGCGAGGCTCAGGGGGGGAGCATGCGTGGGGGCTACGTCACAAACGCCCATTGAAGGGTCAAAGTGACCACTTTTGTTGATTGTTTTGTGCATCCGGTCATCCTGCACTGCAACAGGCCGCAGCCCCAGTGAGGCCCGTGCGGTGGTGCTGTGTCTCCTCCTGGCGGGTGGGGGTGGGGGTGGTGCTGGGGGGTGGGGGGTGGGCATGGGCATGGGCATGGGCATGGGCATGGGCATGGGCATGGGCATGGGCATGGGCATGGGCATGGGCAGGGGCATGGGCATGGGCATGGGCATGGGCATGGGCATGGGCATGGGCATGGGCATGGGCATGGGCATGGGCATGGGCATGGGCATGGGCATGGGCATGGGCATGGGCATGGGCATGGGCACGGGCATGGGCATGGGCATGGGCATGGGCATGGGCATGGGCATGGGCATGGGCATGGGCATGGGCATGGGCATGGGCATGGGCATGGGCATGGGCATGGGCATGGGCATGGGCATGGGCATGGGCATGGGCATGGGCATGGGCATGGGCATGGGCATGGGCATGGGCATGGGCATGGGCATGGGCATGGGCATGGGCATGGGCATGGGCATGGGCATGGGCATGGGCATGGGCATGGGCATGGGCATGGTGGTGGTGGTGGTGGTGGTGGTGGTGGTGGTGGTGGTGGTGGTGGTGGTGGTGGTGGTGGTGGTGGTGGGGATGGGGATGGGGGTGGGGGTGGGGAATGGGGGTGGGGGTGGGGAATGGGGATGGGGGATGGGGGGTGGGGGATGGGGGGCGGGCATGGGCATGGGCATGGGCATGGGCATGGGCATGGGCATGGGCATGGGCATGGGCATGGGCATGGGCATGGGCATGGTGGTGGTGGTGGGGATGGGGATGGGGATGGGGCTGGGGATGGGGATGGGGGTGGGGGTGGGGAATGGGGGGTGGGGGGTGGGGGGTGGGCATGGGCATGGGGATGGGGATGGGGATGGGGATGGTGCATAGTCCGAGTCGGGGTGCGGCAATGCTGCGGGGCCCCTCAGCCAGTGTACCCCCAACAGTCCAGTGAACGGAAGACCCATCGTTGACGGTCGGTGGTGCCGGTGGAATGGGTTTGCCCGCCACAACAATTGTTGTTCATGGCACAAGGGGGGGGGCGGGGGATGATTTCGTCTTTAAAGAAGGGGGCGAAACTTTCCCCTGACGAAATCTGGGGGCTTTGGTGTGCATGAGGCCATGTCCGCTTTGGGATTCGCGAGGGTTGTCCCCGGCGAAATAGTCACCCCCCCCCCCCGTCCCGGAGTTTTGCTTAACAACTCAGCATCTCCTGCGGGAGCCCCCCCCCCCCCCCCCTCGGACCCGCACGTGGGAAAAGATGGAATTTTTTCAAAGGAAATACTGATTTGGGCTGCTTTTGGTACACAAACTTTTGGACTTTTGGGTTCCAGGACCCCCCCCCCCCCCTCTTAAAGCAGAACTCTGCCCCCCCTCCCCCTGTACGTTTGGACCGCATTGTTCATCCAAGACCCAAGGGATCGGGCCAGTCACGTTCATGGGACGAGGACCGCAGGCAGGCGCATGGCAGGAAGGGGCCCCTGTGAAGGTCTTCATCACCATTTTTGAGGATCACTGCCATGCGATTGGCGGGTTTGGGTTTTGGGGGGTTTTGGGGGGGGCTGTTCGTGTTGTGGCGACTGAAGAGCAAAGCCCGAGTCCTCCTCCGAAACCGGGGCCAATGGAATGCACGACGGGTGACCGTTAAGAGCCTCCGGTGGGGGGGGGGGGGGTCGCTTTGCTGTGCCCGGGGGACGGGGTGCGCTCAGGGCCCCAGAGATCGAGGCCGGGCATAGGGATGGGACCACCGCCATGGCTCATGCCCACAGGACGCCGGTGACCTCCTGGAATGCATCTGTAAGGTGGCCAACAGCCTGGAGCCCCTGGGGGAGAAGGTGGCGAAGGCAGGTGTGCTGCCCGTTGCACCCACAAGCACCCCCTCACCCCCCCAGCACCAGGGGTGGATATAATAGTGACGACATTACCAGGGTGGGGGGGGGGGGCGTTGAGCCGGGAGGCAGTGATGACGGAATGATGATTACGATTTGCTCCTTTTTCGCTTTACAGGTATGTGTGTTCGCAGAGTTGGATGAATCTGCAGCTGCGCTACCATCATACAGCACTGTGCAGTGTAGTGTTTTGTCAGGGAGGGCAGATTGGTGCAGTAGTACAGCGGTATGTGCGCAATCCTGAGACTTCCGGTCTCTGGGTTCAATCCCCATTGGGCTCAATATCTTGGCGCCTTTTTTGGCCATCAGTCCTGTTGTCAAACTGCTGGCAAAACTGCTGTTCAGTCACACGGGTAAATCGTAATCGTAATCGTCATCGGGGGGGGGGGGGCTGCCCCCCCCCCCCCCCCACTATATCCACCCCTGCCCAGCACTCCACGCCCCTCCATCCCCCACAGGTACGAGTGTCAGAGCGCCTGTGTGGCGCACAGAAACGAAGGGCAGAGCGCCTGTGTGGCGCACAGAAACGAAGGGTAGAGCGCCGTGGTGCACAGAAATGAAGGGCAGGGCGCCTGCGTGGGGCACAGAGGCAAGTTGCAGAGCGCTTGCATGGCGCATGGAAACATCTGACAGAGCTGAGATGAGCCATAGAGGTGAGTGTCAGAGTGCCTGCATGGCGCACGGAAACGAATGACAGAGCGCCTGCGTGGCGCACGGGTACGAGTCTTCGAGCGCCTGCATGGCACACGGAAACGAATGACAGAGCACCTGCATGGCGCACAGGTACAAGTCTCAGAGGGCCTACATGGCGCAGGAACGAATGACAGAGTGCCTGCGTGGCTCATAGAAATGAATGACATAGCGCCTGCATGGCGCACAGGTACGAGTCTCAGAGCGCCAGCATGGTGCGCAGAATGGAATGACAGAGCGCCAGCGTGGAGCACATTAGCGGAATGACAGAGCGCCTGCGTGGCGTACAGAAAAGAATGACATAGCGCCTGCACGGCGCACAGAAACGAATGACAGAGCGCCTGCATGGCGCACAGGGGCGAGTCTCAGAGCGCCTGCATGGCGCACAGAAACGACTGACAGAGCGCCTGCATGGCGCACAGAAACGACGGACAGAGCGCCTGCGTGGCGCACAGAAACGACTGACAGAGCGCCTGCATGGCGCACAGAAACGACGGACAGAGCGCCTGCGTGGCGCACAGAAACGAATGACAGAGCGCCTGCGTGGCGCACAGAAACGAATGACAGAGCGCCTGCGTGGCGCACAGAAACGAATGACAGAGGGCCTGCGTGGCGCACAGAAACGAATGACAGAGCACCTGCGTGGCGCACAGAAACGACGGACAGAGGGCCTGTGTGGTGCACAGAGGCAAGTCTCAGAGCGCCTGCGTGGCACAGAGAAACGAATGACAGAGTGCCTGCATGGCGCACAGAAATGCAAAGAATGACAGAGGGCGAGCGTGGCGCACAGAAATGAATGACAGAGTGCCTGCGTAGCGCACAGGGGCGAGTCTCGGAGTGCCCGCGTGGCACATAGGGGCGACTCTCCGAGTGCCTGCATGGTGCACAGAAACGAAGTTCAGAGCGTCTGCTTGGCACACAAGTATGAGTCCCGGAGTGCCTGCGTGGCACGTAGAAACGAATGACAGAGCCTGTCGGGCGCACAGAGCCGAGTCTCAGAACGCCTGCATGGCGCACAGGAACGAATGACAGAGCGCCTGCATGGCGCACAGGTACGAATGGCTGAGCGCTTGCATGTGGTGCATAGAGGCGAGTCTCGGACCGCCAGCGTGCCGCACAGATTGGCGACAATGGCCCAAAACACGTACATGTGCTGGTGGACATGCAGGACGTCGGGTTCCGGCAGTGGGCCACCATAGTGCGGTCCCTTTGTCGAAGACGTGTGGACAGGTCCGCAACAAGCAGAGGACGCCGAGCACTCGGCGATGGCAGTCCAAGCAGCGGCGATCAGCACGGGCGATCAGCGCAGTGTACCAGACAGAAGGTGAGTAGCGGCGTTACACTCTCGCATTTCCATGCCTTAGGTCGGGCGTGCGCAGTCAGAGCGGCGCCAGAGACCACGGCCCGGGTGCTAGCCAAACCAAACCAACCCAAACCCTCTATCCCCCCCCCCCCCCCCAGCTTTGTGCCCCCCCCCCCCCCCCCCGCACTTCACGCCCCTCCGTCTCTCCAACCCCCCCCCCCAGCACTCCATGCCCCCCCGTCTCTCCATCCCCCCCCCCACCACCCACCCCCCACGGGCCTCTGGCTCTCACATGGGTCCTTACCATGGTTGGCCAGAATCTTGGCGCCAAAGGCGCTAGAAACTTTTTTGTCCAATGCTGGGTCTACACCTTTCTTTCACTTCTGTCATTCAATCTCTGTATACCCAAAATGCTCAGAATTGAACGGAGAAATCAAAAATGATGGCAAAATGTTCAAAAAATGACCCCCCCCCCCTTCTCCTATGGAGTGGATTACCTCAATTTGTATTGTTGTACTGTCTGTCTGTCTGTACCTCCAATTTTCAATCCCATTCCAATCCTCACCCCCCCTCTCTAGGGCCCCCAGCCACCACAACCCCGTCAGGGTCTACAATTGCAACCCCCCCCCCCCATACCGATGCCGAACGATGAGTGGTTTCTACAGCCGTTCCAGTGACAGCCATTGACCCCCCGGGTGTTGCAGAGAGACAAGTGCCAGGCTCTTGTCTCAATGCAATGCGCCACACCACCCGGTTTGGCCTGCCTTTATGTGACCCCACGGCACTGCACAGAGTCGGGGGGTGGGCTGAGGGGCCGAGATGGGGCCCGTCCAGCGTCCACCACGACGCAGCAGTTCCACACGCCCCGTCTTTTGGCCATGTCCAGAGGGGTCATTTAGAAGCCTGAATTTTCCTTTTTTTGCTCAGGACCGCCCTTAACGACCGCCCCCAGGGATCACCAACCGCCAACCGCCAACCGCCAACCACCAACCACCGCCAACCGCCATCAACTGCCAACCTTTGAAGCAGAGAAGGTCCCATGATCAGGAAGCAGAGAGCGTCCCCGTGAGCGTTCTTTTATGTTGGTGTTATGAAGGCCTTGTTTCCCCTTAAGGACCCCCCTGACCATGTCCAGAGGCCCCCTGTTGCATGCGGGTGCCTGGGGGGCGCACTTAGTGCAGTGGGCGCGCAGTGCACCTATTTGGGTGTGTGGCCGTATGAGAGACCCATACAAGGGGCATCATTGGTGTTTGAGAGTAGGTTTTGATGCTTCTTCCACATCGGGAATATGTCGTTTTTGGATTTTTACCCGACGTACGAAGCACCCCGTCCACTGCAGAATGAGCCCAGTCACAGCGGGAAGGAACCGAGGGTGAGGCACACAAACCACGGGCATGTGGGGCCCCTGAGCCCGGTCATGGGACTGATGTGTGCAGGGCCACCACCACAACCGAGAGGGGCCCAATCGCCTTGATCTTTGAATTGGGTGTGCTGAAAACCGCCGGTCGAATCCCTGTGGGGTGCTGGGGCATCCAAACAGGGCGGCCCTTAAGGGACCAGATTTTTTTTTTTTTGCTAAGGACCGCCCTTAAGGATCGCCCCAAGGGACCACCAACCGCCAACCGCCAACTCCCATCAACCGCCAGCCGCCACCAACCGCCAGCCACCAGCCGCCAACCACCAAACGCCACCAACCGCCAGCCACCAACCGCTGCCAACCGCCAGCGGCAACCAACCGCCAACTGCCAACCACTGCCAACCGCCACCAACCACCAATCACCAACCACCAACTGCCGCCAACCACCACCAACCGCCACCAACCGCCAGTTGCCAACCGCCAACCGCCAACCGCCAACCGCCAACCGCCACCAACCATGGTTGAGCACATGGAGTGCCCGCGGGCTTTTTTGGGAAAACTGGTTCCGGAACTTTTTTTTTTTCCCGTTAAGGACCGCCCTGCATCCAAAAGGGGAACACCCCACACTCATAGTCATGTGCCACCTGCCCCACGCCCCACATTGAGCTACGGCACGCGGTCGGGACGCTGTACCGATGTCCCCCGATGCCCCACGCACGGGGGATGACCCGGATGTGCCCCCTCCCGCCCGTCCTGCCCTGCCTGCGTGGCCCACACCTGTGCCTTGGGTGGGGTTGCCGGCATGGTCCTCCACAGAATGGGCCAACCTTGTGCGTCTGAAGGAGGACGTGGAGGTCGATGGATTTGTCCACTGCCCGGGACAGGCCCCGTGCACTGGTATGTGGTGCTGTGCTCGCTGCCGGGCCCGGGGAAGTGCATGCGGATGCCACGGCCAAGTCATGGGCCCCGAGACGACTGGCCCAAAGTCCGCGCCGGCGACTGTTCCGACGGGGGGAGGGGGGGGGGGGGGCGTGGTATGCCGTGGGGCGAGGCGATCGCCGGGTGGTCTGCTCCTGGAATGCGGTGGGAAGTCCAGGCGATGGGACATGAGGTCTCAGGGATTTGACCTCGTAGACATGAGGTGGGCCCAGCTGACCTTTAGACCCCAGGGCCACTCTTGGCGTCCGTCGCGCCATCCATTTGTGTGCTCATCATTTTTGTGTGCATGGGGGCGGGTGACGGACTCACACCATCAGCCAGTTGCCCGCCTGTTCATATACCCAATCCAAGCGTCCGCACCAGCTGCCGTGGCAGTGAGTGGTGGTGAGATGCAAAACTTCCCATTTTTCCGTTGGTGAGTGCGGTGAGCTGGTTTTTGAAAAGGCAAAACCCCCCCCCCCATTGGGGCCGGATTTCCCCGATTCACCCCCATTCATTCGCCCAATTCCGTGGGTTGCAGGATTGAACACCAGAAATAGGAATTTTAGGTGCAGTTGGTGGGAAGTGTTTTTGTACATTTGGGTTTCTTCTGGTTGTTGAAGCAAAAGGGTTTCATGCTGAGGCCACCTGCCAAGAGGAACCAGAGAGGGACACCAAGTCAGCCCCCAACAAGAAAACAGTTTTGCACCACGCCATACAATTGATTGACAGGCAGCACGGGCTGCACGCCCACCAGTCCACAGTGCAACAGTGCACACACATCTCGTACATTGACCTCCAATGGGGCCTCCAATTCCAGAGCCTTGGTGTGCAAGCAATGACCAAAGCCCAGCAGGCAGATCCTGCACACCCTTTGGGAACAATATCCACTTGCAAACCCACCAAAACATCGTACACGGCTTTGCCAAACCCTGAAAAGAAAATTGCTTGCAAATGCACAATAATACAATGATATGGAGAGCACCTCCAGCCTCCACCTTCAGCCCCCTGAATTGAGTACATGTTCCTCAGATTATGGCCCCCCCCATTTATTGGCCTGATTCAGTGAAAAATTTCCCCCAATTCGAAGGACGGATTGCAAAGGAAACTGTGGGGAAGATCGTTGACCCCCCCGGATGGGACTGTGAAAAATGAGTATTTCGTCCCATTTTTCTCTCATTTTGTCCCATCCCGCCACAACCCTACGGAGAAAAATGGGGGGAAATGGGGGGCTATAGGAGGGGGGGGACACCAGCAGGAGCACCGGCCGCAGCGGCCGACAGAACGCAGCGACCCGACGCAACATGTGAAGGGAAGACCGGGTGACTGTCCAGGGCCCCGTAAAGGAACAGCAACCAGACGGAATGTCACACAGGGGGGCTGGGGAAATAGTGGGCATAGCACACGGGATGTGGGTTCATATTCCCCATTCCCCCCAGTTTCCAGACTCCAAAATGCTGGTTTGGTGAATTGGTGAGTTTGCGAGTGGCGGATGGCGGTGAGCGTGGATGCCTCCCTATCCCCACAGCCTCGGGGGTACAGCGGTGCAGATGGCAGTCGGCCTTCGCGGCCGCAGTACGCTCGGCAGGAGGTGAGGGTGAAGACGTGCACCCTCATGCCCATGCGGATGGCACGGGGCTCGAATACAGAGTGGCTGATGGAGGGGGTTTGGGGTGATGTTGGATGCTTCCCCTGTTCTGTCAGGGCCCCATGCCGGAGGGCACAAGGACTGCACGGCGGAGGGTCCCGTGGCTGCGCAGGAGAGGGCGCGCCGCTTCCGAACAGCCGTCGATTGGCTCGTGGAGGTGCCCTCCCTCCACAACCGCAGCGTCCCCTTTCATGTGCACTGCACGTCCTGCGCGTTGCTGCTCCGGCGGTGCGGGTTTGTGCGTCAGAACTGGACGATGTCACGCCCAGACATGCCACTAGCGTCCGGCAGGGAAACGGGTTCTCAGTAGGAATCGGCCCCGTACCAAAGGCCACTCAGTAATACCCGCCCCCCCGCACCACCGGAACTCGGTAGGAACGTGCTGCGTCCGGCGTGTGGCTCAGTAGGACCCTGCCCCATCCGATCATGTCTGAGCCGGCGGACGCTGGTGGCAAGTCTGGTCACGACAGGACACCGGGTGTGAAGGCAAGTGGTGCACTGCAGTGCAGCCGTTGGTGTAGTGAGACGCACTTGTGGCGGGCTAACGGACGAAGGGCTCCGAGGTGGTGTTGCATTCCCGGTGCAAACGGGAGCTGCGGGGCCCTCTGTGAAGCACCGGTGTTGGTGCGGATGCGGGTGTTTTGCTGGCCAACATGGCCTCATGATTGTACACGATGCCTGCCATCCGCCCTCCCGTGGGGCAACCTACGGCCCCCCCAGAGCCATGTGCCCACGCGGGGCAGTGGGGGAGGTGGGTGGGTCGGCCGGTCAGCCGCCAGGGTCCGGGGGGAGAGTTTTGCTTAACGACTCAGCATCTCTGGGGGAGGGGGGAAGGTCTGACCCCCCCCCTCTTCAAAATTTTCTCCGGGTCTTCGGCCAATCAAAAATTTTCTCTGGCGCCTTCGGCCCAAGTCAGTTTAGGCCAAAAAATTTCTTCGGCGCCTTCGGTGCCTCCAACAACTCAGGGTCTCCTGAGGGGGGGGGGGGGGGTCCCCCCCACAGCCCCACCCACCCACCCACCCCCCCCCCTTTGGACCCCCCCCCCCTCTTAAGCAAAACTCTGGGGGGGTCCGTGGGTACCCCAACATACATTACCTCAAATGACCCCCATGACGCGCTGATCATTTGGAACATACACAATTGGGGGGTAAGAATTTTTCACAAAACATTTGCCCGCCAGCTCAGGCTCCCATCAGCCAAGGTCCGACCCCTGTGCCGCGTTGAACACCATCTGTGATGGACAAAGAAGCATTGCTGGATTGCGTAGCCAAGGCCTGAGAGCCTAGACAAAAGGCGTGGCGGGTTGCACAAGCCGTGAGTCCACTGCCGAGAAGGTGAAGAACACCAGAAGCACCGCCGAAACGGGCGGGAACAACACATGTGACTGTCGCAGGGGGCCTGGAAGCGACCCGACCGGTGCAACGCCGTACGCCGGGCGGGGACCATAGCCAAGGTGACTCCAGTACCCCATCGCATCCTCCGACGGTGATGTCTTGACAGGAGAGGGTGCTTTGCTACGACGCCGCCAGTGCCACCTACTCGGCCCCCCTGCAGCCCTTTGGCCCCCCCCGGAGCAGGCCTCCTCACAAAGCGGATGCGGATCCCATTCCCCCGCCCTCACGCGGTGCTGCCCCCCCTCATGCGAGCAGCTCGGGCGACCTCAGTTCTCTGCCGGAGAGGCAGCCGACGGATGACTTTGTGGTATGCCATGCCAACCCCCCCTCCTTCGCGCCATGCGGCAGGCCTGCGGGGCTGGGCAGGGCTCCTTTTCACAGCTCGGCACCACCTGCAGGGGGGAGGGTGGGGGGGGCTGGAATGTCACACATGGGCTGGACCCCCCCCCCAAAGGGAGCCCTGGGGGTGGGGCTGTGGACTGCGCCCCCCCCCCCCCCCCCCAGTGCACTCTCCACCTCCAGCCGTCCATTGGATCCCTTGGCTTGACCCGTGCCCCTGCCTCCGTGCAACATCTCCACATCCGCACACTACTACTCATGACTCCAAGCAGGGCGGTCCTTTGGGACCGAGATTTTTTTTTTTGTTCAGGACCGCCCTTAGGGACCGCCCCAAGGGACTACCAACCGCCAACCACCAACCGTCACCAACCGCCAACCGCCGCCAACCGCCAACGGCGACCAACCGCCAACCGCCAACCACTGCCAACCGCCACCAATCACCAATCACCAACCACCGACCGCCGCCAACCACCACCAACCGCCACCAACCATGGTTGAACATATGAGCTACACGCGATCTTTTTTGGAAACCTGGGTACAGGAACTTTTTTTTTTCTTCGTTAAGGACCGCCCTGACTCCAAGAGCAGCCAGTTGCACCCTTTCTCATCCCTCGATGCAGGGGAGCCGCTGCTGCAGGGCCCCTGACACCAGGAAGGGGGGGGGAGGCCTGAATTAGAAGAGTCTTTTGGCACAGGTGTTGCCCCCCCCCCCCCCCTTCATGAGCGGGCTCCTCTCGCAGTTTTGAACCCGCCCCTTTCACCCCCAGCCCCAGTGGGGGGACATCCAACCCCTCCCCATCCACGCCCTCCTCAAAAGGCGCACGCGTACGCACACCCTGCACTACCCACCGGCACACTCCCTCAGCCTTGATGGCAACCCCCCCCCCCCCCCTCTGGACCCCCCCCTCCCCTTTCACAGCAACTTTTAGATGGGGAAAAAATGAATTTTCTGAAGGCCAAATTTCTCTGGGCCATTTGTGGTACACCACCCCCCCCCCATCATACACACAACACCCCCTCCACACACAGGCCTAGGGAGGGGTTGCGACAAAGGCCCAACACGTGAGCCGGTGGGTGCTTCCGCGGGGGTACGCGCCAGTTCCAGTCATCACGTTCATGAGGAAGCGTTCCACCGCAGGCGGCAGGGGCACGTGAGGGGGGGAGTGGGGCGGTGGTCCCTCTCCTGCTCACGGGTGCTGCCGCAGCCCCTCGGCGGCCCTCCCACGCCGGCGCCAGCGATGCTCCACGGGAGAAGTTTCCCAAGGCAGCGAAGTTTGGAGGGTGCCCACCACGTCCGATGTGGGAAATGTAAGGGCCACGGGGCTCTGGATCACCAAGTGTGACACATGGGGGGGGGCTAGGTCTTCTAGGCCACTGACGAGCCTATCTTTTCTGCGCTTTGTGCTGTCTGCCGCCTGTGCACACGTGACTTAGCCCAGAGTTCCTACGGGGGTTTATGGCACTTTCTGAGTAGCTATTTTTTTTTCCACCTTTTGCGAAAGGCTCCTCGGGCCGTGCTCGGCTCTTGACAAGCTTTTCTTTCCTTCTTGTGACTGCATGTGCTGCCTGTTGTGCTGAACTCGCATCCAATAACAACACACGTGACAGCTCACACGATACCATACGGGGCTATGGCAACGTCACTGAAGAGCGTTTTGTTCTGTTGCTCCCAGCCGTGTGCTTTCCAGCGTGGCGGTCGTATCTGTGTCCCCCAGCTGCGGGGGGGGGGGGGGGGAGGGGGCAGCACGAGGCCCTGGTGTTGCTTTGCCTGGCGTTGGTGGCGCCTATTGGCCTCTCGCCACTGCTCATTCCGACCCTCTGTGGGCCCCAACGTGTTTTGGTTGTGTCAACGGAGCCCCCGGATGACTTGTCCTGTTTGACTACTCCGGAGGTCGGCCGTCCCGGAGACGGGGCTGTTGCCCGTGCCGTTGACCAGGGGCATCCAGATGCACACTCCGAGTCCGTGCGGGGGTTTGCCGACTCCAGCACTGACTTGGGGGGGGGGGGGGGATGCCACAAAGGCTCAGCGCGTAAGTGTGCCGGGTGGTCCTTCCGAGTGCCTGCACGGGTTTGAGTAGTGCGGAGGCCATTGTGTGCATTTGCTTGTCCCAAGCCCCTGGGGAAGGGGAAGGGTAAGGTAAGGTAAGGTAAGTTGCTCGGGCGCTCACCGAACTCCAGCGTATCAGTGATCCCTACCTGTCCCTCGCAGCATCCCTTCCGGCTCGCGGGGTCACCGACACCCTAGCGCCTAGGACACTGCGATCGGCCTCCACCGGGATTCGAACCGAGCACCTTTAGTTCAGGCGTCACGTGCATGACCGCTGAACTACGAGACCTTCTGGGAAGGGGAAGGGCAAGGGGAAGGAGGGGGGGGGGGGGGTAGTGCAGTCGCGGTCCGCCGCGCCACACGCACCTGTGGTCAGTCTACAGGAGCAGAGGGGCCGTGAGGTCCGGGAGGGGAGGGGGTCCGCCACCGCCGCCGTGGGTTGTGTAGCCCAGGGCCAGGCCTGCCGCATCACGAACCCGGTGCCCACCAGTGCACTGCGGCCGTGGGGCTCGCTCTGCCCCCCCCCCCCCCCCCGCCTCTTCTGAATGTACTGACCCCCCCCCACCCTCCCCGGCCCCCGTACGCACTTGGCAGCACAGGCACTCCGGACCTCGCGACCGGCCGGTGCGTAGACATGAGTCCCACGGGGGCATGGCCATTGCTTTGCCTTGTCCTTCCTTGTTCAACCCCCTCCCTCGTGTGCCTCAGGGCGGTGCTCAGTGTGCGGCCTACGGGACGGGGGGGGGGGAGGGTATGGGGGCAAACAACAGTTTTTGTATCTAAACGGGGCCCTTCATGTTAGGCTCTCTTTTCAACATTCCATTTTTCCGGGGGGTTTGGCCTGAGGGGGAGGGGGGTCCCCCGGAACACCCCCCCCCCCCCCCTCTCCCCCATGTGGGTGTATGTGATTGGCTGTACTCGACGTAGTCAGACATGATATGTTTGTCGTCCTGTCTCAGAGACACCGTGTGTCTTGAGGTTCAATCAGGTTTGGCATAGAGAGCAGAGGTGCATTTAGGCGACCTGAAAATTGCTCTGCGGGGGAGGGGGGGGGGGGACATGGACGCCCGCCGAAGGAGGGGGGGGGGGGAGAAATGGGGTTCCATGTCGGGCCCCTTGTTTTGTGTAAGAATGGATGTTGGCGCCGAAGGCGCAGGAACACACAAATTTTGGCCCGAAAAAGTTTTTTCCACCAATAGTCCCCCCCCCCCCCCCCACATTTGAGTAGTCAAAATGATCAGTGCGACGTGGGTATCATTTTGAGCCATAGATGTTGGGTTGACCCCCCCCCCCCCCGCAACCCGCCCTGAACCCCCCTCCCGTCACGGCGGCCAAGGAGGGGGGGGGGGGGGGCTTGGGAAAATGGGCCTCCGTGTCCACCCGCCCCCCCCCCCCCCGCAGAGCAATTTTCTTCCCGCCTTATGCCTTTTCGGTGGAGGGCATTGCCTCAAAGTGCACTGGCGGTCTGTTTTTCTACCATTGCAATCCAATCCACTAATGAGGTCTTAGCCCCCCCCCCCCCTCACGTGGATAAGTACATCCCTCAGGTGCTGATGTGCTCATGTGCCTTCGCCTGTCGACGGGGGCACGTCCCTCGTTTCACGGACGCATGCGCCTGTGCCCTCGCGTGCCATGGGACGCGCGCGTGCGCTCTCCTTTGCCGTCGCCCGCACGCCTCCACCGCCGCACGTCGCCCGCGCCCCCGCAGGACGGCGAAGAGATTGTGTTCCAAGGCGTCGGGGACGCGGCCGTCAGCGCTGGCCCGGGCCAGCCCGCGGCCCCCGCGCCGCCCCCGAGCGCTGCGCCGCATCCCCCGGGGCCTGCGCCGCCGCCGCCCGCCGCCGCGGCCCCCGTCAGCGCCGCCCGGCAGCCCCCGCCCACGGCCCCTCAGCGGTGTGCCCCCGCGGGCGCTGTCCCGGCGCCGTCGGCCCTGAACGCTGCGGCGGCGCCGTGGGGGATGACTGTGCCGGGGCTGCTCTCGAGCCCCGCGTTCCCTGCGATGTCCGGGATGGTCGGGATGCCGGGTATGCGATGGGGGCGATGGGGGGGGGGGGGAGGGGATTGGGATGCGGGGTGCACTGCCACACCCCCCCCTCCGCCCCCGTCACTGTCCCCCCACGGCCCCGCAGGCACCGGAGCCCCCCGGTAGAGCGGCGGGATAGGCCCAGCCGGTGGCCACTGCCCCGCCCCCGCTACACCCCTGGGCCCTGGCGGATGGTGTGGGGGGGGGGGGGGGGCAGAGGGGCCCGGGATGACGAACTGATGATGACACAACCCCTTGTTCCCTCTGATGGCGAAGGGTACGCTTTGGAGCTGAAGGCGCTGAATTTGTTTCTGAGGGGCCAAAAGCGGTCCAAAAAAAATCGAAAAAAAATTTCTTTCAAAAAATGACATGAGGCCCATCAAATTCACCAGCGGAATGTGCTGAGCACGAAGATGTAATTGGGGGCGGGAAATCATTTTTTTCAAGGGTCAAAAGTGGTCCAAATTTGCCAAAATAGGCCGGCCGCATTGTCATTTCCTCATCAGGAGGGGGGCTTCTGGGAGCCCCCCCGCCCCCCCCTCTTTCTCCATCCCTTTTGGGGGGGGGGGTCCTGAGCCGGCCATTGCACAGGGGGGCCTTGTGCCCTTCGCCGGTCTGAGCCGCACGCTCCCAAAGGACCAGAGTTGGCGCACGGGGAATCGAACCGGCCTCCCATCCCCGACCCCCGTGTGGATGTGCATGTTTTTCCTGAGGACGCTCCTATCATTTGGGTGGGCGGGGGTGGGGCAGCACGCCCTCGCGCAGGGGGGCAGGGGTGGAAAACAACTTCGCGCGATTTTTTTTTCGTACCCCCCCTCCTCCTCCGGGGGTACCCCCCCAAAAACAAAGCGTTACGCTGGTACCCGGAAGTTTCTTCCTACCACCCCCCCCCCTGGCCCTCGTGTACTGCTGCAGCAGCGCGGCGTGCCATGGGGGCCCCAAGGGACGGGTCTGATGCGTCTGAGTCAAGAGGGCAAGTTGGCTGTCCATCTGCGGCCTCTGATGAAGCGTCAACTGCTGTTGGTGACATGCCAAGCCCATTGCGTGATCTTGGGCTGTAGGAGCCGGGCGTAGGCAGAGCACATCTCAGAGACCGGCACCGCGAGTAACGCTGGAGGGCCCGGACCCTCTTGAGCGGGAAGGGGCCTCGCAGGTTTGGGGGAAAAAGGGTTTGCGTGTGGGGGGGGGTGGGGGGGGGGCAACCGCTGGGCGCCGCTGACACGCAAACGGCACATCCCGCCACATCCGGCACAGCCCCAACACACCAACGACTGGGCTCCGCGAACGCGGAAACAACACCAGCAGGAGCACCGGCCGCAGCGGCCGACAGAAAGCAGCGACCCGACGCAACATGCGAAGGGACGAACGGGGGACTGTCCAGGGCCCCGTAAAGAAACAGCAACGCGACGGCATGTCACACGGGGGGCGTTGTTTGTGCCCCCAGAAGGAGGGATGGGGGGGGGGATTGGAAAAGGGGCTCAAACGTCAGAGCCCTTGTACAAAGAGAGTCCATTGACTCAGAAATGACTCGGAAAACTCTTTTCCCCATGAGACATCCCCCAAAATGCGCAGTGCGTCATGGGTATCGTTTTGAGGTAATGTATGCGGGGGTACCCCCAGGCCCCTGTTTTGAGTCCCTCCCAGACCCTTTCCGGCCGCCTGACATTTGAGCCCTCGAGGGCAGGGTGCGCACGCTCAGCCAGTGGGGTGCGACATGCGTTGGCGAGGCAGACTGCAAAGAGCAGTTCAATAGGATCAGACCGAATGTCACTATTAGTGAACTGCGGGAGGCCTCACAGTTTTTGTACCACAAAAGGCGGTGGGGTGCGGAGGCTATTATATGGAGTATTCACCGCGACTGTAAAGAGTTAGACCGTGCAGGCTTCTACCTTCTGGCTCTTTTCACATGAGGAGTTAACAGAATTGGTACAATTTTCATTAACCGAAGACAACCAGGTATGGTGTGCAGGCGCCATGCGGAAGCGAGCCGATGCCATCCCCATGGGAGGGTCCTTTTCTGCGCAGTGCGCAGATCTGCACAGTTTGTGGGCACTAAAGCAGGGAGTGGATGTCATGAGACGATTTGGCACACTTCAAAAATCGGAACCATTCCCAGTGTGGGAAACACCTGCGGGCAACACTGTCTCGTTGTCGCAGTTCAGAGACAATGTTAATGTAGCCGCAAAGGGTCCGTCTGCCAGTACTGAGATGTCTCGAGTGTGTGACGCCCTGTCCGAGTGTTGGAAACTGCCCGTTCATTGTGACTGCCTAAGCAATGGTGATGTGTGCAATGGGAGTTGTATGAGTGATAGACTGCGTATCCTAGGGGTCACCGTTCACCTGGGTTCGTCAGTGGTCTGCTTTTCCACACCCTCGGCGCTCAATGACACCTGGGAGCTGAAATGGGGACCATCATTACACAGTCCGTGGGCAGTGAGCATGAGGCATCTGTCCAATATATTCACAGGTTCTCTAGTGAATTCTTTACCATTTAATTTTTCGTGGGCGTGCTTGCTGCTGAGTATCAGTGCATGGATGCAGCTGGCACACCTGTGTGACCATACAACATCCACTGTTTTACGCGCCATGAAAGGTGCCATTCATCGGGTATGCAGTAGGGGACCCTGGTGTGTGGACGCCACGATTTCTTGGGCGGTACTACAGGCACGTAACTTGCCAACGTCGCCGCAACGTTTTGCAGGCTTGTTACAGAGTTGGCTTGAACGGGAAGCATTTTGGTATGAGGGAAACTATGTGTCTTGGCATGCCCCACACGGTGGTGCATGTTCTGCGACATGTGCTCCCTGGGATAGCGCTTTCGATGTCTTGGCTGATATATAATGTGACAGTGCACAGAAAACCAGATGACCGGGGGGGGGGGGGGGTGTTATTTGAGTGAGCCACGGATTCAGGATGGTATCCATATATCTTTGAATTGCTATTTTTTACCCTGTGCATGCTTAGCGGCCGTTGTTACCGCTGCGGCACTGGGGGGTTGTGCTTCGGTAGTGCTGTGCGTTGCCATCGATAGTCCATAAAGAAAGAGTCATGGTGTCATTCGACACTATGGTCTCTGTAGGTTTACAGAAGCGGACGACATCCTACTGTACCTGGAATGCGACTCTGTGCTGCTCTTCCAGACCGAAAGGCGCCTATGGTACCACTGATGAGGCTTTTGTTTTGATCCTGCTCGTCTGCTTGTCCCAACTAGACAGCAACTCAAACAGACTCCATACGGGGGGGTCTGGAGAAGGGGCTCAAACGGCCGCTCCTTTGTGCAAACCCTTCCTCCCCGACCCCCGGGGGTGTTGTCTGGTATTTCATGTCTGAAATTCCGGTTTGAATATGGACCCCTCCGCATATTGGGTCTCGCACAAAGGAGGAAGGTCCGGTCCCTTTCCCCGACTCCCCGACCTCCATTTCCACTGTCCGGGAGTGACTGAAGGAGAGGCTTGTCCATGCTGCCAGGGGAGTGAACGCCACGGGGGTAGTGATGCTGCAGTTGTGAGCAGTGGGACAGACCTTCCGCTCTCACCAACAGAACTGCACCGCCCACACCCCCCCTCCCCCCAACGGTTACGGTTGGTCCAGCGGTATGACAGGCAGAGAGCACTCAAGATATCGCTGGATCGGTTCCCGGGGTGTACCAAATCCCGGGGCGAACCCCCACATGGGCAGCCCCCATGTGCAGTGGTCAGGTGTGAGGTAGCCCCTGGGGGTTCCTTAGTGCCCCATGCCTTAGGCCTTGCACACCTTTGGGACGATGGGGCCACGGGCCGGGGGCCTGCCAAAACCAAAACCAAAACCCCTCCCCCCACACAACCACCCACAGCCCAGAGGTGCACACGCATAGGCCGCCCCACGTGCGGGTGTTCACACTCATCCTCCACACAAAGGGCGTCCACCAGCCGTCAGCAGTTGAGCGGACGTTGGGGACGCGGCTGGTGGATCGGACCGTAACTCCGTGCCTATCGGCGTTTGGACCCGGGGGGGGGGGGGGGGGGCGACTCCGCGGCTCCCAGGACGCCAACTACCCCTCCCCCCCCCCCCCCCAAGGGGCCTCCGGCCAACAGTTATTTTGGGGGGGTAGTTGGCGTCTAGAACTGAGGGGTCCCCCCCCCCCCTGTGGTCTGGACCGGTACGGCCCGGCCGGAGGGGTGTTCTCAGGGATGCGCGACAACGCCCGTCTTGCTCTGGCGGATGTAAGACGGAGGACTTCCCTTGGCTGTGCCTCCGTTATGTGGCCCTCAGGGGACGTCGTGGCGGCCCTCCGTACGTGGGCCACCGCGGGAGCTCCTCCTCCTCCTCCTCCTCAATTCCCCCCGGGCCAAGGCTGGAGCCCCCAAGATCCGGTGTTCCATCCCACTGCCAACACGGTCACATGTGTTGTTCCCGCTTGTTGCGTCGGTGCTTCTAGTGTTCTTCACCTTCTCGGCGGTGGATTCACGGCTCGTGCAACCCGCCACGCTTTATTTCTAGGCTCCCAGGCCTTGACTGAACAATCAATGAAATACGCAAAAGCACCCGTTGACAATCAAAGGCCCTGAAGTGTTTTGATGTGGTTTTCTTGCGGGATTTCAGCAGTGATGGATTAGAACAGCCCTACCCCGCAGGAGCACGGGGGGGTACCCCCCCCCCCCCTCCTCCCCTTCCAATGTGTGAGGCTGACAGCCAAAATTTTGCTTTGGCGCCTTCGGTGCCAAGAGGATTTCAGCTTCAAAGCTTTTGGCCCGATTTCGGCGGGGACCATAGGGGGACCCTGGGAGGAGAGGGGGTCGCGGCCAACCCCCCCCTTCAGACCCCCCCCCCCCCCCTCCCAATGATGATTCCTTTGTTGTTGCCGAAGATTTGAACGAATTCATGCTGATATTTTCAGTACCCCTCTGTATCTCTCTGATGGGCCCCCGGGCGGTACGGGAAACTGAAGGGCAGGGGCCAGGCGCGGAAGTTCCCTGGCGGCGAACGAAAAAACCACACCGGTGGGCATTCCGCCGTAGCCGAGGGGGACGGATGCGCCGGGCCTTACCCGGAGGCGCCCCTGCGCGCTTTGGGGGAGACCAGAGGGGGCCGAAGATCTGAACGAATTCATGCTGATATTTTCAGTACCCCTCTGTATCTCTCTGTCTCCTGCTGTCTTTTATCATTTGCACCATTTTGCTGAATGCACAGGTCAGCTGTTGTGACGACCAGGGACGCCTGGTCTGATACCTGTACTGACTGTTCTGCTGAGGTTCAACCAGGCATGGCATAGAGAATAAAGATGCACTTATGCCATGCTGAGGAGTGCATTACCTCTGTCTGTTTCCTGCTCTGTTTCTGATTCTCTCTCTTTTTAGTTCAACCAATCTCTCTCATAATCTAGGTCATACCCCCCCCTCCCCCCCTTCGAATACATGGCTGGAGTTCAGCCCATATTAACTCAATCACGTACTGTTGTGCAGGCCATGGTGGACCTCCTGAGGGAGGGCAGCAGGGAGGCTCGCTCTTCAGTGACAGCCTCTTTGCGCTTCGCAATGGGACCGGAAGCGCTTACACAGACAGCCCCCAGCACACACCCGATGTGCCCCCGCAGCCAATGCCGGCGTTGAATGGCATCTCAGGAATGGCTTTTGATGTCCGCTCGTTGTCCGCTGCCCCTCTTGACGGCATATCAGGTGCACATGCGTTTCATTCGTTTGAGTTTCATGGGTTTTCGCTCCAAAATAGATAAGTGGCTGTCTGTGTGTGTGTGTGTGTGTGTGTGTATGTGTGTGTGTGTGTGTGTGTGTGTGCGTGCGTGCGTGCGTGCGTGCGTGCGTGCGTGTGTGCGTGTGTGCGTGCGTGCGTGTGGGTGGGACGTCAATGATGGCGTTCCCTGCATGTTTGTATGTCTGTTGAACTGGCGTTATCACAGTCCTCAAAGGGGCCGAGGGGAAGGGGAAGGGGTAGCGAGATCTGACCCCTGGGAGAGTGAATCAGCACGTATACGTCGCATGGTGCATGCCGACCCTGCTCCGTTAGGAACTGAAAAGTTGGGTGATACTCTGGTGATGTCGTCGTGACCTCAGGCCGGTACTGCCATAGGGCAGCACCGTCCTTCTTCCTTCGTAGGACAAGGTCACTGCTGCGCGCCTGTCCCCTCAGAAAGGCGCCTACTGGCGTTGAACATGCGTTGGCTTGTTTGATGACCAGCTGACGAGGAATTGACATCCGGACCCGCCGTTGTGCTGCTCGTCTGTTTGTTTGCAATTTGTGTGTGTGTGTGTGTGTGTGTGTGTGTGTGTCCACATGACAAGGTCACCCCCATTGTTCTTGATGGCCTGATGAGAAGCTGAGCTGCCCAGAAGACCGGTACGTGCGCAATTTGGAATGGCGAAATGTGGTGCGGGGAAATTTGGTGCCAATTCTGAAATGTCACTGGAAAATTTGGTACAAAATTCCCAGATTGTGGCAGAACAAGCATAGACCATGAATGATTGTTGCTCTTTCCTGTGGGCTGTTGGTTGATTGCAGTTATTTCATAGAGGCTTCTGGATGGTCGGTGACATTTCCGAGAAGTACTACCACAGCCATCGAGAGGACAACACACACACAAGTAGGACGTGACAAACAGGCACAGAGAGGGCGCTGAGTGCAAGGATTCTCGGCAGGCCGACATACACACTATGCAAAAGCTCCCAATGCAAAACCCCTGCAGGCAAACGGGGACCACATGCACAAGAGTCGACCGACAGCAATTGTGTGAATTGTACATCTACACGTGCACATATGACACTTTTCTCTGACTGATCTGCCGTTGGGAAAAAGCTTTTCTCCGGATTTCGAACAGTCTGATTGCCTGTGTGGTCAGCTGATTTCAGTGATTGTTGTGGCTTGCATGCAGTGGGGACGTGGGGAGAACTGTTGTGGAGTTCTCCAGCACCCAAAGCTCTGCAACACCTGCGGTCGGCGGGAACCCACCCAGCCCTTGCACCGCAGACCCCCCCCCCTTCCCTGAAGAGGACATCTGCTATCGGCGCACGGATACGGGGGGCTGACGATTGGCGCAGGCACCAAGGCGATGTAGAAAGCTCTGGTGGAGAGGGCAAATGAAGATTGAATATGTGACGACACAGATGTGCTTATCTTGCTCTCCAGGTTCCGGTGGAGCTGCTCTCGGACCAAATGCCCACACATTACTTCCTCAGCCACTGCCCCCCAACAAGCCCCCAACTGGGGAATCCTTGACAAACTCCGCATTGCTTGGCGTGGGATCGTCAGGCGCTGCGTCAAATGGATACCAGACACTGTTCGCACCGGGGCTCCAAGGTCTGCCTTGCAACCAGGGCTTTGCTGATGGGGGGGGGGTCCAGGGGGGGTTCCTAGGGAGTCGCCTTAAGGATGGGGCTGGTTCCTACCTCGTGGCCCAAGGGTGGCGCCCAGTCTTACTGAGTGGACTGACAGGCGAGGCTGGCCCCTGCTCCAAGCCATGGCCCAGGGGAGGGGGTCGCCCCCCTGCCCTCTCCCCCGTCACTCTGCCCTCTTCCCTTCCTCTGTCTCCATTCCTGAGTGCCACATGCCCTCCCCCTTGCTCCTGGTCGTGGGTGCCTCCATGCCCGGTCCCTTGCTCCTCCCTCCTGCCTTCCCCTTGTTTGCTCATACGGTGGGGAAATGGGGGGGGGGGTTTGCTGTAAAGGCCCATTTCGGCGGGTGCTTGCAGGCCATGGCACAGGCCCCCCCCCCCCCCAACACCAAACACACCCTGGCAGACACCAATGGTGCTTACAAAATCAGTAGCAGTTACCTCAACTTTGTCACCGAAACCATGTTCAAAGTGCAACCACGAAATCTGTGCAGGTATTGTCATGTGAATCATTGCCTAGATGCAGAGCAGGCCTATGTCCTTGGTCCAGTCATCCCTGTTGAGTGGCTCCTCTTAGACTCTTTTTATGGCTCTGCCGGTTTGGATCACCCATCGGTAGAATTTTCCGCTCCGATGGTGTCCTTAGGTAATAGCGAGTGCTCTGAGCCCCTTTGCTTGGGCCAATGTCACCACTTTGTCAGGCACTGCCGCTCGGGGGGAGTGACCGGTGCCCCGTCCCACTGCGGGGGATGCTCCATGCACTTCCAAACGGGCGGGACCATGAGCGCTGGAACAAGAGGGGCATGTGGTGTGACAGATTTGATCCCTCTGGAAAAGCGTTGGATTGCCCCGCGGCCTGCGCAAATGCAGACAACCGAAGCCGGCACAACAAGCCTCTGCCTCTCCGGCAGTGCGGACGCGTGTGCAGCCGCAGCTGCACAGCGTTGCAGCCCAATTCTCCGAACATGTCTGCCTCTGGGAGGCAAAAATCCGAGCCAACTTTTTTCTTGGTGGCCTGAAGATTCCAGCAGAATGGGCCCGCCCCCGAATGTCAACGCAAGCGGCCCGTGGCCTCGCCCGCAGCCTGTGTTTGGACAAGCCCCTGTCGAAGGTTGGTAAACATGAATGGGGGATGACGGAGGCCATAGGGGCTGATGCACTCCTGTGGGCACCAAACGATGCCCAAAATACGTCCCAGGGCCTCCCGGGTCTTTGGGATAGCCAAACAAACTCGCAAGTTTGCAGTGCTGCTGACGGTGGCCCAGATGCTGACCCCAAACGGTTGTATGCAGGCCTTTGCTTCGGGGAGAGGGAAGCGGCCTCAGAGGCGGCCCCAGAAGCGGTTAGGCAGGCGGTTGGAGGAGGTTGCCGAAGCGGTTGGGGGCGGTTACTGTCGGTTACAAATGCCATTGAGGCTGGCACTTGGCGTCAGGGGGACAGTGGCGGGGCATGGGCTGGTGGCCCTGGAGGTAAGAACAATAATATCAAGTGTAATAATGATAATGTAATCTTGTAATAGCTACTAATAACACACACACACACACACGTTCATAATACAACAGAACAGGGGGGGGGGGGGGTACGCCCCCCCCCCTCCCAATGCATTCCTGGCCGACCCCGGCTGGTTGTCATGCCAGTGGTCGAGGCGAGGGCCAGGAGAGAGGGAGGGAATGCTCAGCCCCCCCCCCCAGTGGGTGTTGACAAGGGCTGCGGCTGTTCCATGCCCGTCCCCGCGGACCCCGATACCATGCGGCCGGCATGACTTCAGGAGGCAGTGCATGGCCGGACAGGAAGCCCGCGATGGAGGCCCGCGCCACCCAGAGCCAGGCCTTCGGCGCTGCACACGCCCGACTGGATGGCGAGAGCGACCTGAGCGGGGGCCAGGACTCCACGCAGCTGGACGAGGCCCTGCGCATTGCACACGCCAGCGTCAACTACATTGCCTCGAATGGACCGGGGGGCATCTGCAGCATCGGCATGACGGGTGTGGCTGAGGGCCTCCAAAGGGGGTTAGGGTGGTTCTGGAAGGGACATTGCACCCGGTCTCTGGCCTCCAGTTGTCGAGGGCATTGGACCGTCATGTGACGTGTCAGGTCTGCACTCAGCACAGCTGTTTTGGCGGAATGGAGTTGTAATGGCGAAGTTGAGTTGCGGATGATTGCCAGGGATGTTCATAAGAATAGGTCAAATCCCTCCGAAGAGGGTTGTTAGATCAAGCGTGGGCGCGGACGCCATATACCCCCCCCTTTTTGGGGGTCATTCGCGTAGGATACCCCAAGGTATGGTACCGGATGTTTTGTAAAATCATCATTTTGGGAGAGAAAATGATCCCCCCATGAATTTTTCGATTTTGCCCCCCCCCCCCCCCGGGTACCGCTTTTCTGGGGGCGGGGTGGGGGGGCACAACTTCTTTGCGTATTGTGGCTCTTGTGTGTGGATTTAGACCTAGGCCCTGAAGATTTTTTTTCTTGTATATGGGCCCCCAAACCCATGAGGGGGGGGGGGCTTGGGTCCCAACTCCGGGTACCCCCAGTTGCCGCCCCAATATGGCCCCTTACCAGTGAGGACTTAGCCGTTTTCACGTTGGTAGCCTGTTCAGTGGCACCTGAAAATCACCTCGCAGAGGTTGTTAGATCGAAGCCAGGCAGGCCTGCATTTAGGGGGAAACGCCACATACCCCCCCCTTCTTGGGCCTTTTTTGGCCCAGTCGCGTACCCTACCTCAAGGGGTTGAATTGTTTAACCCCCTTGTAAAATTATTATTTTGTCCAATGACCGCGTAACCCAATGAGTTTTTGGTCTGGACCCCCCCCCCCCCCCCAAGCACCTCCTGATTCTCCTCCCCAAAGGATACCGAACCTACCCTACTCATTTGGCCAAGGAGTGGCAGCGCAAGCGAGATGAGTCGCCAACGGTGAGACCCCCTTGGGCGCCTTCCTGTACTGTTCTATAGAGACGCCCCGGTGTCGCCAAAACAAGGCCAAAGGGAAGCAATCAATTGATCTGTTGGTTGAACGCTGAATCCAGGAGGCCTAAAAAGGCTTAAAGCCCCTGAAGACCGCGTGGTGCATGGGGCGAACAGTAAGTGGCGCGTTGGCAAGTTCTGCCTCTGGTGGACAGCGAGCGTCGTCAGTTTGCTGTTCAGGACCGCCCTGTTCGGGTGCCGTCTTTGTGCATTTGACTCGGTGCAGGGCGTCGGAGATGCGGTGGTCATCAGCGCTGGGACGAAGCAAAGTGGGGGGTCGGGGGTAGGAGCCCAGAAAGCTCCCAATGGACTGCCTCCACATTGCTGCACACGCAGCCCAGGACGTGCATGTGTGGAGCGCTTTGTGACCTGCGTATGGCCCAAGCACTCGGGACATTTTCCCCTTGGTACCCCCCCCCCCCTTTGTATAAGCTACGCCCTTGTCCAAGCTACAGTAGGCGTAGGGACCGTAATAATGGTGTACATTGGCGTAGCTTATACAAAGGGGGGGGGGGTACCTGCATCCGGCACTTTGCTTTGCCAGCCATGTTTCAGAACCGCAAGCAGTGGGAAGAGAGCACCCAATGCCTCACAATTGTGCCGTGCCCTCATGTACCCGCCATCATATTGCAGGGCCCCTCCTGAACAAGCAGCCCGCCGCCCCAGGCAGCGCCATGCAATACCCCATGAGGACCAGCGCACCAAACATGAGCACCGCCTTCGGCAATGGCACCCTTGAGCCCGGCCTTTCCCGGACGTCCCCCATGAACAACAGCATGGCCCATCTTCAGGTACACCACCGCCGTGCGGCAGAAGGTGGCAGTCAAAGGGCTGTAGAGCTGTGGGGCTGTTGAGGATGGCCAGGGGATGGGCACAAGAACGGGTCCAGTTTTGTTGGTGGGGGTGGGGGTGGGGGTGGGGTTTGGCTATCTGTCGCTCAGTGACACCCGGAGAGTGACAGATAGACTTTGTGCTGAAGTGACACATGGACACAATGACAATTGGCCACAATTCCAGCGCTGAAGGCGCTGGAAGGGATTTTTTTGTTTTAACATACCAAAAGGAGGAGACGCTTTTTTCCCAATTTGTGTATCCCCAAAATGCTCCGAGTTTTGAGGGGAATTCAAATATGCATGAAAAATATGAAAACAGCCTCACCCCCCTCCCTTCCCTCACCCGACCGGGTTCCTCATGTGGTACTTTTGAATAACAAGGACTGGGCGTTGATGTGCACATTGCCGTGGTGCCCCATCCCCCAATCTACAGCCATCCACCACCGCAGTGCCCAATCTGTGGCCATCCACCACCGCAGTGCCCAATCTGTGGCCATCCACCACTGTGGTGCCCAATCTGCAGCAATGCATCGGCGTGGTGCCAAACCTGTGTCACTTGTCACTTGGAACTCGGGGGGGGGGGGGGGGGGCTATGTCCACCACTGATCTTTGAGTGTCCTGGAGGTGTTGTTGAGGCCATTCTCGTCCTCCGGAAGTACAATCGCGTGGAGCAGTTGCCCCCATCCACTGCAAGAAGGCCAGCCAATGGGATTGCTGCACATCTCACCGACCCAATGCTCGTCCAACATACAGTGAAGAGCGACAAGAGAATCGGAAATACGAATAATTCTTTAATTCCAACGGAATACGGGAATCTTTTTAGCCCGTTCGCCAAATGTCTTGTCTGTGCCGTTGTCAAAGGGCACAGAAACCTGCAGATTTTCTCATAGTAATCGACCATTTCATTATATGGTCTGCAGCAGCAGCTGCACGGCCTTTCCGCATTGGAGTCGAAGGGTGCAGACCTGAGCCAACGATGTGGGGCAAACAATTGCTCTGGTGTGGCACTCGGATAGAGGTGCAGTGTGTGGAGGGTTGCAGCCCCTGACTGCCCCCTTCGCAGGGCACCAACATCATACCCTCCGCCCCCCCCCAAAATGTCCGGAAGTACCCACCGGCATACTCAGCCTCTTCTGCCCCCCCCCAACGCCTCTTCTGCCCCCCACAAGGCTCTCCCGCCGTCCTCTCCAGCCCTCCAGCCCCGGGCTATAGCACTGCGACCAGAAGCAGAAGCAGAAGTGCAGGCGCATGACCCCTTTGCAGTCCCGCCCACACGCTTCCTTGTCATATTTCCCTTCAGTTCCATGCAACCAGGGTAAGATGCAGTGTGTGGGGCGACCGTGCAGCGCTGGAACCCCCCCCCCCCCCCGGGCGCCTACTGGCCGATGGCAATGACTGCTGCCCTGTGTCAGGCGTACGTCGGGGAAAAAACGCAATTTATGCAGTCATGCGTGCAAATCAATGAAAACGAGGCCTGACTCATAGCCTAAGACCACCGAAGTGTGTTCAATGCACCACATCGCGGAGTTGGAATTTCAGGGAAAGAGTGGGTTTGAAGAAAAGTGTGAGCACCAGGAATTGGAATTGAGGGCTTTTGTAGTGGACGCCAAAAAAAAAAATTACGTGATTTCCGCCAAAAAAAATGCGTGACCTACGCAAAAAAAACCAACAAACGTGATTTATGCTTTTTCTGCAATTGAGCTACACTTTCCTCTGCTGCCCTCCTCCGTGTGGATGACACAGAGCATGAAATAGGGGCAGTCCAGGGGCTCTGTTGAAAGAACCCACCAGGGAAAAGAAGGGAGGATACGGAAGGGAGGATAGGCAACCAGTAGATCCAGGGCATGAGGTGGTGAGAGGCCGATGGGCACTGCTGCCTGCAGAGGGCAGTTCAAGGCAAGGACAAGGGCAACAAGGGCAATCCTCCTAGGCATGATGCACCTCCCCCCCCCCTCCAGGAGCAAAGTTCTATCAATACCTTCGCTTAGCTCATCTTAATTGGGTCCCCCCCCCCCAGGCAGCCACTGCAGCAGGGCAATGAAGTGTCCAATGAGTGGACATGAAGTACTCTTCTCTGGTGGATCCCTGTTGCCCCACCAGATCCGTTACCCTTTTTCGTTGATCCCCCTCCCCCCCCGCCTCCCCCTTCCCAGAACGCTCTCAGCACAGAAACACATGGAGACTCGATGAATGTGGATCAACGGAAACACTGCATCAGCCGTCTGCAACTCAAGCGCGCCTCCACACAACACAACCAAGTGCATTCAACGGGAAGCACCAACCGGCACACCTATCCCCCTCCCCCCCCTCCAGATACCGTATGGCTGATCTGGTTCCCTGTAGAAAGGAGCTGTGACCCCGTTACGAACGTTGCGGGCACTCGTGTGCCCCTTGTGCGGCCTCCCGCGGGTGTTGTGTTGCCTTGCGCTCCGCCGCTCCTCCTCGCGCATCTGCTAAGCGTGCTGTTTGCCTAGTTTGTTGCTGTGCTACCTCCTGCTTTGCTGCCCGTTGGGCTCCGCTTTCGCCCGTGCCCGGGCTCGTGGGCGCTCCTCTGCTCCTTGTGTGACTGCCTGTGGGCGCTTTGCTGCCTATTGTGCTGCCGCTGCCTGTCACTCTCCCGCCCCTTGCGCCGTCTTTCCCGTTCGTTGCGAAAATTTTTGGGTGTTGGGAGGGGGGGGGGGAGGGGGTCGGCCGGTCAGCCGCCGGGGTCCCTAGAGGGGGGTCAGTGGGTACCCCAACATACATTACCTCAAAATGATCCCCATGACGCGCTGATCATTTGGAACATACCGCTTGCGGGGCTCCGTTGTGGCTGATGCCCGGGCTCGTGGGTGCTCCCCCGCCCCTCGTGCTACTGCTCGTGGGCGCCTATCTGCCCTTCGCTCTGCCGTCGTTGCCTCGGTAGCTCCCGTCCACCCTGGACAGAAGTCATGGGGCTGTGATTTTGCCTGCAGTCATCAGCACATGGCGCAAGCGGAAAAAAAACAACCAATGGCAAAATGCCTGGACATGCTGTGCACCGCTGGTGGGTAGTACTTGGTGATCTGGAACCCCCTTGCCCTGTGGTACAGTTCCCACATGAGATCAGGTGGGGAGCACCCTCCGAATTTTACGGTCTTGGGAAAGACTGAACATGGAGCATGTAGGCGCCGGTGTGGGAGGGACACCAAGGGGCAGAAGCAGCACTAGGAAGCAAGAAGGACACGTGTCCCAATCTCGCCTAGTAAAGATACTTTTCCCCAGTGGCTTGGAATGTAAACAATTTCCAAAAACTCAAACCAGTGCGTACACTCGGAAGTACCACCCAACACACTTACTGAGCCTTTATGGAGTGATGATGGAATGACGTACTTTGAAAGCCCAGACCCAAACTCTGTGATGTCTTGTTTCTGATGCGCAGTGCCCGAAGACTACGTATGCATGCTGGCCAAAGTAGCCAGGCTGTGATGTTCATCCACCAAGGTATGCATGTGAGTGTGTCAATGTGAGTGCGAGTGTGTTTGCGCGTGCATGTCTGTGCCTGCGGATCACACCAATGGGCCCGTACAAACACTACAGGAACGGACTCATGGACGAGGTGGTTTTCTTGTTTGGCCCGCATGCACCATCCCCCAGGGTGCTTTGAAAGGATAACTGAAATCTTGATGTGCTTGGCTGCACCTAACTGCAGTTCAAGACTTCGGAGATTCAATTGATTGTTCGGCAGTTGTCCTTTTTGTGTCCCGCCGCCAATGCGGGTGAGTCAAGAGACATGAAAAAACGAGCCAGGAACCTCCGTACATCGGTTATGGTGCGTTCTGACATCCTGAAGAATGATGCATTTCTGAACTAGAGGGAGCACTTGCAGGTCTGATTGCCCATTCGACCACGGCGAGCTGCACCGCGGGTCCAAACGCGGTCAATTGTCGCCATGGTGTGCCATGGACCTGACTATCACTCACCTGCGATAGACTGCGCTTCGGAGTTTAGCCACCACTCCACTGTGCCAGGTTTCATCATTTGCCTTCAGAACACCCTACTAAGGCAGGCCGCAACGTACCTCCAATGGATTCGAACCCGACCCCAGTATTCCAAGGGTTTCCATGAACCTTCGGGGAAGCTGCCGGCCCACGGCCAGGGATGCATTCGAAGGGAAGGGGCCTCAGAGGCGGCCTGAGGAGTGGTTAGGCAGGCGGTTGGAGGAGGTTGCCGAAGCGGTTGGGGGCGGTTACTGTCGGTTACAAATGCCATTGAGGCTGGCACTTGGCGTCAGGGGGACAGTGGCTGGGCACAGGCTGGGTGCCCTGAAGGGGGGTTACCCTCCCCGCCTTCCAATGCATCCCTGCCCACGGCCCCATCCAGAAGCACCAGTGTTCCTTTTCACCGCCCACCAGGTACATCAGATGGTCGGAGGCTGCCGCATTCGCGTTGCTGGCTTCCTTGCTTCTGGCCACGTCCTGCCCCCCCCCGATGCCTCGCCTACTGCGGCACCGGCTGGCCGGGCCGCACTCTGGCAAGCGGGCCGGCGGACTGCAATGGGGTGCAGTGCATGGCATCGAATGTCTGCAGATGGTCCCCATCGTCTCCGCCTGAAGGCCCTTGGCCACGCAACTTGCGAACAGCCTTGCCCTTGGGACCTCCTCAGTGCAATGGCTGCAAGTCCTGGAAAATGGCCAGGCTCGGAGGTCCACCGCGGAAGCCTTTCAGACCCTGCGAGGCCCCTGCCCGAAAACAAAATAATAGACGGTAGACGGCCCGGCTGTTACCTCCATTTCCCTGTGGGCACCGCGTGCGTGTGGTGACTGGGGATAGCAGTGGTGGTCCAGTGCCTGGGCACGTGCAGGCCCCGCATATCCATCGGTGACTTGTTACCTGCTCCCCTATTTCGGGCCCCAGGCTCCCGGTGTCAGTCAGGGGCTCCCGTGGTGTTGGGCTTGCGGAGCTCCGTGTCACGCCGGGGTCAGGCCTGCATGGTGGCGTTGGCTGGGGTCTGTGTGGTGAGGGGCACGGTGTCTTATGGAGCACGGCGTGGCATTCCTGCCGCATGCCGTCCATTCGGGTGGTCTGGGGCTTGTTCTGACAGCACCGCCTGTGACACGGAGCCTTGGATTTTCCGGAGGTCCGCTTGTTCTTGTACCGGCTGTTTACGGACAGCCGCTGCTAAAGGCTGCATGACTGGCTCCTTGGACAGACGGCGGCAATTCAGCAGCTTCCTTGGCCGGAAGGGCGTTATAGACAGGGAAAACAATCGGTTGGGCAAAGCGGTCACCGGCAGAAATCGACTGAGACTCATCACCGGTATTCTCAAGCAGGACTTGTAAATTTCCTCGGTAGTCCGGGTGGGCGTGTTGCAAACGCCCGGGTGCAGAGGGGGGTGGCGCGGTGCAGCCTGGCATCTGTGGTGGGGATCCCTGCGGCGCAGTGGATGGGATCGGATGGGCCTCGCCAGCAAAGTCGGTGAGTTGCCATGACACAGAACAGAGCACGGAAACCCATGTCACGCACGGCCATGTCCCCTGCAATCACCTCCAGCTACGCGATGGGTAGCTGGTGCCGGCTCAGCGCATGCCTTGTGTGGGGCCTGGGGAGGGAATTGCGCCCCCGACCGCATGCGCCATGGCTGTGGCCCCTGTTCAGCGGTGTGGGGCCGAATAGGGGGTGGTCACCCTTGACCAGGCAGTTGTTGGTTTAGAGGGAAGTCCCCCAGCAACGTGGTGTACCACGGAGCCGTTAGTACGCCAGGGCAATGGCAGAGGCTGGGGGTTGCTCCTGCTGCAAAGTGTGGTTTGCAGAGAAGTCCCAAGCAGGCGGGTGGTGCTGCAAGTCCCATGTGGCATTGGGATGGCCTTAATGCAAACAATGCCTGCGCTCGTGTGGTACACCCCATTTGCCATGCCACGTTTTAGTGCCAGAAGGGCCCCCCCACTGCAATATTCTTGTTCCCTGCGCTGGCCCCTCCTAAGAGGATGGCGTGGCATTGTGGCCTGCTGGGCTGTACCCCAGCAAAAAGATGATTTCATTTGCCCACACCCACTCCCACAATTCGGATGGCAAAACCATGAGGCCTTGAGGGCCATTCACATCGGCCAGACCGCTTTCAGCCGCCACACCAATTCCAGGGGGTGGCTGGCTGCGTTGTGTACTGCAAACACTGCCTCCTGCTGCTCTTGTTTGGTCTCTGATTTGGTACTATTTTTTTGTTATGTCTTTGTTTTTGTGGACCAGAATGGCGCCCTGGATGAGAGTAGGCTGTTCTGTGGCAATTCATTGCTGACCATTGCCCAACATTCAGCCAGTCTAGAGTGCATGGTGCATTTTTTCATCTTCCTGGATCTGCTGTTGCCAGACCCCTTGGGCTGGGCAGGGATCTTCTTCAAAAGATTACCAGGGTCTGGTTTGCATTATTTCCTGTATGCGGTTTTGGACCGCCATCAGACACCCCTGACTCTTCACATGGTACCCGAGTCTTTGTTTGATGTCTGACGACCCTTGATCCCACTCTTTGGCCCCTTTCTTTCAATCTTGCATTGTGGCCAATGAACGGCAGGCGGAAGCTCAGATGAAGCTGTTGCATAGCAGGCATTGTTATCCATAATGGCTGGGAAACAGTGGGATTGTGTGCATTTCAGAGCATAAAAGACGTATTTCATCTGCAGTTTCATGCAGTTTTAGTATGACCCTTGTGTGGCATTGAATCTTTGGGCAGTATGCAACAATTTTCACAGGTGGCCAGTTAACTCTTTCGGTGCATGGGCCCATTCACCAAACCCCGCCCGTTTCAGATCCCAAAGCAAGTCAACTGGGGCACTCCACCAACGTTGCTATTTTGGCAAATCTCTGTTCCAACGCTGTGACGGATGACGTTGTTGTACGCATCATCCCCACACGCCCCATTTCACACTTTTTCTCAGCCATTTTTTGGCACATTGCAAAGGGGGCGTCTTGCACGCTGTGCACAAACTTTGCACAAGACCACACCCAAGCTGCATAGTCATGCCCAGTACCAGTAACAATGAGCCTTGTTATGCATTTGTATGAGTTCCAACGAGAGACGGTGGCTGTCTTGTCCTTGAGGAGATTAAACAAACAACAAGGTGTGTTTACGCAAGGTGTGAATTCCCTCCCTGGGGGCAAGCAATCCCTTGATTAGGACCTCGAACTGGCCCATATCCCAAGGGTTTCTAACCCTCTATACCTGTGCCAACGAAGAGGTACACCACCTGAAGAGCTTTGGACTGGGCGTTTGGTTCAGAGGAACGTACTATCTCCCTGCCGCCGCTGCTACAACTGGTTCCCCCTTCGGGAAACCATTCTAAACCTTACCCACTAAATGTGTGAGTGAGTGTGCTGAGCCTGTGTGCATACTGTTTTTTGCACAAACGGTATCGGAATTGTACCTGGGTGTGCAAAATACTGCGTACCGTCTCCCCCACTCAATTCAGAGTGAACCAGCAATTTTTCAGCTTAAAACATAAGGCTGTCCAACACTGTAGGAGTGTAGTATGGTCTGTGTAGGCAAGAATATTGCCAATTGTCACAAAAACCCCAATTTTTCCCTGGCATATGCCTGCTATGCCAGGATGCCCCCAAACTGTTGACAGGCTCATCGCGCAATCCTTGCTCACATTTCTGTTGGAATGGTGAATTCATGTGCCTGGACCGCAGACTGACAGCCCTCGCCTGCATCTTGTGTCCATCTTCTTGCGTTTCTTTCCTGTCGTGTCACTGCAGCTGTTCTTTGGCTTGACTTAGGCAACGGCACATGTGCCGTATGGCATGCCGAACAGTTCTCTAATGGTTGCTTGAAGATTACCCGGCAAGTGAGCGCTCTTTGTGTGTGATGCAGAATGATTGGAATGTTCTGCCGCCTGCAGATGGGGGCGGACTGCTTACGCGCATCTGCATTATCTGGGCGGCAACACAGATCATTGGTTCTGCTTGAACACATGAAGCTTCCATCAATTGACTGACCTGTGATAATCACAGTATGTTTGGCATGACCCAATGCACCAATTTGATCTGGTTCATCTGTGTCTTTGAGTTGTTTAAGAGTAGCTCTCTCCTCAGGCCCTCAGATTCAGCAATTTGTGGCCTCATGTGCAAATTTCCAGATAAGTCATCCTGTTGTGCATTCTAACCTTGGTGACAGGTACAAGCCGCCCCCCCCCATTCCATTGACTTGTACTGTCAAAGGCGGTGTATCCATTGAGCATGGGGCAGTTTTTGATTTGCAGCTGCACTTTCAATTGCATAGTACACTTTGATTTCAGCCTGCGATTGTTTTTTTCCAAAAGGAGATCAATGAATGGAGTTGGCCTGAGCAGGCAGCTGAATATTATGGATTGTTTGGATGCATCTAAAGGACAAGTGAGCTGCGCATTTACTCCAGATGGGGTTCCAGTTCAGTAGGAAAGAGAGGGGGGAAAATATATTTTTTTTAGATGCGAAAATAATTTTTTTTAGATGCGCTAAAAAATAATAGAACCTCTAAAAAAAAAACAAAACGTCCAAACTTTAAAACAAAACATCTGAAAAAAGTGTCGACGGTGACTAAAATTTTAGATGGCTCTCTGAAAAATAATCCGCTGCAAATCTGAAAAAGAATAAAACATCGTTTCAGGAACAGACTTCGGGATTTAAAAACAAAATACAACTTCAAAAAAAAAATCTGCATCTTAAAAAAATAAAACAACGGATAATGCTACCCCCACGTCCCTGCCCTGCCCCTACAGGCAACATGCAATAGAAACCACTGATTCACACTGTTCCCTGCATCTAGGGACAACATGACGCCCAGCATGACACTACTGCCAACAAGATTGCCTAATGCCTGATGCACTTTCCGAACGTGCTATTGCAGTACACTTTGCATTACGTGAGGATGATGCATAATGCAACCCACTTGATGGCGTAGGAACCTGCCACTGTGCAACTGATGCACAAGACGCCTTCGTTGTGGACAAGGGCTGGAGTGCCATGGATTTTTGGACATGACCCAAAGAAATTCAAAACCAGCATCCCTCCCTGTGTGCACCCTGGTCGGCCTATGTTGACCCACTATCTGAAGACATTTGGAAAGAGCAACACTTGAGCATGAAATTATCAGCAAAATTGTGCACTCACTGAGTAGTGTTTGAAAACCCCTCCCAGAAGCAAAACTAGTTGTCTTTGTGCACCAAACAATGCTTTTGAACAAAGTCTGAGCAAGGAATCTGGAACTTGGAACGGACTGAGCAGAGTGCGAAAGCCGCAGAAAATGAGCATTTGATGCTCGAGCTGATGTATTGGGATGCAAGGTTTTAAGGAGTTGATCATCAGCCAATCGAACACTGCAGCACAGGCACGTGGGTGTCACGTTGTACTGCAGAAGAAATGAGAAGAAAAAGCTTGGCTGGATCACTCTGGGTTTGGGTTTTCTGCTGAGCAACTGAGCGTAGGGATGTTTTTGGCTCAGTAGCTTCGTGGTCAGACTCCGGATACAAAGGGGCCTTTGATGCACTTTCTAAACTTGGAATGCTATGAAAAGCAGTAATAAACACATCTGTAGTAGAATGGGAACTGGGTTTCTTTTCTGTTTGCCGCTTGATCGTGCACTTAGAGCCCTCTACTGCGAGCACTTTAGCCCAATGCAAATACAGTAAAGTCGCGTTAATGAGAAACCCAAAAAATCCGCCAACGCTCGTTACTTTCTTAGCCGCATTGAAGCAGCCTTCAGCATGAAGCAAATTTATTGAGCGCTGCAATCGCGGCGTATAAAGTTTCTCATTCCGGCGTTTAGAAAATATTTTCTATTTTGTTGTGTATTTATTGACTTGTTGTGTTGCCACTGATTAGTGTTACATAAGTACATGCTGTTGTGCATGCTGGTTTCCTCATAGCGGCATGAGTCAAGGCCTCCAACTGAGCTTGCTTCAAGCCTGAGTGAAGCTCCATATTTACGTCCGTAGGAATTGTGTCCAAGTGGTAGACGAGGAGCCGGGACCAGCTGCCAAACGCTACAAGTGTGAGCAATGCGCCTTCGGCACTACTTACCCACCCGCCGTCATAGCACACCGTAAGTGTAAACACCACAGCGACGCAGAAAGTACACTACTCTAGTACTGGGACCGTTGGTGCCAAGCGAACGACGAAGAAGAAGAGCTGGACCTGCCACCGTTACCCAGCGATGAAGACTATGAAGACCAAGCCATTGCCGCTGCTGGTGACCAAGAAGCAAGCATTGCCAATGCAAACGGGGACGAAGCCCTGCACAGCGCTGCACTGCATCCAATTGTAGTGACTAATAAGCTGTGACGAATTGTTTTCCACTGTGTTTGGTTCAACCTATTCACCCATGCAGGAACCGCACCAAAACTAGAGTAGTCAAGAAGCACTGCACCAATGCCACTGAGCACAACACCAAATCGGTCTATTGGTGATCCGGTCCGACCTCAGTGATCCACTGATTGCATTGTGCACAAAACTGCATACGGGGAACCCTGAGCAACACAAAGTATCAACATCAGAACTGAACTGACCTGAAGTTGCCAATCTCGACCCACAACATCTGATCCGCTCAGGATTTCAATACTAAGTTATCCCAACGGGCCTTTCTGCACAAATCTTATCCTATGTAGGAATTTGTATCTCATCTGCGCCTTAATTCTTCGGCGCTGTTTGCGACATCGCAAGTCAAGATCCTGAAGTCTGTCCTAACTTCATCTGTGATGCTAATCTGCATTGTTCGGGAGAAAAATGCGGGAATTTCTGCTTGACTATGTGCCTGCCTATCAATGGAGGAGGGCAGGAGACCATGACTGCTGATGGCTGACAACACTTCCCTTCTAAGGCTTGATCACCCTGGACAATTCACAGAGGGTGGCATGGCCTGGTGCTAGCTCGGAAAGAGGTAGCGGTCACTGGCAATTGGAGTACAACAGGAAAATCTAGTTACTTCCACTCGGTTGTGCGCGTTAATGGTCGCGTTGGGGACCAACTCGCTGAAAAACCGCCCATCAGGAGCCGTCTAGCATTAAAACCCACACCTGCGTCACACGTTGGTCGGCAGATCTCAGAACAAACATTTTTTTTCTTTTTCACGCTGGGTAGGAACCAGTGCGAAGTATGGGCTCAAGACCCTCGCACCGCACAACAAATAAGTTATTGCAGGACGTAAACTAAATAGACCTATATAATATGGGGAGAGGGGGGGGTCATGAGCCAGTTGGATGTAAAAATTGTCAAACGTTGGTCAATCTGGACCACTGAAAATGAATTTTTTGTTGCCTGTCCGTCCGTTGAAGCAAAGCGGTCGTCGCCATTGATTTCAGCACCTTCAAAACAGGAGGGGTGCAGTCACGTCGTAGTCGTTCCGTCCAGTTTCCCCAAAAATGCCATTTACCTCACCCCAGGGGGGGGGGGGGCGTTAACTGGAGAGCTGCAGAACCTGTGACGTCGTCTGTGACGTCTCTGCGCTCAGCATGGGACTTGTAGATGCTCAGAGGAACATCGTCTGATGTCAAGCATGCTGTGAACATGGGTACCGGGCCAGGGCCTAGGGGTTAGCGCAGACAGTGAATCTCCACGGATCAAAGACAATCTCAGAAATTCTGCCTTGATCTGCACTCCCGTTGCGCCACACCCAGTGTCACAACTTCAATATTGACCTTGCTGAGTTCGGTCCCATCATCCGTGACCCATGAACATGTTGTCTCCGGTCCCATTATCATGTATGTTTTTTGTTTACCTTGGCTTATCCTCGTGACGATTGCGGTGACGGCGCGTTGGACCCGCCGCGTTGGTTTCTTGATCTTGATCGACGTTGATCAACTTCTTGATCGACGTCGATCAAATAGTGCTTACCAAAAATCCTCATGCCAAACCTCTTGCAAAAATGAAAGAACCAGTGCATGCATGTTTTGTTGCATTTTCCGCAATTCTACACTTGGAGACAAATCCATCGCCCTGCTTATGGACCAAAAGACATGTGCCACATTTGCAGTCCACTATGTCTACTTTGAAAGTTTCTCTAAAGAGGGTAAATCTAGAATCAAAATCGGGATTGTTAATGCAAAAGTAGCACTATCAGACACTTGGGTTGGAAGTTTGGAATTTTCCGGCAAAAAATCACAATGATTCACCAAAAAAAAATCGAGGATCAAACCCCTTGGGGTATGGTCACCGGCCAACCCGCATAACACGGGGTGGGTGGCAATATGATTTTGATGTCATGGTGGCACACCAAACCTCTGTTTTACCAATGTTTTCGCCGGTTAAAAATATTTTGGAGGGGCCAATGACATAGGTTGTGGTATTGTAGTTTCAACATACTTTGCACCAGACAATGGCATAAGATCCGCAGTGTTGGGGGGAGTGTTGGCATGCTGGGCGCACGCCGGGCATCTTTTTGGGCCCATTTCCCATCCATGACCTCCTTCGCCTCACCCCATATCCACACCAAACAATCCACGAATTGAGTGGCCCCTTGATTTGGGGATGATGTATCCTTAATTTTGAGGGTGGGGGCCATACCAGTGCTTATAAAAACCCAGTGCATGTCATTGTGTCATTCATTGGAAGAAAGAATGGAATTTGGACGGCCCAGCAGCAATTGTATGTACATGGGTGGTATAGGGCGCGCATTGAGCATTTGTTCGCAAGCTTCACATTCAGTCACCAAACTGTGAAATTTGGAGAGTTCTCTTCACCGCTGATGTGGGAATTGCAACTTATTCTGGCTCACTAGCTTTTGCCTGTGGTGTGCTCAAGTGTTTGTTTAGTGCAACATACACTGCCCCGCTGCTCAAGGTTTCACAGTCACATGTGATCCATCAGCAATTGCCCTTTGTGACTGAATCCCATTGTACTTGGGCGAACACTGTTTTGCTTGGGGCTCAGATACCGTGGCACCAGGTGTTCAAGCCGGGGCCCCAACAGCACTGATTGTGCAGCAAACCGTCTGAGGAAAACTGGTTCACCCATTCATCGGGCTACGAGACGTTCCCCCTTCCCTCACAAGCCGCCCCCCCCCCCCCCATCAGCAAAGCCCCTCCCCCGATGCATTGACCACACCCCAGTATTGCTCAGAACGCACGGGCGCAAGCGAATCACATCACAATTCCAAACAAACGCAGCTTCAATATTTCAATCTGACAACAAATATATCGTCTGTGGGACGGGAGGCTGAGCATTGAAAAACACACCGCCTCTGCCGGCCGCAATGGACGCACACTCCTCGCCTTTGTGGAGTCAGTTCTGGGGTACAGTGAACAGAACATGCAGCTCAGGGGATCGCGGCCCTTCTCGGGCGCAGCCACAGGGCCGGTCCCAAGGGGCTTCTGCAGAGCCCTGGCGGTGGGCAGTTGGGGGCCGTGCAGATGACACGGCCACCAGGGCATTGTGCATGAGCCTCCCCGCGGGGCTGTGCGGCGGGATCAGGGGGCGGACGTGCAACGCCCCCCTGATACCTCACGGTGGTGCACGTGTCCCGTCTGCCATTTTATAGTGTTGCAGGGATGCCCCAGGCCGATGGTCAAATCGCCGTGGGGCAGGACACGGCCCCCGGGACATGGGGGAGGGGGGGGGGGGCTTCGAGCCACACCCCCGTGTCAACTCCCAGAGAGGCGGCGGCAACCGCATGAACTGACAGCAATGCGCCGAGTGCAAACGAAAGAGAGGGGACGGGGGTGGGTCCAGGGCCCCCCCAGAATGGAAGAGGGGGGGGGGCACAGACCAAGTTGGGGGGGCGGGCGGTGCAACTCCGCAAAGAAGTTCCGGCACGGCACATCTGATGCTGCACCTGCGGTAGAAAGGGGGGGGCACGGTGTCCCCCTCCTGGAGCCCGGGCCGTTGGCTGAGGGCGCTTGGGGGAGGACCGAGGGCGGTTGGAGGGTAACCGACAGGGGCGGATGGGTCCGCCACGGCGCTGGCTCAGTAGAACACCAACAACCACCGGAGAAGCGCCGCGCTTTTTTCAGGGTCCCGGAGGGGCTCAGCGCTGGGGCCACGCGGGACCGCACGAAAGCATTGAGTGGGTGCCCCTTTGAGAGGGGGTGGGGCCGGGGGTGCTCGTGGCCGGCCTCTGAGGGCTATGCCCCAAGGGCCCTGTCAAGGCCGGAGGCTCCGGGGGTGAAGGGGAGAGGGGGGGCGTTGCGGGCACAGGGCCTCAGAGCCCAAGGGCCTTGAGGCGCGCCTCCGTGGCCTCGTCCGCGAAGGCGGTGCCCCGCACGGCCCGGGCCATGCGCGCCACGACCTCGCGGTGCGCCCCCACGACGGCGTGCCCTTGCTCCAGCAGCTCCGCCACGCGGCCGTGCACGTACCGGCCCTCCTCCTCGTCCCCCTTCATCGGCAGGGCCCCCAGCACCTGCGGCAGCAGCGCCTCCACCGCCGCCCCGGCCCCGGCCGCGTGCGCCTTCAGCAGCGCCGAGCAGGCGTTGCAGACGGCGCTCTCCCACTCCGCGTCGGCGGTCGCGTGCGCCGTCAGCACCGCCCCGAGCCGCTGCACGGCCGTTGGGGCGTAGGGGGCGAAGGGCGCGCCCTGGGCGCAGCCCTCGCCCAGGCCGTAGCAGGCGACCTGCACGATGTCGGGGTCCGCCCCTTGAGGGTCGCAGTGGCTGCAGAGGGCCTGCACAGGGCGCGCGGTGGGAGCAGAGGAAGGGGGCAGGGAAGTATTAGAAGGGGGGGAGGGAGGGTGTGACCTAATTAAAAAACAGACCAATGCAAACCAGAGGTAATGCACTCCACAGTCCGGCATCAGTGCATCTTTATTCTCTATGCCAAACCTGGTTGAACCTCAAGACACACACTGTGTCTGAAACAGAGGAGGGGGGGGGGGGTCCAAGGGGAGGGAGGTAGGGGTGGTCAGGGGAGGCACCCCCCCTCCTCCTACGGTGCACCGCCGTTCTAATACATCCCTTGAAGGGGGTTGCTGCGCTGGTGTCGGTGTTGTTGGTGTTGGCTGGCTGGGTCCCTCCTGTGATTCCTTGAGGCTGTTAGCTGCTGCTCCGTGCAGGACTGCTGCTCCGTGCAGCACTCTTGCCGCTGCTTGTGCTAGCAACGGCTGTGGCAGGGGCGCTAGAGCTGCTGCTGCTGGAGGTGCTGGGGCTACTAGAGCTGGATGTGTTGCTGCCATTAGTGTTTGTTGTATCAATGCCGTGGGCCCCGCCGCACGCCCGGTGTGACGTGAGGCACGGCATCCCGGCCAGCCCCCCCCCCACCCCCCCCACCACCACAGGAATACGGCCGGGGTGCACAGTGCACAGGCCGTGACTCAGTGGGTCCAGTTCTTCATTTGTCAATGAGCTGTTCTAGCGACTGCTGACTGCTGTAGTTTTGGTTGGCTGTGCTGGGGTCACCTTCAGAAAGCCGAGGGGCTGCACACTGCACACGGTGCTTGGGCATCTCAGTCTTCCACGAACCAACCAATCCCCCACGTCCACTGAGAGATGTCTGCACGGTGCCAACATGAGCACAAAACCTTCTGTCAACAAAAGGAAAGAAGGTGTAGCAGAGGCCAACCCACGGAACCTTTGAAATTCTAAGAGGGGGGAGGTCCAGGGCCTTGCTACCCCTACCGACCCCCCCCCCCGCTTCGCAAGGTAAGTCTTATAGACGCAGCCTGGACATGAGTGCGTGTTTATGTTCCAGATCAGACCTGGTGGAACCTCCAACACATACAACACCGAGAGCACAGGGACGACAAAGTCTACTGAAAGAAAAAAGAATGGAAAAAAAACAGGGGTTTGGGGGGTTTCCCTGGGAGGGTGCTGTCCCCAACTCGCGGCGCGGACATGCATACGCCCTCCAGGGGGCGTGGGAGGCGAAGGGAAGGGGGGGGCACAAAGGCGGAGTACGTGTGCCGGTCAGCGCGTCCGCAAATCGGTTGACTTTGCAGTGGGACATTGTCAACGTTGCGTGTCCCAAAACACTGGGGGACAGTGTGCGTTGTGGATGAGAGTGCGCTGGGGGTCCCTCTGCCGCCATGTGCCTCCCACGCTGGCGCTGGCACCGCTTCACACAACGCTCGTCCCCATGACAGTGACGGTTGGCGTTCACCGCCAACGGGGGGCCGGGGGGTGGGGGGGTGCAGGGGAACCACCGCCGGAGGCACGCGAGGGAGGGACGCGGGGGACCTCTGCGATGGCGGCGACGTGGGGGGCGGCGGCGCCGGCCGCGTGATGCTCCAAAAACGAGGCGGCGGCGCAGAGGCTGAGGCGGGTCTCGAACAGGCCCTTGCCCAAGAGGGCGGTGTACTGGGGGTAGAACGTGGTCTGCCAGTGCGGCAGGAACGCGGGCTCGGTCTTGAGGAGGACGGTCGTGAGGTCCAGGGCCTGGCACATGGCCTCCTCCTCCGCCTCCATCTCCGCGTCCCACTCCTCCGCGTCGTCCTCGTCGTCGCACGCGCGCTTCTGCGTCCGGAGCTTGTCCCGCGCCGCGGCCCCGTCCGCGAGGGCCTTCTGCGCGAGGCCCACGAGGTCCCCGACGAGGGCGTCGCCGAGGATGCCCGCGGGCCCCGCCTCGAGGCACGCGCCGAGGGCCGACAGCTGCGCCGCCTGGGGACACGAGACGCGGGGCGGGGGACGGGCCGTCGGCTGTGGGCACGTGTGGGCCGTCCAAATGTTTTGTGGAACCAAAACGGACAACTGAAGGTGCCAGAAACTGTGATGGCGGTGGGGTTCGAACCCACGCCCCCGGAGAGATTGCGGCCTTAACGCAACGCCTTAGACCACTCGGCCACGCCACCACGTTGCGCATTTCAATTCCGCATCGTTCGTATGCTCATAGCAGATACCACAAGCAAGTCCCCAGCATGTCTGTTACACTGCCCCGCCATGTCTTTGGCCGGCCCACTGCGGGCCACCGACAATGCTGACGCAGATTGCCCCCCCACCAACAAAAGCCGTTGGAGCGACACCATTTTCCCGATCTGATCACGTGCATTGCTAAAGTGGCAGCTGGGTCCATGGCTCAATTGGTTAGGGTACCAGGCCACGTAACCGGGGGGTTGCGCGTACCATTCGTTGTGTACAATTTTTTTTTCTGCTCCGTGTTTCATGGTCCGGGCATGTGGCTCCGCTGCTGCCACGCCACTCGCTCATGCGAGAACACGACAGTCTGCGGGTGGGCTGAGCTGTGGGCCCTGGAGCCTGAGCCGAGGGGAGGGGGGGGGGGGGCGTAGACCGATGCTGGGCGCCAACGCTTACGGACCAACGCGGGGGACGTGCCGCGATGGCCCACTGCCCAGCCCCTCCAACACAACAGCCCTGTGCCGCCGGGTCTCGGACTGGACACGTGTTCCGCGCCCCCCCACCCCACGTCCGGCGCGATTTCACATTCGAACCGGTCCACAGAACTGCGGAGGACCAGTGCCCGGGCGTCGAGGGGGTGTAGTGTGTGACTGCGATCCGGGCCGCACTGTTCGGAGGGGGGCTGCGTACTGCCGACCCAACCGACGGTTGTGCAGCAGCGCGGGGTCCGTTGTGCACAGGCGCTGGTCGGGTATCGACGGAACCGACTTGCCTACGAGACCCCCTTTGTGTCTGCCCCCCAGGGGCTTTGCTTGAAGGGAGGGCGCCATCATCATTCACGCTGCATCAGTTCTGCTGTTCGACAGGGATATGCTATGAACAATCTTGATGACAGCACGTGAAATTATCCTTCACGCTTGAAGGGGGGGGGGGGCGGGGGACGCTCCTCCTTCAACTCTACCCCACGTCACGTCTGCAACCCCAGTACCACCCACGTTTCCAACCGCCAGTAACTGCCCCCCAACCGATTTTACAGCGCGCCCCAACCGCTTTGTAACTGGTGGGTGGCAGTGGCTGGGAGGCCCCCACCTTCACGGCGCTGTTGGGCTCCTGCTTGACGGCGTCCATGAGGCTGGGCACGATGTGGTGCACCAGCTGCTGCACCATCCCGGCGGGGACGGCCCCCCCCGCAACGCACTTCACGAGGGCCGGCATGCACTCGGCCGCGTTCTCCCGCACGTCCTCGACGTACGCGAACTTCAGCAGCGGCACCAGCACCGGGACCAGCTGCTCCACGAACGGCAGCAGCACGGCCCCCCCCGCCTCCAGCACTTGGGCCAGCACCGCGCACGCCAGCGTCTTCTCCTCCAGCGCGGAGGTCTTGATGCTGATCCGCTTCTCGCCGAGGCCCTTGAGGGCGAGGGTCAGGCTCTGCACCCCCTCCTCGGCGTCCTGGCCATCCTCGTCGGTGATGGTGATGTCGGTCTGCAGTGAGACCTGGCGAGGGGCGGTGTGCTCTTGGGTGATTGGGGGGGTGCCAACGCGCACCAGCGGTCCATTGGTGTGTGTGTAAGAGGGGGGGTGCCATCAGGGCTGGGGGAGGGTGCCAGTGCCATTATTCCCCAGTAATCCCCCTCATCATCGGCCATTGTTCCCCCATTATTCCCCCATTGTTCCCCCATTACTGGCCATCACTCCCCGATCATTCCCCAGTATTCCCCATTATTCCCCCATTATTCCCCATTGTTCGCGATTGTTCCCCCTTTACACCCCCCATTATTCCCCCACGATTGTGTACTTCTGGGTGCACGCATGTGCACGCCTTTTGAGAAGGGCATACTCCACTTGCTGCCAGGGGGCTTGGATGTCCCGCGACTGGGGCGGGGGTGAAGGGGGCGGGTTCCAAAAACCGTTGGAGGTGGGGAACCGGCTCGTGATGTAACCGTGACAATGTCCCTATTGTGGAACTGCACCCCCCCGCCCCCGCCCCCCTGCTGACATGATGCGGTTTGCAGGGCCGGCGCCTGGCAGTATGGCTGTGTGTACAGAGGGGGGGGGCGGGGGAGCCCCATTTCATTGGAAGAAGGAGAATAGAAGGACAAACGGCACCAACCAGAACGGCAGAAAAATTGCAGAATGGAGGCCTTGCACTCCACCGTCTAAGGGGAGGGCATCTCTGTGTTCCACGCCAGCCCAGCAGCACCTGCACTCCGCCGGCCAACATGAGGAGTGTGGCTTGCGCAGGGCTTTCCTGCACCATCCCGAGGTGCTCAAACGGGAGCACCTCCATCGGGCAGCACATCACACCCCATTGGCAAAGGTTGGCTCGGACGACGCTACCGGACATGGCATCGTCTTCTTGGACCTGGTGGAGCCTCCCACACATGCAACACTGGGACCACACGGACGACACACTCCAGTGTGACGGAATGGAACGCCGTGATGGCAGTGGCAGAATCAGGGGTTTGGGGGATTCACCGGGGGAATGCAATCCCCATCCGGGGCACAGAGGGGGGGGGGGGGGGGTGAGACCCAATGGAGAAGAATTGGTTGATAAACAGACAGACAGCGCTGCAGAAATGGCAAACCTGAGGTGACGCACTCCACAGTAAGGGGCACAGGGGGTTGGCACAAGGCCTTGGTGGTTGGCTCTGTTGGCCTGTGGCAGCGCCTATTGGCCTCTTGCCCTTGAACCTTCTGCCATGACATGAGGGGGGGGGGGGGGTCTGGGCCCCTGTTGCCTCATTTGTGTCCACTGAGTGTCTGGTACGTAGGGGTATGTGGGATCTATTTCAAGGGCTTTCCAGAGATGTATGGGTTGAGGGGGGGGGGGGGGATATTTTCGAAAATTGGTCGTTACCGTTGACGGTTTGGGTTGTTTTTGCCTGTTCTGTGGTCGGGTTCCAGACGCACTGCGCTGAGCCCCTGACCCCATGACCACTGGGGGAGGGGGGGGGGGGGAGACCTAAATAGGTTGAGAAGAATTGGATTGTCCCCTTGTCAAAGCATTATTTTGTCCACAAAAACGCGTCCCCCAGTGAGTTTTTGGTTCTGAACCCCCCCCCCCACTTGGAAGCCCACTTTTTTGAGGGCTGGGGGGGGGGGGATGTCGAAAAAATGATCCCCCCTTTTTTGCTGTGCCTGAAATCATGAATCTTTTCGTTTTTTTTTATTTTGAGCCGAAAAAGTGTTTCCGGGGCCCGACTCCATGGGGCTTGTATGGGGCGGAGTGGGAGCCTTTATGCATTTTATGCACTTTTCAGCCATTTTTGCTTTGTTGGTGGTTTTGGCGGCCGAGGTACCCACCCTGAGGGGTGCAAGCAGCGATGCTGTGACAGTATATGCCTCCTAGGATACGAAAGAACGTTGTTTGCAGTCTCTACCCATGCCGAGGGCCGGTCACAACCTTTGCAAAGGACGCGAAATGGCTGTTTCCACCAATAATGGCTTACATGTCTAAATGGGCCGGTACACAACCTGCTTATGCAGTTTTTCACCCTGAGCACTTCAAAAATCGAAGTTTCCGAAACTTATTTTTTGATATTGTGACCACACAAAATGACCATCCAACCTATGTAAAGCATGTTGTAGGCAGTATTTATGTGTTTTCCACCTTATTTGGGTAATGGGGGGGGGGTAATCCCAAAAGATTGGTACACAATCTGCTAGTGCAGTTTTTCACCCAAGGCAACTCAAAAATCGAAGTTTTCAAAACGTATTTTTTGATATCCTGGCCACACAAAATGACCATCCAACCTTTGTGAAGCATGTTTTAGGCAACATCACCTCGGAGAGGTTGTTAGATCAAAGCCAGGTAGGCCCGTATACATGGGAAAATGCCACATAACCCCCCATTTTGCGCCTTTTTGGGCCTATTTGCGTACCCTACCCCAAAGCGTTGAATTGTTGGTTTAACCCCTTGTAAAATAATCATTTTGTCCAAAAACCCATCCCCCAATGAGTGTTTGGTCTGTCCAGACCCCCACTTGAAACCCATTTTTTGAGGGGGGGGGGGGGCGGGATCGAAAAAATGATCCCCCTTTTTTGTGTCTGAAATCATGAATCTTTTGGTTTTTTTTCGATTCTGAGCCGAAAAAGTGTTTCCAGATCCCGACTCCATGGGGTTTGTATGGGGCAGACTGGGGCACGTGCTAATGCAGTTTATGCAGTTGTTAGTCATTTGTGCTGTGGTGTCGTTTTTGGCGACCTCGGTGACCCGTGCTACCCACTCTCAGGGGTGCAAGCGGGGATGTTGTAATAGTATATGCCCACTAGGATAGGAGGGTTGAGGATCCTACGTTCAGGCTCATGCAGCGGGGTTCCGAGACCAGCAGCTTGAGGAATAAATGTGACGTTAGGAGATATTTGGGGGTCATCGGGAGGTCTGCCTCTCTTATTGTGATCTTCCAAACTCCAACTGTGTACGGTATATACAATCCCCTGTTTGACTTTGTGTGTCACGAATTGTATGACGTTGTGAATGGGGAAACGGCTGCGTCTGTGGAATGCAGACCAACAATCCTGCGTGTCCTGGAGGATTGCCGCCCATCGTTTGCCACTGGCAATGAGGAGCATTTTTGTTTCAATCTGTTTCATCCCATTTGTGGACCAGGGGGTTCTCCTAGTTGTGCGGAACATTCGGCATTATATCAGCAGGTTTAATATTTCTTTTGCTGAAGACTGTGAATATGATGCAGGCCAAAGCCAGAAATGATGTTGGACTCCAACTCAGCCATGGATGCGGCAATTTGTCCATCGGAGTCGTTGCATGTTTGTATGCATGGAACATGAATGTTGGATGTGTCCGTTGGCATATGTGACTCTTGTGCAACAATGACCCTTCAGTGGCATGTGCAGTAGGACTGCGTGGCTGCACACAATGGTGCAAGGAGGGAGTCTTGGCCCGGTCCATGGTCCTCAGGGTGAGGAGCTTGCCATTACTGGCGTTTAAAATGTGGTTGGCCGCCGTCAAGCCATTGACGAGAAAACTCTCAAATGGCTGCTGTGTGGTGTCTTGACGTTTTTTTTTGGGGGGGGTCCAAAATGGCCATAACTTGGTTGAGGCATATCCAAATCGACCAACACCCGGACCATCAGATTCTCTGAGGCTTATGTTCGTGTCCCCCCGCAAAATTCGCTAAAAGCACACGCAGTAGCCCCGGGATTGGCCTCCACGGCCCGAAAATGTTGACCAGCGCCCGGCCAAGACCGTTCCCCCGCAGAGGCCGGGGGTGAAAAAACCGTTGACAACGGCCTTGTCCCATTGATTTGTGCTCCAAGACACAAAAAAGTTGGAAATTTTCGATTTTGAGCCAAAAAAGTGATTTCTGGGTCCAATATTTCGGGCACGGCCGGACAGGCCACGGAGGACGATGACGGGGCGGGACTGCGCGGGGGTCGGCGCAGGCACGGGCCGGACGTGCCGGGGGCACAGGGGCGTAGGCCCCCCCCACACCTGCGCGATGAGCGGGGGCATCACTGCCTGGTAGTAGTCGCCCATGTCCGGCCCCAGGCACTCCGCCATGCGGCCCCAGGACCGCAGCAGGTACGCCCCCAGGGGGTCGTCCGCCTCCAGAGGGCCCGTCTGCATCCGCTTCATCGCCTCGAGCACCTCCGGGGCGTCGGCCGCGAACCGCTGCTTCCCGACCGCCAGCGCCACGCGGCTCAGGCACTCCAGGGCCTTGGCGCGCAGCAGGCGGTCGGCCTTGGGCACGGCCGCAGCGGTGATGACGGTCTTCAGCCACGGGGTGATGGTGCTGTAGTACTTCTCGAACAGGCCCTCGGCGTGCGAGGCGATCGCCGTGATGGCCGAGACCACGGCCTCCGACACAAAGCGCTGGGGGCTGCTCTGCAGCAGCTGCAGCATCGCGGTCAGGAGGGCGTCCAGGTACGGGGCGGTGTCCTGAGCGCGTGGAGGGGGTGTGGGGGGAGGGGGGGGAAGGGATGCATTGCAAGGGAAGGGGCTGCAGAGGCGGCCCCAGAGGCGGTGAGGCAGGCGGTTGCCAAAGCGGTTGGGGGCGGTTACTGTCGGTTACAAATGCCGTTGAGGCTGGCACTTGCCGTCAGGGGGACACTGGCTGGGCATAGGCTGGGCGCCCTGGGGGGGGGGGGGGTCCCCCCCTTCCAATGCATTCCTGGAGGGGGGGGGGGGGTCCCTGCGACACGGGGGTCCCGCAGGGGGCACGCCCTGGACTCACAACAGCCCCCGCCGGGGGATGCGGATGTCGTGTGCCGACCTTTACCACGGGCACAAGGCCGCACGGCAACGACAGCCAGACCACAATGCTATTCAGTGACACTGCCAGCCTCCCGCTGTGATGGACTGCACTGCCCTGTCAAAAGGGTCTCTGACAACAGCCCCGCCACCCCCCCACCCCCCGGGGGCTGTGGGAAGACAACCCGCGTGCCCCAAGGGGACAAGTGGGGGCACAACACAACTCAACGGCAGATCATCGGTGACACGTCAGCGAAGTGGACGAGAAGGAGTTTGGAAGGTGCACGGGCCCCCCCTCTGCAATCCAAGGCCCTGGGGCGGGCCGGTCCCACGGATTGCCAGCGTCCGCGGCCCAGGGCCCCGGGGATGTCGTCGTGGAGTTGGTCTGCCGCACGGGCCATGGGCGCCCCAAACGGGGGTGAGGGTTGAGGGGTGAGGGGGCCTGCGGTCGAGGGGGTGGGGCATTGCCCCCCACCCCCCCTCCCGGCGGGTGCCATCAGGACATGGACGGCCCTGCACATGCGGAGGCGGGCGGGGGACGGGGATGACGGCCCGCAGGCCTCCGCAGCACTTGTGAGCAGAGGGATGACTGTCCCACCCCCGCCTCCCGAAGGTCCGTGTCCTCAGGGGCTTGGGGCAGTGGACGGCTCCGTTCCCAAACTGCAAATCTGTGCGCCGACGCTCGCATCCCCCGGGGGCGGGGGGGGTGCCTCACGAAGTGGCACTCGCGGGCCGCGGGGTGCGAGGCGGTGGCCTCCGCCACGGCCCGTGTGGAGGGCGTGGGCCCGGGGGATCCATCGCTGTGCCTCAGCCCATGCCCCCCCCCCCCCCGGGGGGTGGGGGGGACCTAATTAACAAACAGACCAATGCAAACCAGAGGTAATGCACACCACAGTCCGGCACTAATGCATCTTTATTCTCTGTGCCAAACCTCCGGGGGGGGGGGGGGGGGAGAAACCGGCCCCGGGAAGGCCTGTGTGAGGCGCACGCGTGATGGCGAAATGGACGGCGATGCGCATGCGGATGTGGCTGTGGGCGGGGATGGCGTGCGGGCGCACATGCCGCCCCATGCAAGTCCAGCGGTGTACACGTGGAGGGAGGTGTGGGGATGGGTGTGAACACGGGACTGGGCGCAGGGGGGGGGGGGGTTGTGATCAGGGAGGGTCCGATCCAATTGCGAAAATTTGCGGGAAAATTGCGAAACAATTGCGGTGCTGCGACCAACCCTCCGGCGTCTCATCTCCGTGTTGCGCATTCACTGCGGCAAAGGGCGCCAACAGGCACGCAAAGCCAAAGAGCCATGCGAAAGACCCACAACCCCCACGTCCATGCACACCTCCTTGTCAGCGCCCTCCATGAAGTTGATGCAGGATTGAGCGGCCAGCGCGGCCACGCGGGGCACGTCGGTCATGCGCTGCATGAGCAGCGGCAGGAAGGTGGCGTGGTTGGCGGCCTGGAAGTCCGGTGAGAACTCCACACAGAACTGCGACATGCACGTGATGGCCGCGTGGCGCACGCGCTCGTGGGGGTCCTCGAGGCCCTTCTTGATGAGGGGCACAATCTGGTTCAGCAGAGGCTTGAACTCCTTGACACAGCCCTCGGCGACCTGCGCGCGATGGGGGACACGATAGAGGGCCGTGAGAGGGAGTAGGGGGGGGGGGGGCTGAGACCTAATTAGAGGATTGAAACGTAGAAAACCAGACATGCAGTGCAGCAGGACTGCAGATTGAGTTAATGCACTCCACAGCAAGGCATAAGTGCAGCTGTATTCTCTATGCCGAGCCTGGTTTAACCTCACGACAAGGGGGGGGGGGGGGATGTGGAGATCCGGGGCGTGCAGGTGGGTGCCCTGAGGCCAGATGGTGTCCAGGGCGTTTGTGTGACCTGCTTGTGCTGGTTGAGGGGGATCGGAGGGTGTTTTTGTTGGGGGGACCCTGCCGGAGGCTCAGCTGCCGGCGGGGGGGAGGTGTGTTGCTGTGCAGTGGAGGGAGAGGGCGGGGGAGCCCTGCGGCGCAGGGAGTGCCCTTGGCGGGTTGGCAGCAGTTAGGGCGCTCGCTGGCGCCGGCCCCGGAGTTGTCTCCGGCGGTTAGCGGGGGGCAGAACGGGTCAGTATCCCCCCCTCCCGGTCGTGCTGCCCCCAACGATCCTAACCCCCCCTAAAGTTTCAGGTAACCCCCCTCACCCCCCCCCCGTCTACACTTAGCCCCCCCCCCCCCCACCTTAATGCTAGGTACCCCGGGCTGGGGGGTGGCCATGAAGGCTGCGGAACTGTGCACTAAGTAAGTGTATCCGTGATACGGCGTTGCATCCCAGTGCCGCGGTGCAATATGTTGTGCATTTCGCCTGCGGTGGTGTGCCTGCCAATCAAGGGCACCACCGCGGATATCAGAGACAAACCTGGACCTGGACCAACCTGGACCAAGGATAGCCATGCCACGTGGGCTCCCGGGTCTGGTACAGGGGTCAGGGTCCCCCCGAAATCTGGAATCAAATGGGTGGTTGTGGGAGGGGGGGGGGGAACAAAGGGGCTGCGCAGGGCCTGAGAGGGAAGTGGTTGCTGTGGTGTAGGCAATGGGTGTGGAGGGTGGTTCTGGTGGGAGGAGGCAGGCCCCCTCCTCTCAAGCGATCCCCCCCCCCCCGGGGGGGGGGCAGGTAGACTTTTCATGCGGCAATGGCCGGGCCGTGCTGCCTTCGCCCGTTGGCCTCACAATCCGCTCGCTTCCCCCCGGTGCAAACCCAGCGGGACAGCAGCACGTGCAGGAGGTGCAGGGGGGGCACAATCATCATTTCCACTGCAACAGTCTTGATGTGATTCGGGTATGTACAGCGCATTGGTGTTGGTCTGGTACACTCCGTATGCAACCCGTGGGCAGCGAAGTCTGTTGAATGTGATGGGGATATAGTCGGCCGCACCTGCCAGGTACTTGCTGCCTGCATGCAACCACAAGGGTGGAGACAGCTCAGCTTGAGGGGCTTAGGGCACTCATTCGGCCATACTGAACTGGTTCCTGCAGGGTGGCGCGGGGGGAGGGGGGGCCAAGGCGCAGTCAGTGTTCCAGTCGCACAAAGTCTTTCCCAACGCCGTGAAGTTGGCATGGGGGGGGGGGGGGCTTGCCATGCCGATAGGCGTGACGACCGGGCAATGCATCCAAATGCGATGTACGGGGGAGTATCTGCGCCGCGCACGCACCGCACTACTTTTCCAACGTGTTTACCGGTAAGGGGCTGGCTTTGACACACCTCCCAAAATGCCCCCTAAGCAGAGATAACCCTTGGGTACCACACGCCGGGGCTGAGCTTCGAGGGCGGGATCTTCAAAGAGCAACAACCCACATTTGTATAGCGCCTCGTCTTGCACGATCGGGCGCTCAACGCATGGACGGTTTGATGCAACAACTTAGTGCAGTAGTTCAACTCAAGAGTAATAAGGACCAGGCTCAAAACCCCTAGACAAGGGCCCCCCCGGGGCAGAAGCTGCAGCTGCTTGGTTAGGCCACACCACTAAATGTCCGCCCCGCGCGCGCGCCGCGTCAAGTGCTCACCCCTTGTGGTACTCATGAGCCCACAGCCGGTGCCCTCGCCTCGACACAGTCTTGGGCACCCTCCACACGACTGAGGGGGCCTGTGCGTGGGTCACCAACACACGGAACACCGATTGTCGCCCATTCTTTAGATTCTTCAGGTCCCCACTTGCCCCCTGTTTTCCGGTTTCCCCGGGACAAAGAGCGTGTCCCAGTCCACGAGGCAGACGGTTGTGGATGGGCCCCATGTGACCCAAGACGGTGGTCCAGGCCTTTGCTTCTTGATACTGGGGAGGGGGGGGGGGGGGTCGGGGGTTAATTTGGCCCCCCTTGGGATTTTGGCTGACCCACCCCCTCACCCCCCCAACATCAGAAAAGATTTTCCTCCGGAAAAGAATGAAATTTATCAAAGCGCCCGAACTTGGAGGTACACAAACTTTTTTCTGGCATCCCCCCCCCCCCCAGGCTATTGCTGAAGGACCCCGGGGGGCCTGTAGCTGGGTCTAGGGCGGGGAGCGTGGTGGATGGGGGGCAGGCCATTGCTTAAGGAGAACCCCCCCCCCCTCCCACCGCGGGGTCAGAGGCCAAAAAAAGGTTTGTGCGCCTGGAATTGGCCTCAAATGTCCAGTCCCTTTGAGGAATGTTACTTTTTGCAATCTTTCCAATGTGGGGGGCTTGGGTGGGTTGGCCAGGGCTGGCCAGCGCCCCAAACAGCCCCCCCCCCTCCCCAGGCACGGGAGTCCTGCACCTGGCTCAGGGACCAGAGGCCGGCATTGCGGTGCTTCCAATCAGCGCTCTGCAGGTACTCCATGATCAGGGGCGAGACCACCGGGTGCATCTTCTTGCCGCCCAGCGCCACCGCCAGGCGGTCCAGGGCCTCAACCCCAAAATCGAAGTTGGTGGCCTCCTCATCGTCCTCCTCGGGGCTGCTGGCCCAATCCGCCTCGTGCTCCAGCGTGAGCTGCAACTGCATGGCCAGAGGCACGCTGGCCCCCAGATACTGAGGCACCTGTCAACATGGATGGGGGCGTGGATGTGGATGTGGATGTGGATGCAGACGGCCCCCCCCGCGTCCGCTCTGCAGTGTGGGGACCGCTGTACAAACAGAGGGTGGCGCAGAACAGCGGCAGTGCAGATACAAATACTGTGACACAACATGCCTCATGACACTGGATGAATAGGGATGGCAATTGAGGCAAATGTGGGTGTGGGTGTGGGTGCTGTAAATGGACACGGAAATGGACAAGGTGCACGTGACATATCTCTCGGCCTCGTTCAGAACGTGACGACTTTGTGCGTGTTGCCACTTTTTGGGATTTTTTTTGCAAGTTTTGCTTGGATGTGTGGAAGTAAGGACATCCCCCCCCTATTCTGAGGGTGGGGAACTCAAAGAAACATGTCTTGGAAGGCATTTAGATGGGTGGGGGTGGGCCTAGTAAGAAGTGGGAAGGGCAAAGAAATAGCGCATGAC